>OX465101.1:27923721-27949139 GCA_949987565.1 Luidia sarsii | reverse complement strand
CCCCATCTCTCCACTCTCCCCTGCCCTCACACCCCCTTTTTTTCTTCTTGCATAGTCATGAAGCTGCTGACATCACAACCCAGGACCCCCCATCACCCACCCACCCTCCCCCCCTCCCTCCCTCCCTCCCTCTTGCCCGAGTCCTTCTAAGGCAATGTAAAGTCACGCATTTGTACACTTCTGAACCTTATTTGATTATAGTCAATTTGGAGCCCATGTCTCTCGCCGAAACCCGTCTACTATTTCCTTGATTTTTTTGTTCGCCCTCTCTTTCTCCCTCCCTCCCTCTTACCCCTCCATCCATCTCCCTCTCTTTGAGCTCTCTCCCTCCCCATCTCTCTCTTCCCTTCCCTCTCTCTCTCTCGCCCCCCCCCCCCTACTCCCTGCCTCCCACCCCCTTCCTCCATCTCCCTCTTTCTGCACTCTCCCTGTGATCGATCTCTTTCTTTTACCTCTCTCTCTCTCCCTCCTTTTCTCTCCACCTCCCTTCCACTCTCTTTCTCTATCCCCCTCTCCCTCCCTCTCTTTCTCTCTCTCTCTCTCTCTCTCTCCCTCCCACTCTCTCTCTCTATAGCCCCCTCTCTCTCTCCCTCCATCTCTCCCTCCCACTCTCACTCCCCCATCCCCCTCTCTCCCTCTCTCCTCTCCCCTCTCTCCCTCCCCTCTCTCTCTATATCCCCCTCTCTCATTCCCTCTCTCCTTCCTTCTCCCTCTCTCCCTCCCACTCTCTCCCCTGCTATCCCCTTCTCTCCCTCTCTCTCTCTCTCCCCATCTCTCTGTCTCCCTCCCACTCTCTCTCTCTCCCTCTCTCTCTCCCTCCCACTCTCTCTCTCTCCCTCTCTCTCTCCCTCCCACTCTCTCTCTCTCCCTCTCTCTCTCTCCCTACCACCTCTCTCTCTCCTTCCTCTCTCCTCTCCTGTTCCTGCCAGTGCACGTCTGATCAGTCCTTCTTCCCTCAACACAATTAAGTCTGCGGCAAATGAAAATAAGAGAGGGAGGGAGGGAGGTAGCGGGGGAAAGAGAAGCAGAAAGGAAAGGAAGAAGGAGAAAAAAAAGCCCAGCGCAGTGACGTCATTGTACAGCTAGCGCATAGCCCTGTTGCCAATAGTTACCCCCTATTATATTAGCACAGTGCGACAGACAGCCTTGTCACAAGGGTTGAGAGATGCAGACTCTTGGGCCTTGGCTATTTCCGTACACTCCTTCTTCTCCTTCCTCCTCCTTGTCTTCTTCTTCTTCTTCTTCTTTTTTTCCCCTTCTTTTAAACAAAACCTTGCAGACAGTGCAGTTTACTGACACAACTCGACTTTTTTTTGTGGCTCGGAATTCTGTAGAATTCCTGCCGAGAGGGACACTGTGCCAATCTTGGATTTCTAATGATGTAAAGCTTCATTCATCCATTTTGACCCCTCTCCCCCCCCCCCTCTATCCGGTCCTCTTTCAAGAGACGTCACTGCCTTTTGTCCTTCCCTCCTTTTTCCATGGCTCAGTCTTTTGAATCTTGAAGTGGCGGGCTGCTATTGCTTTGTGTCCACTGAGTAATGCCTTAATGCCCAGTTGACTACAGCGATTCAGCAACAAATGAATATTTTCTGTGGAAAATGATTGTCGGATCCCCAGACAATGATCAAGGGGAATTTTGTGTGCAACAGACAACTGCTCAGTCATAAATACATCACAATTAATAGTGCTAATGGGACATGCTCTTCAAGATATTGAACAGGATATATCACGTGGGCTTACATTGCTGTTTATCGGCGTATTGAAGGTTATGATAAAAATCAAGTAATTGAGTTGCAGATCTGCTTGTATGGGATCACACAACATGTTTGACGTATTTGCGGAGATTTTGAAAAGGCAGACATTACATTGATCATTAATTTATTTAAATGTTGTGCCATTGATGTGTCACATATGACCTAAGATGACAGAATGAGGCATCTACTCCCAAGTCCTTTTCGAGTAAACGGTGTCTTATGTCAAAGTATTGTCAAAATGCATGTCAAAATCAATGTTTTAACTGGAAAAAATTAATGTCCTCATGACGAGTTCCTATTCCAATAATGCTTGTTCTCAGAATTTGTTTTCCTTCAAATTTCCCTGCTTGCGTTAGTTATGTCCGGTTTTTTTTATAGATAGTTGTAGTTTGTTCATACCGGCGTGAAGCATGTTTGAAATAGGCCACCGTAGCTATGGCCAAGCCTAGTGCTACTACTTTCCATCCTGTGTATTTCAAATGGGGATAGTAGAGCCCAGGACTGCGGAATTATCTTGGATGCAGCCTGAGCTGGGTTTGAGAGCTTGATCAGAGGTGGGTGGTGGTTTTTTTTTTTGGTTTTTTTTTGGGGGGGGGGGGGTTGCTAGGGCCTGCCCTCTCTGTCTGTAGGCATGCAAACTCACACCGATACTCGCACGCAGGCACAGAGGGCAGGCCTAAGAATTTTGGCCACTGCGACGGTATAACGTGCGTGTGTATGCATCTCCGGCTGGCAGAGGCAAGCGCCAGGGGAAATCGCACCGCGCTATTTACTGTCGTCGGGAGTGTCCGTTATGGCGAGGGCTCCATTGCCTGGCCATTGCCGCATTACCATAATGTCGCACATTAAGGCCAATTCAATTGAGAGGTGCTAATTCGTGCTGTTTAATTCATGGAGTAACCCCCCCCCCCCCTCCCATCCCCCTTCCCCCGAAAAGAAAGGGAGAGAAAAAAAAGGAGCCGACCCAACTGTATTTATTTTCACGGCACCCACTTATCTGCCTGACTTGTTCAGGATCTGATTGGGAGTCCACGAATATACACAGCTTCATAGCAGTATTTAATATATGATATTCACAGCCCTCATCTATTCACAGTCTATTTATCTCATGTGATTAGTGTGGAGGGAAGGGAAGGAAGGGAGCAAGCCTAAATTCATCCCTTCCCCCCAAAAGATAGTACCATGCTGGCATCCAATACTAGGTAATGCTTGCCAATTGATCTCAGACCAATCTGCATGTGCACTGATCACTTAAAGTTTCAGCGACAGTGTGGTTTTTTTTCCTTTTTTTTCCCCTTCATTTAAGACACGATGTCAACTTAAGCCAGTCAAAAGGCACGGATGTATTTAATGAGTGAATGCTCACTCATGCCACAACCAGATTCACAAGGCTTTTGAAAACGTCAGACACCTTCTCACTTCTCTTTTTTTTTTATTTTAGGCCCCACTTCACACTCTCCACTGGCAAAAGTGAAGAAGGAAAGTTTCTTTGAATGCCCTCCTGAACATTATCCCTGGCTTCTTTTTTTTAAAGACACCCTTACAGTGTTTTTTTCCTCTATTAAATTTTGTTGAAGCGAGGGCAGTGTTAGAGCATATCATTGAAATGTCTGTGGTGGAGAGGAATTCTGGTTCTGGTCACGGGATCTTATTAAAGGCTTTCTTTTTGGGGGGGCAGGGATTTTATCGGGCCCCCGACAAATTCTGAGAAACTTCGCATTTTCCCCGATAGCGTCGTTAGTCCCTGGCTGTGAATAGACACGTGCAGTGTGTGGTGTCGTGGCATACGTGTGGAATGCTTAGTCACAATGGTATTGCACCCATGTGCGTCACTCAATTATTGAAACACCTATTGGTGCTTCATTATTAGGACAAGTCACCCACCCCCGCACAAATGCCGTTATTGTGGACCAGCATAGAGTCGACACTAATACCTCACCACCCTTCATTAAAAACTCCACTGTCAAAGTCATTAAAAAGATATGATCTCTTAGTCATTCCAGAGCCCAGGATACACCACTTCAGATTTCACTAATGACACATCTATAAAAAAATATAAAAAAATTATCGAGGTATTGTGTGAATTCAAGGCTAAGTGTTGGCATCGGCACTGTGCATTGATTGATGGGGTAGCCATCTTTACTATCCTCATTACCTACTCTATTTTTTAGTCACACCGTGGCGAGTTTGAAGAGGTCAGCCCCGAGCCTGTTTGGTTAAATTTCATAGGCATTACTCACTTCATCTGTGGGAAGGGGGTGATTACAAGTCATAAATACTCACAAATAGCAACGTTCTGTACCAGCAACAGATTGACGACAACATTGAATTTCAATTTCATGGAAACTCTTGTTAAAACCTAAAGTGAAAAAAATATAAATTCTGCCTTTGAGAAAGGTCCTGCTAGGATCGAAACGTCAGGCCCACTAAATTTTGAAATATAAATTATCAACAATTAGGAGGTTCTGATGTTTTGATCCTTTTATTTGGACCTTTCTCAAAGAATGATGCATCTGAGAAAGGTCCTCTTTGGATCAAAACATCAGGCCGCTGCATTTTGGTCATTTTAGTCAGTTAGCATTTTCCAAAATGTTTGCATGTTACTATCTTCACTTAAAGTTGCAGAAACAGTCGCAAATGGCTAACTAACTTAATGACCCAAATACAATTTTTTTATTAAATTTGGAGGGCCTGACTTGTCAATCCTAGCTGGACTTTTATCCAAAAGCAGGATAGAAAAAAAAAAATTCCTGGGATCTACCACAAGTTGTAGACTCTGTCCAAGATGGAGACTGTGTCCAATCTGCCCACAATATGTTATTGGAGACAAACCACTCATCAAAATCATCTGAACTGTCTTAAGCCTGGCATGATTTGAACTTGGCAGCTCCGTACAGCATGTGTTGTGTCACAACCAGCTGGTCGCATACCTACATGGACTATCAAGCCGGAGAGGCCAGGAAAAGACTAAACTCGCCAGCTCAACTTGAATAAATAATCACTCATGGGTTTTCTCCGAAAACCCAACCATCTACCAGAAATTACACTCCCTGTTTATTTTCTGATTTTCCACCTTGGCGCCCTTACTGTCAGTATTCCTGGAATGGTTTCCCAAGGTTTCGTTGGAGCCTGGTTCCAGAGGTATCTATTTTGTGGTGGCGCTAGCAAAACAATGCAGCTGTTGGCCCCCCCCCCCAATCAAATAAGCAGATCTAATTTGCAGCTGTGCAGGTATTGGGTCTTTTGGTCTTTTGTGGTAAACCTCAGTTGAGTTTGGATGAATCATTCATCGAATTACCTGCTGACTGAAATGAAATGGAAGCCTGAAATTAAAGAGGGGGGGGGGGATAAGCGGGGGTGATGTAACTGACAGATGAGCAGCCAGGTCACCAACAGATAATTGACAGACGGTTATGAATGAACGCTTCGTAGTGTTTCTGAGCGCTTTGTGAGCCAAGGTGCTTGTCAATTGTCGGTTAAGACATTGGAAACATAAGGCCCTTTCATTCTCGTGGCACATGTTGTCCAATGTCCCATCGACGGTGCTATAATTTGGACATGTCACGTCACATGGGTAGGGATGGGAGAAGGAGGGGTTTATACAAGTGTTTAACAGGCATTTTTAATCTGACCTTTGCCTTTGAGGGAGGTTCTGCTCGAATCAAAACATCGGGCCCTCTAATTTGTTGAGATTTTGGTCATTCAGTGAGCAATTTGCAGCACTTTGTATGATGTTATGCATTATAAATGCTGTCGATTTCTAGCTTTTCAATTTGAAATGTTGCAATCATTTTGGGTCAGGACAAGCCATGCTTCAGTTTGTCGGTTCGTCTGTCTGCATCATGGGCACAGACTGTACCCAATTGGCATTCGGCCCTGGAGAGTGTAGTCAGGTCTTCACTGTATAACTATTCAGCCTGGGCCGGTGTCTTGAATCCTGCCTCTCTGTCAAAGCCACGGGCCCGAGTCTAACAGTTAACGCCATCAAGAGGAATCAGGGGATCAGTCTCTTCCGAATCAACCCCCTCCCCCCCCCTCCCATGTCCACCCACACCACACCCCCACAGTCTGTTCCAAGAGTATCACACCATTTGTCCCTAACAACTCATTATCGGCGTATCAGAGGACTGAGGGAGAGGGGTGGGGTCGGGGAATGGAAGCCCTCCGTTCCGGCCTAGAAGTTTTTGGATGAGCGAGGGACTTTTGGGTCAAGTAATGCTTCTCTCTTTTTGTTTTTGCCTCTGCAACTTTTTCATCGCAGTCCCGTGGATATTAGTCAGCTAGGAATTAATGTGGATATTGGAACCAGCTCTATGGATGGTCACCAATGCATGCAGGGTTCTCCGTCCCACTGCCTCGTTTCTTTATTAACCTCCAAGTAGTTTACCAGACTTCCATTTTTTTTCTTAGAGTGCTGTCTTTGGAGTTGCGAGCCTGACTGCTTGACAGTGCTTGTAATTTTGCCCCAAACTTGTTGGCATGGATTTTTTAAATTTAAATTTCTTTTGGTTGAAATTTCAGCTGGGCCTCCTACACTACAGTACAGTTGGATTTGAGTACACCAGTAATCTGGAGTTGTCGCTGAGCGCTGACCCATATCATACATCTCTAATCAGATTCTATTCCAGTCTGCGTTTGAACACACCGCTTGTTCGCATATTCATGAGTGAAAGTGAAAATTTTATCGAAGAATATTATTCATTTCTGATCCGAATTTCTGATCTAATGTGTGATACTATATCAACGTATGCAGAGCGATGGTCAAATCCTGCCAGCACATTTGATGCGAAATGGGATATTTATGAGGGACAAAACACACACCAATATATTTTGAAAGCACTTTCTCTAGTATCAATGTGAGTTGTAACTGAGGGCATGCCTAATATAGACTGATTGCACGACCAGTGTTGACATGGCAAAATAATCATAACAACCAAGCAAAGGATTGTAAAGAGAAACTAGGGCGGAGTGTCATTGAGAGATTATTCTTCCCGAAGGATGAACGATTCTAGTCACAGACGGACGATAGCTCACTAGAGGTGCCTCAATTAGACTTAAAGGATTCCACTTAGTGGCAGGGGCATTTAGGGAGAGTCTAAATCATCGTTGCTCTCTTCGGTCCCAAAATCTGCACCCCGGAGATCGCGTAGTCACACTTTCAGTCTCTCCCCCCCCCCCCTGCCTGTGAAATGCGAATTTATTGCTAATTAAGCTCAGAGAATCTACAGCCCCGTGGTTTGCCCTCAATTTTCCCATCTGGTGCAGGGGCAGGGCTCAATTACTAATAATGCACTTCAACCTTGAGCCACAGACATCTGGATATTTCATACAATGATTAGACTTCACCAATTTGTTGAAGGCCGAGAATGTCACATGTAGGCACGAAAGTTACTTATTTAGGCATTGTATATCCTGTGCTTGTGGGATCTTCATTGATTTGGCATTTTTTGAAGGTGTCAGTATCAAGCAGACAAATGAAACCCCCAAGTTTTTGACATCAACATTAACTACATGTACTTTGGACACAGACCTATCCGTGATGTGTCACAAAGGCTGTGGATGGGTGAAATATGATTTTGATGTAATATGTTGTTCCTATTTAAATGTAATCTAATATAAGTCTATTAGTCTGATCGAACGGTTGATGACTCAGTGAAGAAATTAATGATCTAATGAGGTGTATCGTAGTTTGGGATGTTGATTTTTATTTTTTTTTTGGGGGGGGGGAGTGGAGTTACAAGAGAAGGTTTTACCACGCAGTCAAAAGAAGACGGCCACAAGAAAGCAACTCAATGAGTATAGAACTCCTTAGGATTCAGGTGGTCTGAGATATGATGTATCTGGTAGTCACATAAGAAGTATCATGGCCGGCCGATGTTTAAAAATTTACTGAGAGTTGATATACAGGTCTACAAGTACAATGATGTAGGTACATGTTCTAGCCCCTACATGTACCTATTTGGACACTCAATTAGATTCTGCTTTTACAGGCTCATCAGAAGTCCAAATTGATATGTGTAATTAGTTGTTCAATGCTCCAGTTTTTCAATGTACAAATCATATTCATGAGCAGAATATTTTAGTCCAATACATAAAGGAAAAACTGACCAGGAACTTTTGAACAAATTGAAAAATGACAAAGAAGACTTTGACTGGACCAGGATTTGAACGCAATACCTCTGGTTTTGCATACCAGCTCTCTTACCATCTGAGCTATCCAGCTCTTAGATGGTAGCTTTCTCAAGTAGTCAACTAGTTTTAGCCAGGGTGGGGCACCAGTCAGAGACATTTAACCATTAACTGTCATAGGCCTATATCTCTTTTCATTTTATAACAATTTTCCCCAGCTTAGGCACTGGCTCCAACTTTTTATCTGGTATCCACAAGCTAAAAACACAGGCCGGGGTTCTTTGATCAAGTTGAAGCTTAGGAGTCCTTTTTTTCCCTTTTTTTTTGACAGATTATCTTCTATAAACCCCAAGCCAAAGGCCTTCATTTCCATGTGTTCTCACAGTTTAAGCCTAAACTGGGATTTGGGAAAAGGCCCTTGGGTATCCCAAAAGGCAAGTGAGAATCTGCAATATCCCGACGAGAACAGCCTTTAATGTGCCACATTCTTTGACACCATTCCTCCTTGGTCTTCCTACTGACTCTTCTTCCCCCCCCCTCCCTCCTCCCTCCCCCCTCCATGCCATCCCCCCTCCTGTGCACATTCAACACATTCGGGAAGAATGTGCAGCATGTTGCTTTGTAATTGCCCTGCATTCGGAGCCTCAGAAATGGTTCTTGTTACCCGAGGAAGCACTTTGCTATCAATTGGGACAACTCCATACTCATCTGTGACAGCCTGTCCTTCCACATTCATTTTTTAATTCAAATGTCAAGATTGACATTCTGCAATAGTGTCGGGTGTGAAAACAAAATCTACTGCGGTATGTCCGATAGTACATGTCCCAAAGGACAGATTAAGGAGGGGAAAAAAACCCACTAGAGATATAAAGAAAGGTCCCTTGAGACAAAAGAGAGAAGGAAAACGTAAGGCCCCCTAATTTTTTGTCAAAATTTAAAACAACAAAATTCCCAGGCAGTTTTCCCTTTGCTTTGATTGATTGACATATTTAAGAATTAAAGAAGGAAGAGAAGAAGAATACGAATATAAAGATGAAGAACAAGAACAAGAACAAGAAGACTAAGAAGAAGATGGAGAAGAAGAAGAAGAAGAAGAAGATGAAGAAGAAGAAGAAGACCAAGACCAAGACCAAGAAGAAGGAAAAGAAGAAAAAGAAGAAGAAAAAGAAGAAAAAAAAGAAGAAGAAGACGACTAAGAAGAAAAAGAAGACGAAGAAGAAGAAGACAAAGAAGATGAAGAAGAAGAAGACAAAAAAGATGAAGAAGAAGAAGACCAAGACCTAGACAAAAAAGACGAAGATGAAGACGAAGATAAAGGCATAGAAGATGAAAGAGATGAAGATGAAGAATAAGAAGACCAAGACCAAGACTAAGAAGAAGAAGAAGAATAAGAAGAAGAAGAAAAGGAGAAGAAGGAGAAGAAGAAGAAGAAGAAGAAGAAGAAGAAGAAGAAGAAGCACAAGAATTACAAGACGTACAAGAAGAAGAAGAAGAAGACAGACTAAGAATGGGGGCACTATCCTAGGAATGCATCTCTCACGCTGAGTCCATGCGATGGTTGAATTCCAAAGATGAGAAGAACGAGAAGACGCAAATAAAAAAGAAAAAAAGAAGAAAAAAGTATGATGAATAAAAAAGAGAGACAGCAGTTGCCACAAGATATTCAGATGTCAGGTACCCCAAATAGTTGATATGAAAATAGTAATCGGAACAAATATTCGGAGGCATCTGACTTTACCATCTCCCAAATGCCGCTAAATTTTTTTTCTTCTGAAGTTTGACTAGGATTTTCTTTCCTTCCCTGAGACATCTTGGAATGATGGCCAGTGCTACTCATTTGAAGGTTGTACATGCTTTAGTGTGTTTGTTTCCCTTTCACAGCTACCTTATTATTTCATTCTATTGTTTTTAATTCAGTTGATTGGGTGGAGGTTGTCAGTTTTTCGACCATTTTCAACATTCATTCAGGTGATGCTATTGTACATGTGCTTTGTGCAGGTTTGATCGATTCCCTTAGATACCTCACTATTTTCTGTTCTTTTTTTTCCTCAAAATTAAGCGGGCCTGACATTTCGATCCTAGCAGGACCTTTCTCAAAGGCTTTGAGAAAGGTCCTGCTAGGATCGAAACGTCATGCCCACTAAATTGTGAGATTTGCATTTTGGTAATTTTAGTCAGTAAGCAGTTTGCAGCATTTTTGTACATCACTTTAAGTCTTTTTTTTCTCATTTGCTTGATATTTTTTTAATGATTCCCATTGCCACTGTTATAAATGTGGTGCATATTTGCGGTTTCCCCTAGTGCTGAAACCTTATCATTTTGTGCTGTCACTCATTTCATTGGTTGATATGTTTGGGTAGGGCCTATATATAGCTTTCAGCCATTTGTACATGCGTTGTGGTTGTGCATGGCTTGAGTAAAGCAATTTATACCAACAAACATTTACAGCTATTGTCAGCCATTTAAAAAAAAAAAAATTATTACGTTGTTCCTCCTTGCTCCTCCTAGACTTTTAACATCAAACTTCAGTTTTTTTTGTTCAAGTGGTTTATTTGTGGGGTGGAGTACGCCTGTGTCTAGTATTGTCTGGATGACATCCCCCACCCCTTTGCCTATCTCATCCCCTTGTCCCAAATTCCGCCCACGCTACCCCCCTACCACCCGCTCCCGGAATGACACGGGCAGATCCAATATCTGAGGTAAAAGGGGGAGGGGAGGGGGAGGTGGAGGGAGGGTTTGGAAAAGGTTTGAGGGGCAGTACGTTGACATTTGAGGCAGTGGCCAATCACAAGCCATCTCTACCTCCCTGCTCTCCCTCCTCTCTGGCCCTACTCCTCTCCCTCCTCTCCCTCCTCCTCTCCCTTCTCCTCTCCCTCCTCCTCCTTTCCCTCCTCTCGCTCCTCATCTCCCTCTTCTTCCTCTCCCTCCTCCTCTCCCTCCTCCTCTCCCTCCTCCCCTCCTCTCCCTCCTCCTCTCCCTCCTCCTCTCCCTCCTCCTCTCCCTCCTCCTCTCCCTCCTCTTCCCCCTGCATCTACCCTCTTCCCATGCTTTTTTGTTTTGTTTGAATGATTTAACCCTTCCAAAAATCTTTTTTTAAGAGACACATGGTCAACCCTCCAAAGTCTTTATAACAGGATTTCAGTTGAACATATCCTCGGATGTGTTCTGTTTGTTTGTTTGTTTGTTTGGTTGTTTTTTTTCTCAGTAGACTTTGGCCGGTGTCACCCAATACGGGCTGGCTGGCATTCAGTTTCCCCATCAAAAGAAACTTGAACGCGAAATGTACACCGGCTCTTTGAACCGACCATAAAATGTGAGGCTGCTATTTTCCAATAAGCGATCCGCGGCCAGATTACACTGAAAATTTAAGGAGGGTAGGGAGAGAGGGCTGTGAGAGAGAGAGAGAGAGAGAGGGGGGGGGGGAATGATATTGCCTGTGCTTGTTTTGCATATAACTGGCATTTATGCCAAATAGTTGGGCCAGGGGAAGGGACCATTGTGGGCCAGATTAGACTACTCCATCCCAATATATACAGTCAGTTTTCCCTCTATTTGTGCGACTTAAATTGGAAAAGCTGCATCCACTTTGTGTGAACTGCTGAAGCCTGGTTGACAATTGGTTGTTTGGATCTGAATGACAACAGGGGCGTGATTCCTGGAGATATACGGCAGTTAATGCTTAAATGCTTCTGAATGGCGCCCCCACCCCGGCAAAAATTAGTTGACTATTTGGGAAGGCTGCCATCTAAGGGCTGGATAGCGCAGAGCGCTGGTACATACGCTGGACCAGAAGTCTCAGGTTCAAGTCCCAGTCCAGTCAAAGTTTTCTTTGCCATTTTAAAAACTTAGAGTGATAGACCAAAATGTTGCAAATTGCTTACTGACTAAAATTACCAAAATGCAAATCTTAAAATTTAGTGGGCCTGACGTTTCGATCCTAGCAGGACCTTTCTCAAAGGCAAAGTGACAAGGACAAAACAGATACATGTACCCGAAGGAAGGGGGAAGAGAGTGAATAGGACACCGATGAGAAACAAAGGACAAAGACTAAAGCTGGTAGGGAGAGATCAAAGGGAAGGACAAGGAGTAGGGTAGTTCCCTGTTAGTATATCTCCTTTATTTGTTTGACAAAATGTATGCATGGTGGAGAGTGTTTTTTCAACGTAAATCGCATGAAAACAAAATTAAGGAAATGTTTAATTCCTGTTCCCTGAAATTGTGAAAACAAAATTTCCAAAACAGATCAAAGAGTTATACAATTTTTATTTAACTGTTTATTGACCTTAATTAATGACCCAAATAAAAATCTCAATTAATTTAGAGGGCCTGGTGTTGTTTTAAAACTTGATTTATACTTAAAAAAAAAAAAAAAATCACCAGAATTTCTGAAATGCAGCGCGGTCTATTATTTAATGAGCATCTACATTTTTGTTTTTAAATTTTTCAGTTGATTGAATTTCCTTCCTCTCTCTCCCCCCCCTCTTTTTCTTGGTTTATTTGATGTAGATTCAGTGGCCGCGGCTCAGGCCGTTCTCATTTCAAGATTGCCACCGATAAATAATAGCTTGGCCAACTGAGCGTGAATCGGCCCAGTCGGATTCATATGCGGCCATTGGAAACATGATGGCCTGCACTCAGACATACCATGACAAATTGATTGCGACTATTGTCCCCACTTGGCCCCCCCCCTACTCCCCCTCCCTCTTCCCCCTCTCTTCCCCCTCCTCCCTCCCTCCCCCCACAAAAAAAAAGATTGAAGAATTGGCTGTGGTGGCCTCGTCACCGGCCCCTTGCTCATCTCTTTTTAATAAGTCCAAGCCAGCCATGCACACCGGAAAAATGTACGCCCGTTATGAATAACGCATTTCATTATACATCCAGCCGGGAACACAGTTATGCTGTTTATACTGGACCCAGTTGGGAATTACCTTGGCAGATGTCAACCCGGCGTTTTCTCGATTCTGGCTTTTGATTAAGTTTCTGGGGAGGTGGGGGGGGGGAGGAGGGGTTGAGAACCTTGCCAAATAATGTTTTGTGAATATGTATTGTTTGTTTGTTGAGGGTTTTTTGTTTTTTTTGTTTATCTTCTTCCCATTTGAAGGGTTTTCTTCTGATTTTACTTTGGATTACGTTGCATTTCATCACACTGTATTGGATCGCTTCGGTGTTTACCAGCTGCTATTTGTCTCATACTCTACAGTGGTATTCTTGTCTGTCGATTCTTGCCTGTCCTATTTTCATTTTCCTTTCACATTGGTCACCGCCTGACACTCCAACATGTTTAACGTCCCGCTGGCCGGCAGATCAGCCACGCCACCGTTGACCATTGCTTATCAGGCAATGCTGACTTAGGGCTCCCGCGCTCCTTCAACTGTCCTTGACTATAGAGAAGTTTCCACATCTCCCTGTCCGCCAAGCTTCCCCCCCCCCCCCCACTCCGTTTGACTCACTGACATTTCATCATGTCTTGATATGCATCATCAGGCAATCGGTGATGTGGAGTAAACAAAAAGGTTGTCTATTTTACCAAATGGATCTTGTAGCTGTTAACTGGGAGTCAGGATCCGGGGGACTCCCACGGTATGAAAACTTGCAGGTGTTTTGGTTTAAATGCTCCACCGTTTCTTGTGGGAGAAATGTCGGTCAATTTCAGGCCAGTGAATTTTGGCCAAATTTATTCAGGTCATTGCACACTTAAGAAGGGATGCACAGCATGGATCTTAAGCCACTGGTTACATTTTGTAGCTGCGTTGGACAGGTAGTCAAAGGCCACTGGTTACATTTTGTAACTGCGTTGGATAGGTATACAAAGGCCACTGGTTACATTTTGTAGCTGCGTTGGATAGGTATACAAAGGCCACTGGTTACATTTTGTTGCTGTGTTGGATAGGTATACAAAGGCCACTGGTTACATTTTGTGGCTGCATTGGACAGGTATACAAAGGCCACTGGTTACATTTTGTAGCTGCGTTGGACAGGTATACAAAGGCCACTGGTTACATTTTGTGGCTGCGTTGGATAGGTATACAAAGGCCACTGGTTACATTTTGTGGCTGCGTTGGATAGGTATACAAAGGCCACTGGTTACATTTTGTGGCTGCGTTGGACAGGTATACAAAGGCCACTGGTTACATTTTGTGGCTGTGTTGGATAGGTATACAAAGGCCACTGGTTACATTTTGTGGCTGCGTTGGATAGGTATACAAAGGCCACTGGTTACATTTTGTGGCTGCGTTGGACAGGTATACAAAGGCCACTGGTTACATTTTGTAGCTGCGTTGGATAGGTATACAAAGGCCACTGGTTACATTTTGTTGCTGCGTTGGACAGGTATACAAAGGCCACTGGTTACATTTTGTGGCTGTGTTGGATAGGTATACAAAGGCCCTTGACTGTATTCTCATAATATTGATAATGATTCTTATCTTGATTGTACGATTGGATGGATTATAGATGATGCAATTTTGTTTCAATGAAAGGAACATCAATCAAGTTGGTGAAAAAAAAATGTCAACAATGTGTGCCATGTATGCTGTTTTGGTTTTTTAAATTTTTGCATACCTCCAAGTGCCAATATGATTTTGCTGTCTTGTCCTGCGATACAGTGGCAGTGTGTATGCCGCAGTGATGGCATCTGTCCCTATAGGAAATACCACGGTCCAAATTGAAAGAGCCATGGGTGTGATCCTCAAAAACAAAAAGCCCACTTGCTTTACCTCAAGCCCCACCCACCCTACCCCTGCAAGAAAAAATCTATATTTTTAGAGCCTGCATGCTCCCAACACATTTGTAAGTATCAGATTCCACCCCTATTGGCAAAGAGAAGATGGGAAGATAGAAAAAAAGGAAAAAAAAAACCAAAGCATTGAGACGCAGGACAGAGAAAGAAGGAGAAGATGGGGAACAGAAACATGGCTCTTGGCAAAACGCATGCCTGAGTTTAAGGAGGCCATTTAATTTCCAGTCTGCTTCTGCTCGATGACGTTGAGAGACCAGAGGGAGGGTACACCATCGTTTCCCTCCACCCCCCCCCCTTCTCTTGTCTTTCCCCTTCACACACTCTCCTGCCGGTCCGTGATGTCACACTTATAAGGCTACTTCAGGAGACACTCTCAGTGCTCTTGGAGGGTTTTTGTGTGTGTGTGCACAAAGAGCGCAGCGCATTTGGGTGAGATGTCCTAGAGCCATTGGTGGATTTCCTTCTCCTTCCTCTCCCCTCCCACATCCCCTCTCTCCCTTTCCTCCCTCCCTCCCTCCCTCTCCCCTCCTTCTCTCTCTCCTCCCTCCCTCCTTTCCTTTCCCTTCCCTCCCCTCCTTCTCTCTCTCCTCCCTCCCTCCTTTCCTTTCCCTTCCCTCCCCTCCTTCCCCTCCTTCCCCTCCCTAGCCCTCCATGTCCTCCCTCCCTCTCCCCATCCTCCTACCCTCCAACCACCTCCCCACCCTCCAACCACCTCCCCACCCTCCAACCACCCTTCCACCCTCCCTCCCTCTCCCCATCCTTCCACCCTCCCTCCCTCCCTCCCTCTCCCTTCCCTTCCCTTCCCTTCCCTTCCCTTCCCTTCCGTTCCCTTCCCTTCCCTTCCCTTCCCTTCCCTTCCCTTCCCTTCCCTTCCCTTCCCTTCCCTTCCCTTCCCTTCCCTTCCCTTCCCTTCCCTTCCCTTCCCTGTCCGTCCATCCCTCCCTCCGTCCCTCCCTCCCACCCTCCCTCCCTCCTTACCTCCCACCCCTCCCTCTCGCCTGGAAACGTGACATTTCTGTTTTATTTCTAGCGCTTGGGGGGAGGGGGGAGGTGGAGCGGGGTGTAGACGTATCGTTAAACAGGCACACTTTAAACCAGTATGCAAGCCTGGCCCTGGCCCTCTGGAGAGCTCTTTCCGTTGAATCGTCAAACTTTTGGCGGGGTAAAAAACAGAAGAGGAGGAGGGGGTCTTAAGGCCTACGTCCAGCATGTGGGCAATTACAGCTGAACATGCATACATATTACCTGTGCCCATCCTATAGAATACCGCCAAGCGCTTTCTTACCAGCCATCATTGGCAGCCACCTAATATGGGCCCTGATTAACACACTTTACCACAAATTCAATTTTATTTTAAAACAAAGAAAAAGGAAAAAAAATATATGTAGAAATATTATTGCACAGGAGAGACCAGGGGTCATTTTCAGTTTCACTGAAACGTGCTCAATAAGCATGAAAAGACTAGCTTGATAAATGCATGTTGCAGCCAAACTTCCATTTGAATTCTACGCTGAGCACCTGATGTTTGAATACAGGTAAAAATGCAGTTAGTATCATGCTAAGCATGGTTGGCAATTTTGGTGTTTTTTTAAACAAAGGGAGGAGTTTCAGGCTTAGCGGGCTTGCGTGCCGAAGCAGCTCCACGAAATCGCCCCCCCCCCTGATTTGATTGGAGGAAGTCTTCATTTTTCAGACTTCGGAGAAATGTGTTTGCTAATGGATTCAGCAGCTGTCGAGACGTCAAGATGTTTGCGTTGCATGTTAATTACGAGCGGTTGAATTTTGCCCAGAACTGGTTCCAAAGGTCGGGTTCAGGAGTGGCTTAAAGGGTGACCCTCTGCTCGAAGGGGAGGGGGGGGGGTGCGCATTCAGTTTAATTCACGCTCATGTAACGTGCTTTACAAGCTGCGTCTGGAGTACAGGAACATCCCCTCTTCATAGAAACTGCTACTAGATTAACCCTATTACAGAGTGCATTTAACATTTATGATTTAAGAATGTGGGAATTTGTTTTTCCACAGCTTGCCTGCTATTTCAAGCAGGTTAATGGGAAAAACACTGAGCATACAGTGCTGATGACACTGAATTACATTCTCACCGATGCAAAATCGTATTACATGTATATCTATGAAGCTGTATAGCATACTTGTTCTAGTTGTGCGGAGGCATACACGTACCAGGCCCGGAACATGTACGTGTGCCGTGGAATGAACCGTTCCATGAAACAAACACCACTGCCCGTCAACTTTGCCCTGTGCCAATTTATGGGCGTACAATCGAGTAATGCCATATTACACTTGATGCCGGGTCACCATAGTGACACGGGCTTACGTATGCACATGGCTCTGAGCCGATTTGCAAAAGTCTAGTGCATGTGCACCAGACTATTGGCTGGATGCGGAGGGCAGAGTTGAAAGGACTATCATGTGAGAAAGGACCTTTATATGTGAAATACCTCACAGACTTCACAGTGGCTCTCCACATGTAGCTGGGTGTAAGGCCATCTGGGCTACACAGGATGTTGGTACAACACTACTGAGAGTATACAACCTTTTCTGATTGTCGACAGAACCCCCCATGAGTGGTGTGCTCCATATTGGACATACCGGTAAACAAAATCCTTACAATTTAATGAGTCCTTCTTCTCAACAATGTAAGAGAAAATTGACAGAGCAACTTTATTCTTCTTTTTTTGTCTTAAAGTTTGGTGGGCCTGACGTTTCGATCCTAGCAGGACCTTTCTCTGCCTTTGAGAAAGGTCCTGCTAGGATCGAAACGTCAGGCCCACTAAACTTTAAGAATTGCATTTTGGTAATTTTAGTCAGTAAGCAGTTTGCAACATTTTTGTATATCACTTCTTTTTTTGTTCATCACTAGTTTGGAAAAAAAAAAACCCAAGAAAATATGACTGGACTGGGAGACCTATAGTTTACCATCTGAGCTATCCAGCCCTTAGATGGCGGCCTTCCCAAATAGTCCAACTATCTTTGCCTGGTTCGGGGCACCAGCCAGAAGCATTTAACCAGTAACTGCTGTGTACATACATCTCCAGGGATTCCCCCTCTTCGTTTTCATGCAGATGCACAATTTGTGTTAAAACCTGGAACCGCACAGCAGTTCGAGGCTCACACAAATTGAATGCAGCTTCTTCTTCTTCTTCTTCTTTTTTTTTGGGGGGATGGCCATTTTTTCAGATTGATTTTCCCTCCTCCCCGGTTTTAATGTTCCTTTTGCGTGGCTGCCCGGATGCTGGAGTTTTTCCTGATGTCCTGACGCCTAATGCTGGATCACGAGTCACGACAAACAAAAGGCGGGGGCGAGCTGAAAATCGTGCGTCCACAGTGATGAGGAGGCCCACCCGCTCCTTTCCCGCGCCGCCCCCCTTCCTTCTCAACTCCTCTGATCTTTGGCCATTTCTTTTGCCCCTCGGACCGTGAGCATGCCACCAAATGAGATTAGTAAACAGGTCCGGCTGGGAGGTGGCATTTGGAAAATCCAATTTTATTGGGCTTTTCGTGGTCGGCCCCGGGGACATTTTCAATAATACGTCTGCGCGTGCATGTATGTAGTCTGATTTCTCGCACCTTCTTTCCTCCCATCCTCCCCACCCTTCCCTCCTCTATCCCCTCAACCCCCTACCCCAACCCCAACCCCCCCCCCCACACACACACACACATATTGTAAAGGACAGAGTAGTCATTTGTATGTGTCGTGACACTAAATCGACTGCTCCTTCCCCCCCCCCTCCCCTCCCCCCATCCCCCCGTACACCCCCCTGCAATCATGTTGCAATTTGGCAGCGATATTAGGCCCCCTCTGAATTGTGCGGGCATCATCAGCATCCCCATGTAATGGCCTCTCCCATGGAAAGTGGTCGTGATTCGATCAATAACACTTCCACCACTATGTCTGGGCGGACACAGCCATTGCATCTGTACCATCCACATTCCGCAGACACACACACACACACAGGCATATCCACTTGCCAAGCAAAGCAACAGAAACAAAAGACCCCCCCCCCAACAACAACAACAATTTGTGTGGAATCCTAACATCTCCGAAAGTAAAATGTTGCAAACTGCTCACTGTCTGAAATGACCGAAATGCAAATCTTGAGGACCATCCTCTGCCTTTGAGAGAGGTCCTGCTAGGACTGAAATGTCAGGCCGTCTTTATTTTTGAGAGGTTGAGATGCGTATCTCTGGAGAACAATCAGGGTCTGCTCGTTGAGACGTCCGCCAAGAGGGTCCATTGATTGCAGAGCTGACAACATTCCCCACTTGATGTTAATCACAGCAGTTGCTTGCAACTTCTGCTAGGGAAACGACAGTAGACATATCCGAGTGTGAGAGAGAGTCCCCATCGACAAAGAGTTTGAAGCTTCGAGAGTTTAGAGCTCAGGCACATAGACAGAGCTCAAAGATTGCCCATGGATGCAAAACAGCATCCTGGCATTCTGGAGGTTTTAGATGGGCAAATATAACTCCAGCAGTCGATTTCACCAAACTCATCATCAACATCAAATGCAAGACACTGAGCGAACCACAGAATCTATACGGCCTATCACAACTTGCAATGGGTTATCCATCGTAAGTTGGGTTACGATGAATCATAAGGCTTTGTGAGATCCACCCCAGTGGTTGATTGCACCAATCTTCATCGTAGCTAGTCGCAAGACGATGAGTGATGCACAGAAATTATGCGGTCCATCGGTAACTTACGATGGGTTATCATCGTAAGTTAGCGTTCTGATGCATCATGAGGCTTTGCGGAATCCAGGCCAGGTGCATTTGTAAACCACCAAGTAGCTAGCTGATTTAATATTGGGAGGCAGCCACAGAGATGGGACATCCAAAGGAGTATGGTTCCTGACATTAGGCCAAGAAGGCAGTCATCCTCCCTCCCCCCACCAACTTCAACGCTTGAAAATTAAAAACCCAAAGTGACGCAAATTCCACTGCCCCAACACGAGGGATGGATTTTACCAAGCCTTTACGATGCATCCTAACTTACGATAGATAATCCATCGTAAGTTGTGATAGGCCGTATGGTTCGCTCATGTGCATCGCTCATCGGCTTGCGATTTGGTGAAATCAACTGCACTGCATTCTCACACATTTGGTCATTGTCGGTGCTACCCACCCTCTCCAACTGATTCATGATAATTTATGTTAAAAAAAAAAATTTTTTAAAAAAAGAAGAAGAAAAAATAACCCTAAATCCACTGAGAATCTAACTCGGTGTCAATTCTGGGAACCTTGTGGGGGCAGTCAGAGGCAAGTTCGTACATGTTCATGGCACACTGAGGCAACTGCCGTGCACTGAGTGCTCTAACTTGCGATGGTGAACAATGAGGACTTACCGTCCTTGCCCTCGGTTTGCGTATCGACTCTTAAGACTGAAAGCAGAGTGTCAGTCTGATATCTGGATGAGCTGACTAATAGCTTGGGTGCATGGGACTAGGACAATGATTGGAAAAGATTTTTTTTTTTTTATCTCTGTCTGGGTAAGGAGTGCCTATAGATGGTACTGTCGTTCAAATCACAGTGTGCTTCCAGTGCAGTATATACCATGTGTACGCAATGTACAAAGTACCGGTACATGTACATGTGCATGCATGAATATACTGCATGTAGGCTCCATACCATGTACAGAAATCAGTCAACCAGTGTGCTAACCTGTGAATTTGTAACAACAACGCTAGTAATAAATTTGATTTAGATTGCGCCAAATCCATTTAGATAAATGCTCAAAATAGGATGTAAAACAGAGGAACAGAGAAGGAAAGGAAGTGACATGGATAAAGAATAAAATATGTTTGGAGATGGTTTTAGAATATTCCCCTATTCAGGGGGAGAACTGACGTTAGGACTGAAGACTCGTTAATAGGTTTTAAGAACTCCCATCTACATTCCCTCGTTACTGACTGGCACTCGGAGCAAATTGCAAGACAACTTTTGCAATTCTCACATGATTTAAGCATAACAATTAAACAAAGGAAAAACTTACTGGGAACATTTTTAAACAATTTGGAAAAATGGCAAAGTAAAACATTGGCTGGACCGGGACTTGAACCCGGGACCTCTGATTTTGCGTACAAATGCTCTTACCACCTGAGCTATCCAGCCCTCAGATGGTGGTCTTCCCAAAAATTAATAGTCAACTAGTCTTTGCTGGGATTGGGTCCCCAGCCAGAAGCAATTGAACCGTCAACTGTCATTTTTCCCATTTAACTATTTGGGAAGGCCACCATCTAAGAGCTGGGTTGTTCAGATGGTAAGAGCACTGGTACAGTGGTACAGACGTTCCAGGTTCAAGTCATAGTCCAGTCAAAGTTTTCTTTGCCATTTAAAAGAAAAAAATGGTTGAAGCATGTTTGAAACGCACTGATCAATAGCAGGAGGCTGGAGTGGATTAGCTTGGAACAATCTACATGTAACTGTCTTCTTTTTTACACACACAAACCCTAAGGTCAATGGACCATCATCATAGTTCATCCGTTTGGTTTTCATTCCACTGAAAGTAATTTGGCCGAATCAAGGGCTTCTTCTCCAAAAACCAGCTTCGGCTCCAACATTGAAGCTTGGGAGCCTATTTTTTCCCCTTTATAATAAACAGAGCATCATCTCTGAAAGCACTCCTGTTTTCATGACCAGTGGTACTCTATTAAAAATTGATGGAAGAAATGGAGAGTAAGTCGGACCTTGAGCCGTCGCCAGATTTTGGAAAAAGTCCCAAGATGCACATGGTCTGGTACCTTTTCCATGACATGCTGTTTAACACTAGATATATGTTTACATGTATTGGGAAGTAGACAGTGATGGCTTTATCATGTGTATGCATTGCCATGCATCTTTCACTCAGTCTCACATGTGTCCTGGTTTGGGATTTGAGGCCAAGCTACTGCACAGTGTCCATGTCACACGATACCCTAACTAGAAATACAGGCTCCATTTTCTTTTATATTACCATTCACCCCAAGACCAAAAAAAAACACCCCAGAAAAACAGAAACAATTTTGTTCAATGAAGACATGATGACATTTGTGCTGTTTTCATCCAAGAGGTCTGGAGGAATTCAAGATGCAAACCCTAGTCAAAATGGAAGGTCCCATTTTCACTTTTGTTTCTCAGAAGATCAGTGATGACAGACAAAACAGCCCACGCATTGCGGCTCAGCATCATTCAGCAGACAGTAGATCAACTCGTTTGAATGAGTGAATGTGGACACATAATGACAACCCACACTGCTATTGCAGACGCCTGACACGAAATCACAGATGGAGTTGCCACAACCTCAAAACAAATAAACAAGTAGTAAATAATTAATACCATCCAGTTGATAGACCCAAATACCGGTAATGTCTCGAGCAATCGAAATCACTCAGAAAATTTGATACAAAATTGCGGCTGAATTTTAAATAGAAAAAAAAAAAACAAGTCAGTGTACAGAGTGGAAGTGATTGTCTTTATGACGTCTAGCGGAGTTTGGGGTTGAGCTTGAGCTTGAAGGAAAATAGAAAATCCATTTCTGTGAGTGCGTGTGGCCCCCCTCAGTAATCAATGGATTGATCATGCTTCAGTGGCCGGTAAATATCACTCAGCCACCCCCACTCCAATACCCCACCCCTTCCCAAACCCCCCCCCCCACCCACACCCACACCCCAACCTCCGACTTTCTGCTCTAGTTTCTCTGATCCAATGAGGAGAAAAATAATTGTCATTATTTTGGTCGGAATGTAAAGCCAAGCATTCCTCCTCGTTCCTCCTCACGTTTCTGAATGACTCCCAAATCTGACCACTTGCTTTCTCAATGGCACTGCAACCTCGCTCAAGCTATTTAGGTTGCTCGGTGATTTTTTTGTTTTTGTTTTTAATTGCAATTAAAATCCAATAAAATCTGAGCATTTTAGAGTAATATTCTGCAATTTGAGAGTATTACCGGTGTTCTACTTTTTCAATTGATCTGCCCTGGAGAAAGCTCCTGCTGGGATCAGAGATCAGAAAAATCCAAGCGTTTGTAGAAACAAAACCAAAAACCTGGAGAGGGATATTGATTGATTGATTAAAAGAGCAACACAAATCAGACAGGACTAGGATTCTTCTGGTCTACTTTGACTAATTTTCCTCTCTTTAATTGGCATTTTCAGAACAAGTGTACTGTGAAGCCCAATGGATCCCTACAGACTTGCATGGAATTGAGTACAAGAAGGTGTCCCAAATGCTTTATAATGATTTATATTTGACGCCATTAAATGATTATTTTGGAACCCCGCAAGATAGGAAAACAGTCTGAAAATTCATTTGTATTTTCCACAAAGTGGCAAAGACAATTTGTCTGGAACCTGAGATCACCGGCTTATTGTTGCTTAGCAACCAGTAGTATTTTTCTATCCATTGTAATTGGTTAGATTTCTTTGAAGGGTATACATTCCTATCAATGTCTCTGATTGATTTGAATCAACAGCGGAGGAGGTGAGGTGTAACTCTGAATCGAATGCCAAGTAAAAAAAAAAAAAAAAAAAAAAAAAAAACCACCAACCTGCCTCAGCAGGAGTAAAGGCCGAAAACCAATTAGACAAAATGCCAAAGATACACACACTCTTGATTACGCATGGGCTTAGCGGTAATTTACTAATGAATATTTCTCTCTCCTTGTGTTGTGTATGCACTGTTGCTTTGGATGGGGCCACCATGAATACAGATATCAGGGGTGAGATAGCGTGAAATTAATTATCCCCTTCGTCATTTGCACAGGCCTAAGCATCTCCTTCTCCAATATGTAAAGCATGAGCAAGCGCTCTCACATTCCCCCGCTTTTGGCCTCTTCCTCCCCAACACGTCCCCCAAACCGAGCAAGCGACCAACTGACACCCCTTCCCCCCAAACCAACCCCCCCCCCCCCATCATTAAAGACTCCTGTTTATATAAAACGAATAATAAATACTGCGGCTGACTGGTCTGCCGAAACCCCCCCCCCACACACACACCACCAACCTACCCCCCTCTCCCTCCCCCCCCTTCCCCTCTCCCTTCCACCTCCTCTTGCCATGGTACCGGGCCACCACAAAAGACCTGCCGTGCAATTTGTGTGCAATTGGCGTTATGAATTATTGAGGCAAACTGGGTCGCTCCTCATGTACGGGCGAAAATGTCAAACTCATCCAAAATGTAGCCGGGGAATATATTATGCAGATAGGCACTGCTGTGGCTGGGGCCTTGCAGTCCATGTCTGCTGTGTGTGTGTGTACGTGTATGTGCGTGTGTGGCTGTATGCTTGTGTGTGTGTGTGTGTGTTTGTGCAAAGCACAGATATGACCCAGTGCATATGTTACCTCTTTCATTTTCATTAAAATGATTAGGATGACGTTGTGTTCTTTATAAATATCAATGTGTCACAGGTAATTACATGAGTGGGCTGGCTTTCATCTCTATCAAGAAATGTAAGAGCCAGTAATGGTGTCGCTATTTCTATGAGCCTCTGAACCCAGTAATCTAATTATGTGACTTTTCAAAATAGGAATAAGAATGGGGAACTTTCAATCATCTTCAGGTATTTTGTATCCGCTTGAGCCATTACAAAAATGTCCCTCTGTGTGATGACCAAAATTACTGGTACAGTATATAACAAGTGGTGTGGATTTATTTTCATTTCTATTGCTCTTTCTGATTGAATCTGGGATTTTTTTTCTGTTTTTCTTTTAGCATGAGGTGTAGTGTTTGCAACAGCAATGGCTGTTTTAGAAATGTCAGGAGAAGGTTCTATATCCTGCATTTATCAGTCTCATTGGTACACTGCTTTTGGTTTCTATTCCACACACACAAAAAATGCAGATGGCGTGGTGTTTCAATCCTAGCAGGACATTTCTCAAAGGCCTAGGGACATCTGTCGGCCTTTTAGAAAGGTCCTGCTTGAAATGTCAGGCCATCGTATTTTCGTATCCGTTTTTTTTTTCTTTCTTTTTCTAGGCCCTATTTTTGGTCATGTACGGTAAATCAGTCTGGAGTGGTGTACGAATTGTGCATCATTTTAAGTTCTATGTCTGCCGTCCTTCGATTTGTTTCCGGCAAAAGTGGTTTGACACTGTCAGTGTTTGCCTCCGGAGACAAAGTCTACGATGTCATCCTTTCCTTCTCAGTCTGTCTGTCTCTCTGAGTGTCTCTCTCCCCATCTCTTTCTCTCACCGTGGCACTTTCATTGGATGCATGCATTCATAGCAGCATTGTCAGTAAGACTTTAGAATCCGCCTTCCCCCTCGAGACTCCAGAGATGCCCACTGCACATGATGCGCTCAAATGTGAAAAAATACGCAGTATTCATTATCTGTCACAAATTGGGGCAATACATTAAGATGGAGAGGAAGAAGAAGAAAAAAAAATTGAAAGAAAATCACCCCCATTGGTTATTATAGTAAAGTCATGGTTGTTATTATTATCATGGAGCTCCAGGGACTTGTGGGGGAGGGGTGGTTAGAATATAAGGAGAGACGATGACATGATATGTAGCAGGCACACAGAACAGGCGGAGACTGTTTAAGGGAGCCATGTATTATATTACGTTTTTTTCTTTTCTTTTCTAGTTTTTTTGTTTCTGTTTCGTCTTTTCGATATCTTTTTTGTTGTCAGGATTGAGTGAGTACAAGCTATTACATTTCTGCATATTAGGCCAGCTGTTTGATAGCCTCAACCGAAATTGCCACTTGAAATGAAATATCGGGCATATTCTTGGGGCCTATGTGCTCCAAGTGGCTTCAAGTATTAAGAGAAAGTGAGGAGTCACCCTTAGAGAAAACC
>OX465101.1:27915633-27923521 GCA_949987565.1 Luidia sarsii | reverse complement strand
CAAACAAACAGGGCGGAAAGGAAAACTGACTGTGAAACATAGCACACTCGAAAGTAGAAACATAACTGACTCGACCAGGACATGCACCTGAGACTTCTTGTTCATGTACGGAAGCGTTCTGACTTTTGATGAACGCCCCAACCCCAGCGTAGATAGATAGACTATTTTGGAAGGCTATACCGATTAAGGATAGATCAGATGGTCAGAGTGCTGGCTTATTAAGCAAGAGTTATCGGGCTGAAGCCCTGGGCCAAGTCAAGTTTTCTCTGCACATTTCTCATATGATAAGATTTTGCTTCTCTGACTCCACAGCGGCAATAAACCAGTGACTGGCAGTAAACAGTGACTGGCAGTAAACCAGTGACTGGCAGTAACCAGTGACCGGCAGTAACCAGTGACTGGCAGTAAACCAGTGACTGGCAGTAACCAGTGACTGGCAGTAAACCAGTGACTGGCAGTAAACCAGTGACTGGCAGTAACCAGTGACTGGCAGTAAACCAGTGACTGGCAGTAACGAGTGACTGGCAGTAAACAAGTGACTGGCAGTAACGAGTGACTGGCAGTAAACGAGTGACTGGTAGTAACCAGTGACTGGCAGTAACCAGTGACCGGCAGTAAACCAGTGACTGGCAGTAAACCAGTGACTGGCAGTAACCAGTGACTGGCAGTAAACCAGTGACTGGCAGTAACCAGTGACCGGCAGTAAACCAGTGACTGGCAGTAAACAATGACTGGCAGTTAACCAGTGACTGAGAATGTTATGGGTAAAGTTTACTGAGACAATGCCTATCTTTTTCCCCATTTCATGTCCACTGCTTATAGCGCGGCAACACATTATCCAGTTTTTACCGCATTTCAGCGGGAACTTTTTTTAGGGCAGAAAAAGTCTTACCTGCTCCACTCCACACTATCTATTCCAAGCTGAGCAATGTCCAAGTTTTTCAAGAGCACTCAGGGTTTTAAGCCTGACGATGTACCGGTACTCCCCCATCCTATGTACCCTCCCCCCTCCTAACCCGCTCTCTCATCTTCCCATCCCTTCCACTGCAAACCACCCCCCCATGACTCTGCTTTCATGCCAATCCCATCTCCCGAGTTTGTCACCAGCCAAAAAAAAAGAGAAAGTGACACTCTCTATTAAGCCACACATGACAAAGTTAAGTTTAGTACAAGAAGGGGAATGTCTCTTTAAGGTCTATGACATCAGATGGGAATGTCCGGACATGCTCGCTGACCTCAGAGGAACTTGTGATACGTAAACTGCAGGATGCATCCCCCTCCTAGAAAAAAAAAGAAGAAACTAGCTTCAGGCAGGCACAGAGGGGTGTGTGTGTGGGGGGGGGGGGGGGGGGTCAGTGAATCTGTCGGAGCACAGCATCATTTTTGCCTCCTCTCCTCTCCTTCTAAAAGCTTTTCAATCTCCAGCTTCTGTGGCCTCCGGGTTGTCCCAAGACAAACAGTCTTGTGCAAGTCTTGTGTCCCGTGAACCGTGCCCTTTGCTGTCTCTGGCAGCGTTTGATTGAAAGGATGCGCGCAAATTGCAGCCAAACCCCAAACCCCAAAATGATTCTCCTCGTTTTAGGATTCATCAAACATTCGGAGGGCCCAACGCTTCGATACTAGCAGGACCATTCTCAATGGCAGCCCTTGAGAAAGGCCCTCCTAGGATTGAAACGTCAGGCCCTCGGAATTTTCGATTTTTTGCATTTTGGTCAGTTGAGTTAGTAAGCAGTTTGCAACATTTTTTAATATTAGGCCTACCGGTACTCTAGTTTTATGATGTGTTTTTTGCTGATTTATTTTGCCTTATGTGGCATCCATACTATTCAAACAGCAAAGAAAAAACTACACCTCTGTTCTTCCTGTCAATAGTTCCTTTCTGCCTTTTCTTGGACAAATGAAAAAAAAAATACTATTGAAGTAATACAACAAAAGTTGCGTACTGACAGACTGTCATTCAGATGGTCGCAGGATTTGTCTCAAAGGCAAAAACTGCCTTTTGGAGAAAGGTCCTGATTGGATCAAAACGTCAGCCCAAAACGTCGGTCAAAATGTTGACAGAGTTTTATTGGTCTCTGCCTGGGTCTAATCACTGTGTCTTTTGCTGCGGAGTCTCATGAAGAAATGCTAATCTTCACGCATTCATGCTGGTGGGTAGTTTAAGTAAGAGACAATCGCAAATGCCAAACTTGTTGATTAGCCTCCACTTAATTCAACAGAGCTAAGTTAGGTCGAAAGCTTACCAGACAATTTTTTAAGGGCATAAGGCAAGGCATCAGATCAGACGCCATCTATTTTGAATGGTGCCTTTTATTGTCTTGATGAAGTTGCACACATTGTCTCAGCACATTGCAGTGTGCCTTCTGTCATCAGTGCATAAAATACAAGTATCAAGCTTCAAGCATGGAGCAGATTCTTATTTAATTTATGAAATAGATAAACAGATTCAGCCCACGGTAGATACCCTAACTGTCATTTAAATTTTAATATCTCGCCTTCCCTGGAAGGTGGATTTTATGAATGTTCATTTTGGGGTGTTTGAATAAAACCAGAGTTTGCAAGTGCACATGAATCTTGGTCTTTGTGTTTCCGTTCCAACAAGGATCGACACAAACATTAGTTCCTGCATTTGGTGACGAACCACGGGTTACATAGAACTCATAGTTGCAACGGAATAACTCACCACAAAAAAAAAAATTCACTTCATGCTCAGTACTTGAGCCAATTTCGAGCTCAGAAATGTCAAAGGAAACACAGTGGGCTTGGGATGGATTTGAACGTACATGTACCGTAGTATACATGTACAATGCTGTCAGCATGTCCTGAAGTGCAAAAACCTTATCGCATTACGTTCCCACCGACATAAATCACAATGAAACCTTATGAATATCCCTCTGTTAATTCCCGTCCATTCCCGTCTAGACCATGGGGACTGCAGTAAATGTGCCTTATTCCCATTACAGCCCGGCCTATTCGGGTATTGTCAAGTGCTCAGATGAGGTCCCTAGGCTAAAGTGAGTACTCAGTATTCTAACTACCAAGCACTACTAATCACTAGCCAGGAGAACATTTCAAAGGCCATCTACATTTGTCGATTTTGATTGGCCAAGGCATGGTCACATGTCATTATTTCAAGAATAAGATTGGTGGTGGATCTTAGTTAATTCAGTGAATACACTCGAAACCCCAAATGCATTATAATGAGTTTACCAGTATTTTTCAAATTCAGAGGGCCTGCATGGATCCTAACGTTATTTTTCTCAAATTAAACAGGCCCGATGTTTGAGCTCTAGTTGTACCTTTCTTAAAGGCAGAAAAAGGGCCCAAAGATTTCAATCCTTGCAGGTATTTTGCCTTTTGAAAAGGTTCGCAAGGGATCAAACTGTCAAGCCCTCCATTTGTTTTGAATTTTTTGAAATTTTGGTCAGCCATGTCAGTAAGCAATTTGCAATTTCTTGGGTATTACTTCAATATGGTGAGAGCTTAGTTTGCTTTGCTTTAAAGGCTCTATACAACATTGGTAAAGCTCAAAAGATTGCCACAGTTTGTGTGATAAACCATTAAACATTCTAAAAAAGAAATCCTGCGAAGGTTTTAGTTCAAATGGTAATCTGAGAAAGTAGAAAAAGGCAAAAAAACTGTCACGGTTTTCGCATCGTTCTGTAGTGTTAGAAATAGTTTCAGAGTACGGTAATAAACTATTTGTCAATGTTTGAGTGAAGATTTCTCGAGAGGTACAGCATCCCAGACCGTAAGATTTCAACATGAGGATTCTCTCACGACCATCTACAAACTGTGTACATTAGAAGGAAAACTGTGGACATCGATGTTTTCCGATCTTCCCGATGTTGTAATTGGGCCTTTAATCTTCTTCCATCTCCATGAGAGAGGCACCATTTTGGTGGTGGCAGTGTTTTCCCATGGACGCATTGTCAAAATTGTCTTCTGAGATCCATGGTGCAGTAAGACCGTAAGACCGTAAGACCGTAAGATTTCAACATGAGGATTCTCTCATGACCATCTACAAACTGTGTACATTAGAAGGAAAACTGTGGACATCAATGTGTTCAGATCTTCCCGATGTTGTAATTGGGCCTTTAATCCTCTTCCATCTCCATGAGAGAGGCATCATTTTGGTGTTCGCAGTGTTTTCCCATGGACGCATTGTCAAAATTGTCTTCTGAGATCCATGGTGCAGGGCATTGATTTGTGACCAAAAATCCGTACCCGTCCAAGGGACTCATCAGGGATTATAGCCAACATGGAGGCCAGAAGGCACATTGTAGCAAAGAGACCGGACAGGATTGACCCATTAAGATGCATCCTGCCTCTCAAGCACTCTGAAAAAGTAGCATAATCACTAGGCCCCGCGCAGCATTGCTTCGGGATATATTCCTCTCTTTCCCCCCCCCTTTTTTTTTAATCATCATCTCCAGAATTTCATACGGAACATGATACATTTATAATGCTTCTGATTCCTGCTCTGAAGTGGCTGGGAATTCTGGGAATAATCTCTTTCCTACCTGTGCTTTTTAACCGATGTTTATTTTTTTGATTTCTTGTTTTATGAAAATCAGGAAGAATTGCCCTGGGTACCTCAGTTGCAGCTGAATTCACGGGAGCAGAAAATACTTGTCATCTGGGGCCAATTTCATGGAGCTGCTTAAGCGCCAAAATTTTCTTAAGCACAAAAAGTCACGAGCCATAGAATCAGCTTGCCAACCCAAAGTCCACTACTGTTTCATGCCCTGTAAAGAAATACAAGTGAAATACAAGTCGGAAGCTGCAATTGACATCACATTGCAGTGCAGTTTGTAATCCTGCTTACACAAGGAAGACTTTTCCTGCTTAGCATAATTCCATGCTTTAAGCGGCTATATGAAATGGGAGGTCATTGAACTTAAAGGGCACTCTACAAATACTCCATTAACAAGCAGCATTTTTGTTTGGTGGTTGTACTCCAATTCTTTTTTTCTAAATGGACGTACCAGCATTTGTATCAAGCGAAAGCACATTTGGGGGGTCAATATACTTGTGCAATAAACATGGTGGAGTTCATATTTGACAATAGACACAAGCATATGGGTGGATATTTCTCTGTCCACTGAAAAACATTGTGGCGCAATGGCACATTGTGGCGCATTTTGGAGAGGGTGGAGTTCACAGTTCTGTCAAAAGCCGCTTTTCCACTGGACTTATTTTGGTCAAAGTAACCGAGACTATGGTTACTTTTCCCATTTTAAGTCCAGTGGAAACGGCCCAGTTAAATTTCCTCTCGGTTACTTTAACCGTGCCGAATGGTTACTTTTACTGGCGATAGGCGGCGAACCTCTGCCCAGTTAAAGTGACCAGGTAAGTTTAACCGAGCCGATTAGTCCAGTGGAAACGCACCACTCGGTAAAACGCGACTTGGAGTACATGCACTGTGCCCAAATAATTTTTGCCAGCTCGGTTACTTTAACCATCGTCTCAGTTAAATTGACAGACTCAAAAGTCCAAGTGGGAACGATGATCAAATTTGACCATTGGAAATTTAACCATCGTCTCAGTTAAATTTTAGTCCAGTGGAAACGCTAAAGTAGGCCTACTGAAGCACTTTGAGAATTACCCCTTACATTTTCACCATCCAAGTGGCCACATTCTTTCAGGGTCACCATCACAGGATAGTGATGAGCTGAGTAGTTCCTTGTCGTGCTCCCCCTTTCTCACTCCATTTCAAAGTCTGCTTCCAGCTCCTTCTTCCAATCAAGCCTCTCTTATTTTGCACCTTTATTCTTTCTTTCCTTCCATTTCTTTTCATCATTTTCTTGAGTTCACTTTATGATAGTGTATGGCAAATTAACCAACTTTACTTTCCTCCCCCTTCTCACTCCATTCCTAAGATCCTGTCCTGTCCCATTCTGTCCCGTCCTGTCCTGTCCTGTCCTGTCCTGTCCTGTCCTGTCCTGTCCTGTCCTGCCCTGCCCTGCCCTGCCCTGCCCTGCCCTGCCCTGCCCTGCCCTGCCCTGCCCTGCCCTGCCCTGCCCTGCCCTGCCCTGCCCTGTCCTGTCCTGTCCTGTCCTGTCCTGTCCTGTCCTGTCCTGTCCTGTCCTGCCCTGTCCTGTCCTGTCCTGTCCTGTCCTGTCCTGTCCTGTCCTGTCCACACTTGTGCAAAGAAATCTTTGACTGGACCAGGACTTTAACCCGGAGACCTGTGGTTTTGCGTACCAGCCCTCTTACCATCTGAGCTATGCAGCCCTTAGATGGTGGCCTTCTCAAACAGTTGACTAGGTTGGGTCGCCAGTCACAAGCATTTAACCATTAACTACAGTATAACTCCAGGGATCACACCCCGTTTTTTACACTTGTTTCATGCCTTGCCTGGCATGCTGATGACTCCCCACTGCGGAAGTTTTAGGTGAGGCTTCATGTATGAATTGGAACCATGAAATGCCATGACAGTCTTCTCCCAAAATGGCAAGGGAGTGGATGGGATGGAAAGAGCAGAAACAAATGAGCGAGTAAGAAGAAAGAACTAGTTCTGCTTTAGAAGAGGTCCTGCCTGCTAGGATCGAAACATCAGTTGCTTTGTAAAAAAAAAAAAGACCTAAAATTTTCCACTGAGGTAGGAGCATTAACCTTGATATCTTCCTGCCCACCACAGATGGCCTCACTGTCACACATTGTGTGAACTCCACTACCTTCTGGATCGGCTGGGGAAAATTAGTTTTGTCCGATGCCCTTCCATCTGTCATATTTACTTATTTGTTTTGAGTTAATCTTTAATTGATGGACACCCTGTGTGAAATGGTTACGACTGTGCGAAGAAGGGAGTGCATGCACATTGGCACTGCAGGTTGAAGTCGCCCGTCCCCTCCCCTGCCTCTCCTTTGAACACTTTTCCACTTTGGCAATCGGGCAAAGCACTGGGCAAGCAGTGTTTATTATGTATTGAGCACAGCAAACCCTTTAAGGATTTTCTTTCTCAGTCATTTATGAAACATTTCAGGTGTTTTTCATCAATTTTTTTATTATTATTATTATTATTAATTTTTTTAATTATTATTATTATTTTATTATTGTGCTTCCAGATTTGATTGGAATTACGATTTCATAAGTCAAAACTAGTGATAACTAGTGATATTCTTAATTCACGGAGTCAATGAAAAAGCACCCAATGATTTGTCAAATCAAGCGATATGAATCTGTTTACTGCAATATTAGACTTCATAATTCTGAGGACAAAAAGGGAACCGACTCCCAATGTAGCCTTTTGATCTCGACTGATTAAACATACATGTACGTAATTAAGTCCCAGGCCACATTCCTTTTGCCTTAGCAGGCAGTGGAGTTTGTCCTTGTTTTGTGCATGGGGCGTTAAAACAAAAGAAAAGTGCACTCGCTCTGCCTTCCCAGCCGTGTGTGTATTGATTGTAGCCACATCTGTATTGTGCTATGAGTCTCCAGTAAGCTTAGGTGCATAGGTTGCACAGGCCTGTCAACAATGCTTTTGCAATTTTTAACAGTTTGTCCCCCTTTAATTCTGAACATATTATTAAATGCCTTCGTAAAACCACAGCTGTGACTGTAGCTGTGACTGTAGCAGTGGCTTTGGCTTTGGTGGTGGTTGTGGCTGTGGCTGTGGCTGTGGCGGTGGCGGTGGCGGTGGCGGTGGTTGTGGCTGTGGCTGTGGCTGTGGCTTTGGCTTTGGTGGTGGTTGTGGCTGTGGCTGTGTCAGTGGCTGTGGCTGTGGCTGTGGCTGTGGCTGTGGCTGTGGTGGTGGCTGTCCCTGTGGCTGTGGCTGTGGTGGTGGTTGTGGCTGTGGCTGTGCTGTGGTTGTGGCAGTGGTTGTGGCTATGGTGGTGGGGATGGCTGTGGCTGTAGTGGTGGCTTTGGCTGTGGTGATGGT
>OX465101.1:27603133-27913133 GCA_949987565.1 Luidia sarsii | reverse complement strand
GTAGTAGCAAGAAGATTAAAATCCAAATGCATGATTCAAGGTATCTCTAGGATCGGCTAGAATTGGGAGAGCAGAACTGGGAAGAGTAGCGACAAATTAAATCCCAAGGACACCATGAATGTCCATGTTTGGCTCTCGGAACAGGTCATTTACATTTTTGAGTGGCATTTCCGTCATGATGCCTAGATTATCCTGAGCGAAGCAGTTCATAGAGCCAATTCTGAACTTGGGCAAATCTTCCCTGGGCAGGGATGGTTTGCTCGGAGACGATGTGAAAATAGCTCTGCCTTGAGTGTGTTTGGTTGTGAAGAGAAGTTGAGAACCAATTAATTCAACGTTGATTCTCTTGTCCATTGTCAGAATACTGTATAGATACAGTACTACTGAGATTGTTATCTTTTAAAGATCCTGGGTGCAGTGAGGTGTGATAGAGCCAACTCGGAATCCCTCTTGGTACTGTCAGTGTGGAAATCGCATTTGATAAAAAAAAATCCACTATTCCTAAAATCTCCTTCATGAAAACAGAGCCTGAAGTTGCCCCATTTTCACGATCTCGTTTTTGTAATCTTTCTCGATGGGCAAAGCATTCTAAACCTTGTTTAATTAGGATCATCGATTAAAAGTGAAAGTAATAGCAGCCCAAAATCAAGCGGACAGCAGCAATGGCACAAAGTTCTGTTCAGAAAATGGCGTTGATCTGGAAAAGCCAAGGTGTTAGCACCGTAAGAACACATCTTAATTTTTGAATGTTAAATTCATGTGTTTATCTGGGTGTGAAAATGGGCAATGAAGCAGACAGTGTACTTTGAAAATGCGGCGTTATCGTAGAGTCTAACGAATTTCATGAAAAGAACACAAAACAAATGAATAGGTATTGGAAAACCTTGGTTCACAGATAGTGCTTCGTAGAAATATGAAAAAAAGGAAATCATTGGTCATGTAATGAGATGAAATTGTATGGAAAAGACACTTATTCAGGGAAAAATAGAGGGCAAGAGGCGTCAAGGAAGACCAGCAACATCTTGGTTTCAAGATATAGATACGACTGTAGGACTGAGTTGCTCAGCTGCATCCCATCTGGCAGCTGATAGGGAAGGCTGGCGTGATGTCATCCATGTTACAGCAGCGCAGCATGCACCAAAGGACTAGAGAGATAGAGAGGGCGGAGTTTGTTTCAATTAAAGAGGCACAGCATCTGAAGAGAAGAATTTGTGTACATTATCTATTGCAGTTTGGGGATATCAATGGAAGCGTACAGCTTGTTTTCAGAATGGGCAATTATTCAAGTGAGTCAAAAGGAATCAAAAAGAAGGGGTAAACTGAGACTTTTGCTTTTTGAGCAGTAGCGGCAACAACAGCAACAAGGACGGTAATAATAATGACACTGATGTCACCACAACCGAAGGCAACTACTACAAGCAAGAGCAAGCTACATGAGTCGACCACTTCAACCACCACAGTCAACCACAGTACAATCGCCACTACTTTCAACAACCAACCAACCACCACCAAAAAAAGCAACAGCACTAAAGCGGCAACTCATATCGTAGAATACCAACCGAGATTTAAGTAATATTCAAAAATGTTGCAAAAACGGCTTGCTGACTAAAATGACTCAAAATGCATGATATCAAAACTGTAGAGGGCCTGACGCTTCGATCCTAGCAGGACCTTTCTCAGTCATTCTGCCTTTGAGGAAGGTCCCACGTTTGGCTCTGAGAAACATCAGACCCTTTTTGGATAACCGAGAAAACTCAAGATGTAACTGAACAGTTTTTCTTCTTTGATATTTCCGCTTCCCCCCTTTAATCCCTTCCAGATTCCCTGCCCCTCTCTTTGGTCTGTCTTCCAGCTTCCCTCGTCGTCTCTTTTCTGTCATCCGTCTCTTATTGCCTCCACACCCCTCACCTATTGGTATTTGTCCCCCGTCATTCTGCCGTCGAGAACAAGGTCCCGCTAGGATCGAAACATCGGGGTCTCAACAATTTTTGTTTTGAAAATTAGAACATCAGAGTCATCTATTCACAAACACCGCTCCCACCCCCCCCCCTCCCGCCCGAAGATTTGACGTACGAAGACTGACTTTAATGGCAGAACCTGTCAATGCTCTCAGACTCCCACCTGACACTCTGAAAAGAAACCTGTCTTCATGTCCACCTGTTCCCATTCTCATTCATGAAATCCGCACCCCGGTGGGACACTTGGGTAATTGGATGCGCCTCGTCCACCTTCTACTCAATTCATCGATGTTTAATTAAGCAAACAAACCCGTCAAATAATTATCCGCTCCCAGTGCTCTTCTTCTTTTTTTCTTCCCCATCTTGAAATCCATAGAAAAAAAAAGAGAGAAAGAGAGTTGGCATTCTGAATTGAAAGAAAATGCTGTTCATGAAGAATTTATTTTAAATGATTGTTTTAGTTTGTGCATGTGTAGAAATTTTCCACAAACATGCTGTATTGTAGGATTCTCTATTGATTTGAAATGAAAAATGGTGACCTAGCTGGAACAGAATTTACTTACTTGTTCTGTTTACATTATGTTCACATTTGCCTTATGGCCCCCACATTAGTGGTGATTTATACAGCTGGGTAATAATGCCAGGTTCACGCACATACCGGTAAGTATGTACATACACTGACCCAAAAACCTGATTAGGGTAGGTACCAGAAACTACAGTAATTTATAGTCAGCAAGATAAAGGAACTGGGAGACTGTTTAGGGATATGGGATCCCAGACCACTGCACATTGTCATTAGCCGTTTCTACCCTTGGGAGGCCGTTGGCTAGTGCTGTACCGCAAAGCTGATGACTATGGCTGCTGCTATCAGAGGGAAGCGGCATAATCACCCTGCTCTGGAACATAGGCTGCATAGAGATATGGCCTGACTCCCGTCAGCCGTAACTTTAGATCCAGCATATCACTGTCTGCAGTACGGGAGAGTCCAGATTCCAGACAATAATTTTAGCCAACAATGCAGGGATGCATGCGTACAAATGGACATGCAAAGCTAACCATTGCCTTAAAGGGCAACTAAAACGGTTTTCACCAACTTGATTTTTGTGATTGCATAATGTATTTATGTATCCAAATAACACCTTCATAACATAACACATAACAAAATTTCCTTGTATTTTGTCTGCATAATCACAACTTGCCTTGTTCTCTTTTGCAAATTATTTGGTGGACAAAACAAATCCACTCTACCTTTGAAGAAGGTAGAGTGGACCAGAACATCAATCCCTCTATTTTGCTTCAATAAGGGGGGGGGGTTGAACTGTTAGGGAGACTACCATTGCGAAGTTGAGTCCTGTTCCCAGACTGAGATAAGTTGCCCTTTCTGAGATAAATGTGGCTGTTAGTAGCAGGGTTATGAAGTGACATTTCCAACAGTATACTCAGTTCATTAGCAAGAGAGTTAGTTGGATTTAACTGTGTAGTTTTGAGGAGGCATGGAAGTGGAATAGAGTTTTTATCAGACAGTTGTGCTCATCGCTGAGAGATGTGGATAGTGTGGATGAAGTGATCGCTGCGGTTATCACATAGTAGTGTGAACCTTCAGAACATTTGATTTACAGAAATTCTAAACACCTTTACTTCATTGTATTAGCAAGAGAGTTAGTTGGATTTAACTGTGTAGTTTTGAGGAGGCATGGAAGTAGAATAGAGTTTTTTATCAGACAGTTGTGCTCATCGCTGAGAGATGTGGATAGTGTGGATGAAGTGATCGCTGCGGTTATCACATAGCAGTGTGAACCTTCAGAACATTTAATTTACAGAAATTCTAAACACCTTTACTTCATTGTTTTGTCACGAGTTTAACACCACAGGCTGGTGCGTAAACCGTGACCTCACCTCACTTGGAGCTCCTTCCTTCATGCTTGGAGGTCAGTTATGATGTTTCTATTGTTCTCGAGGCTCTCGGGTGCTGTGATTGGCCCTCGCTAGGCAACCTTGGCATTTAAAAAAAAAATAATTCACGGCAACCATCCAGCAGGGAGAAAATACACTGTCCTCCACTGGAGGCAATTTGCTTGCTGATTGGCTGCCGGTCATGCAGAAATGAGCATGTCTCACTTTTACAGTGCGGGGATGAAGAATTCAAAGGGCTGTCTATGTGATTTTTGAGTGACTTTCTCTCATTGAAATTCTTTTTAAAACCTTGTTATCTTTTTTATTTAAAATGCAGCATAAATTTTTAAAAGAATTTTTGGGGTTCAAATTTTTAGTTTTTCATTATTTAAGTCGGTAAGCAGTTTTCCCCCTTTTTTTTGGTTTCACATCAAGATTTTTCATTTGGTGAACAAAAGACAGAAAAGTTGGGAGGCAATGAGGGAGGAACTGATGTCTGGGAGATTTCTTTTCTGTTCGAATTTCCATTTTCATTGTTAATACAAAAAAAAGGTGCAAACTGCTCACTGACTAAAATGACCTGCAATACATAAGTCTCAAAAGTTAGAGAGCCTGACGTTTCGATCCTAGCAGGACCTTTTGAGAAAGGTCTTGCTTGAATCAAAATGTCAGGCCCTCTAACTTTTGAGAAAGGTCCTGCTAGGATTGAAACGTCAGGCCCCCTAACCTTTGAGACATTTTCATTGTTAGTGTTTTGGGGGCCGCGGTATGGATGCAAATCCAAAAAAGTTGTCAAAAATAGCTGACTTGCTCCCCCCATACACACACACAGGTATTTCCTTTGTTCTCGTGTACTAAAAAAATACTCGCAGAAGGGCCTAATTCAAATCGCTCACTTTCGAACCAGAATCACTTTCCTAGGATGAAATCTCTAGCGAACGTCCCTTATATAATATAGTCCTGTTTGCGACGTATAAACATACCTTGGAAATTCCTCCTTTTTGAGTTAATTCCAAATAACCAGTTTCGTGAAATCTTACGGGGTACCAAAAATGTACCCCACAAGGAGCGGTCCCATTGTTCTGAGTACCCACCCAATGTTCCAGTACCCCACAACCCACCTTACGTAAGCCCACCCACTCTCAGACCACCACCACTACCATCATCCCCACCACCATTGCACGATGCATTCGTAGTCAGGAGGCATTATTAGGACACCCCCCTGTTTTGATTGGCCTCCACGGTGGGTCGATCGCCACTTCGTGATCAATTTCCATTCTCCGGCGAGTAATTGCATTAGATGCTCTTTATCAGCTTGGTCCGAGGCGTGTGCGAAGGGGGACTCATCGTCCTGGTGCTTTCGGGGGTTGGTTTTTAGGTTGGTCAAATCCGCCAAAATTTGATACTGGTGGGGAGAAAAAACATGTTAGATCCGAGAAGGAATGGTTCTTTTTTTTTTTGGAAAATGTGTGTGAGTGTGTGTGTGAAGCCTGGAGTAAAATGAGTACCAATTCAGGGGGAAACAAGAACCAGGTTTGACATAAGCTCTAATGCCGCTTTAATGTAAAGCCACACCCGGCGGAGGAAAGGATGAGGAGAGGGAATGGGCGGGGGGACAGAGATAGGGGAGGGGAGGGGAGGGGAGAGGAGAGGAGGTGAAGAAAAATTGGCCACTTGATTATCTGCGTCCATCGATTCACTGCTGAGTAATGTGCTAAAAAGATTGTCCTCCATCGCTGTCTCTATTCCCCCGTCGGCCCCCCACCCCCTTCCTAATGAGGCTTATTTTTCAGAGTGGCAATGAATCCAGTATTTATTGTGAAAACATCGGCAAAGATAGAGAGGGAGATTGAGGGAGAAAGAGAGAGATAGAGTGAGAGAAAGAGAGAGAGGGAGAGAAAGAGAGGGAGGGAGAGAGAGAGAGATAGAGAGAGAGATAGAGAGAGAAAGAGAAGTAGAGAAAGAGAGGGAGAAAGAGAGGGAGAGAGAGAAAGAGAGAGAGAGAGAGGAGAGAGAGAGGTGGAGGTTGAGAGAGAAATGGAAAGCGAGAGAGGTAGAGAGAGAGAGGGAGATGGCGCAGGGGAGTTCAGAAGCAAAGCAAAAAGCCCTTCCTCTCCATCTACTTCCCTCCCCTCACCTTGCTTACTGGGTTGCGAATAGTGGCGTTTCATTTATAGTATGCAAGTATGTGAATCATTCGGTCACACATGATGTGCCAGGGAAGGAGAGAGAGAGAGGGGGGAAGAGAAAGAGAGACAGACAGAGACAGAGAGAGACAGACAGAGAGAGTAGAGGGAAGGGGAGAGAAAGGGAATGGGAGAGGGAGAGGGGATGGGTGGGAGGGGGCTGAGTTTAGGAGTTAGTGCATGAGGGGATGTGTGTGTGTGCCCAGTGCATTATTAGACAAGCTGAAAATTCATTACTTGCTCCGTCCACCTACCCCCCCCCCCCTCTCTCTCTCTCTCTCTCTCTCCCCCTCCCCCTAGTACAGGCAGGCAGGCTGGCTCGGCGATCATATTAAAGTGATTTCATCGATCTGTCTGGGACCGTTGGAATCCCACCATGAACTCTTTCCGTAGCTCATACGTCAAAGTGCAACCAATCCATTGGATTGCACAGCCTTTTTTTTTTTTTTTTTTTACCCCATTATGGATTTCCTACCACAGAATGAATTGCGGTAGACAATGACAAATGCCCAAACTTGGACACAAACAAAAGAGGGTCCTTCATCAGTCTGCCTACTTTCTGCGTACATTACAGTAATTTCCTTCAGTACATCAAACAAAATCTTATACGAGAATGGTTATTTAACATGAATTTTTATATTTTTTTAACAATTGAAAAATAGCCAAGACTGGGATAAGACCAGACTGGGAGTGGAACACCAGACCCAGCCTTCCCTGTCTTTGATGACGGGTTTTTGTATATCAATGCCATTTGTGATTTATCGTTTTAGTCACATGTTTTAGTCACGATGGAAAAACTGGCTGCGAACTTTTTTGAACAAATTAAAAAATTGGCAAAGAAAACTTGGACTTGACCGGGCCTCAGAACCCGAGAGCTCTGGATTAACGTATATACCGGTGCTCTTCCATCTGAACTATCCAGCCCTTAGATGGTGGCCTTCCCTAATAGTCAACTAGTATTTGCTGAGGTGGGGGCGCCAGTCAGAAGCAATTCAACCACTAACTGCCGTATTTATCTCCAAATATATTTTTAATTTTTTTTTTTAGGATGGCCTTATTTCTCATCGAGTTATTGCAAAGTGTCTACCAAAGCAGTTAATGTCCCAACATTGAATCCATTCTTTTCAATTCAAGAAATCTCTGACTCTTTTTTTTTGGGTGGGGGGGTGGGGAGCGCATTCAGTCTGTGTCTTCTTCTTTTCGGATGCATTTTTACGAACTGGAGAATTGTCAGACTTTGTACTAGGGCAGACTGATTTCCCAACAGACCATGAATATTCATCAAGACAAAGCACGGGTGCCTATTGAATGTGATGACAAAAAAAATGTTACAAATATTTGAAAGTGACATAAGAAAAAACCCCAGATACAACCTGTTATTGATTTGAAGGCTCAAAGTTCAAATTGCCAACATTTAGAGGGTCTGACGTTTCAATCCCAGCAGGAATTTCCTCAAAACATTTTGTTGGTCAGATTGTACCTTGGGCCTGTAAGGATTGAACTGGCCCTTTAGCATTTGGAGATTATCAACATTTTGTGTTGTTTTGGGGGGACAGATTTGATCTAATGTAAGATGTGAGAAAAACAAATCTGTTGAGCTGTTTGTATTGCCACCACACCTGTCCCCCCCCCACCTTTAAGAAAGAATTTATTACCTCCAGCCGATACAGTGTATCCTTTAATTCCTAACATTGATTCTCAGAGGCTGTGCATGTTTTCTAAGGGAAATGGCTTATGGATTTCTGGCTGTGTGCATCTCCCTCCTCTGCTGAAGAGGGAAAGAAAGAAATAAAACAACCTGAGCATTCTATTTCTGTCAAAGAGGGAGGGGGGGGGAACAAGTAAGACGTGGCAGGAGATGAAGAAGCAGCTCGAAGCTCCACTTTAGCAGGAGTGCACTGGGAGTTAAATGCTTTTTAAAGCGGTTCAGAAATAGCGCAGGCTGTCCGCAGAAGAAGCCTTGAAGGCTCAAATTTCGGAGACCGAGGGGGAAGCCTACGTCATGCTTTCTCAGACTTTGGACAGATGCCTCTATTTTGTCCTGCTTTGCCCTGGACTGTCCAGTTATTGCAAATTTTGCATCGGAGCATGCAGGCAACAGACAGAATTACTACAAAGGCCACTCATGGAGTCTACCTCAGTCTGTACGTACAGACACCCATACATACACACTTATAGACACACATACATACATACTGTACATACACCCATACACACACACGAGCGACTGCACATTTACCCCCATGCACATGAAACGGTAGGTCGCTCATAGATAATGCATAGCTCTCAACCTCCCCCGTTTCTGTCTCGCAGGTCACTCACGCAGTGCACTTTCAAAAAGCCGGCGTGCCGGCTGCGCCGGCGTTTTCTTCATTTATTAACACTCCACGCCTCCACATATGAACCCCCGGCCACCCAGCCGTGCCTTCACTTCCCCTTCCTCCCCCCATAAGTCACCCCACCCTCTCTGCCGACTCCCTGCCTGAAAATGTTCCTCCTCATGTTCGCAGCCGGGGACGTTGTGACCGAGGATTGGTCGGGGGCGCTTGTTTCTTCGTTTGTCTTGTCGTCAAAGTTGCCCACTCTCCACACGTTGCAGTGTCCCTTTGAAGCCCTATATTTTGATGTCATCAAGCCGTGCAAGTAAGGACAGCACAGTTCCTTACCGGTACCGCAAGTCTGTACTGGATACCTTCGGGTAGATAGTCGCAGCGTGCAATTGCATTATGCCCCGATGGCATCCGGACTTAATTTTATAACGGAATTCTCTGGATTGTCTGCTCCTCTGTGCTCCACATCTGGGTGGGATTTGACGAAGAAACCTTTCCACCAAACCAAAAAGGGTGGGGATGTTAAAGATTTTCCAAAAGCAAACTGCAACGAGATCCCCTCAGTATAAATTAATATACAAAAATGTTGCCAACTGCTTACTGACTAAAGTGACCAAAATGTAAATCTCAAAATAAAAAAACCAGAGAGGGCCTGACGTTTCAATTCTAGTAGGACCTTTCTTAAGGGGAAAAACAAACTGATAACAAGGGTTTCTCCCTTTAACTCCTTTTATGTGATTTACGGTCTCCCCCCCCCCCCAAAAAAAAAACGAGACAGATCTTGAGGCCAATTGTTTGTTTTGGGTTAAGGAGTCCGCGTTTTTAATAAATTTAATTAAATATTTAATAAATAAATAAATCTTAAAATTATACAAATTACATTTTAATTCAGTTGGTAAGCCAAGACTGCATGAAATGTTGGTGTGCCTCTGAGTGTAGTCAAGATGGCGAGTGAACACGAGGGCGTTTTCTTCCTTAAATATCTGCCCGTCTGCCGCCCCATAGGCAGTGGACTACTGAACCCTAACAAAAGGCCTGAGCCAAAGCCAGTAATGTAACCGCTAGCGCTTTTTCTCGACTAGTAGCTTGTGCTATTGTCTCTGTTAAATTCAGGCAGGTTAATTCGCCAAGAACCGACTCGTATTCTTGTCATTTACCGGTAATTAAAACATTTCTCTCAGACAGGAGAGCCTATTCCTGTATGTGCTCTTAACCTATTTCTTTACAGTTACCCTTTTCAGGTAAGTTAAAAAAAAATACAAAATACCACATGCCTCTCACTGTGAGATGCTTTCAGATTATCTGGCCAAAAACCCCTCCGCAGGATACTAGCGTAAGAAGAAGAAAAAGACATTCTAGCTTTTAACAAACTACCCCCTCTTAATTCTATAGACCTGCACTGGCTTCTGGCGGGTACAATATCATTCATGTTTATAGACCGGCATCTTAGACCTGAAAATAGATCCATCCGGTGTATTTTTAGGTCTGGCCATCTTTATTTTTAGCCTTACGTCCGTGCTGGATGTCACTGTTGGGGGACAGGCCAGATTGGATGTGGCAGCAGAGACGGAGAGAAAGACATGGGGAGAGGAGTGAGAGAGAGAGGGAGAGCAAGGAGGGGGGGGGGAATTGAGAGGAAGGGGGAGGAAGAAGGAGAGGGAGAGAGGGGTGAGAGAAAGGGATAGGGATGAGAGAGAGGGAGAGTAAGGGGAGGGGAGATTAAGAGGAAGAGGGAGAGGATGAGGAAGGGGGAAAGGAAGGAGAGGGAGAGGAGTGAGAGAAAGGGACAGAGGAAAGAGAGAGGGAGAGGAAGAGGGAGAGATCATGGAGTCTGATCTGCTAAGAGTATCCTTGAAAGATCTAGAGAGGAGGATAGGACTGGCAGGACACTAGGGCCATTCCCACTATGAAAATAATCGCGATTTGAATCGCGATTCAAAAACCGGGTTTTCTTTTCGTGTCCACACAGGCCAAAAAATCGCGTCACAAAAACAATTGCAAGCCGATTGTGGTTAGCAGTTTTAGGTTTAATCATAGGTGTGTCCTTGAGGGTGGCCCATGCAGGGAGACAAATAAACAAGCACAGCACTTCCTGTCAATCAGAGCGTGAGCAGTGTATTGTGGGATTAAAAAAAACCGGTGCGATTCAGTGGAGTGTTCCCACACACGACGCGTTGAAAATAAACGTGACTTTTTGAAAAAGTCTCATTCTTAGTGGAGTCTGAATCACGATTCAAATCCCACTAATAAACGTGTTTATTGTGTCCACACACGCAAAAGAAGTGGAGTTTGAATTGCGATCCCCTCATACTTTGGGAACCAACACAGGGTAATGCAAGGACATTGGGCCACCTACATCAGTGTGTTACAAAGGGACACAGGCCTTGATAATGTGAAAGCAGTGAGGATGGCCATGCTGGATAAACTGATCTGAAGCCATCATATCCATGGAACCTGAGATGCCGTTAGGTTAAGGTCAATTCATGCCCTCGCTTTAGTGGTAGTACTAGTAGTATAAATCCCACCCAAATTCGATTTTTGTTTTCTTTTAGTAGACACAGAAATGCAAAACGTGCAGTGCGCACCTTTCATCTGAAAGGGCAGAGTGTTTCCCGCCATTTTTTTATTGGGTTGAATTGGAATGAGTCAGATCTCTGCACAGTGTCGCTCTCACCTCCTGATTGGATGAGTAACAATATCATATGAGTAATGATTTGCCACCGTTCATGGTTGTTCATTACAGCTGGAGAGTACCCCCCCCCCCTTTAGAAAGGACCGCAAAGCATTCTTGACTGTTGCAAAGGCTCATTGTTGGAAGGCCAGATTTATATCACGCTTTTCAAACAGTCAAATTGATGTTGGTGTGCAGTTGATGCCAGTCTTGGAGAGACAGCCCCGCTTGATTTTTGTTTGTCGGTCATGACCTTTAGAATTCCGTTTTGTGAGAAGCTATAAAGCGTGAGACAGAACCGAAATCCGGGTCTGAAATGTAGGATAGAAATTATGAAATCTGCCAGAAGACCCTAAATATATTGGAAGAAATGACATAAATGAAATCTGTAGATACAGATGGATGTGTACAATCTCTCCTAGATTTCTGTGTTGTTGTTTTTTCTTTCTCAATGAGTGTCTTGGTCGTCTCTCTTCTTCCCTTGCCTCAAGTGAGTGCCTCGCATGGCACACTGTGTTTGATCTCTCCCCAATAGCGTTTTTGCTGAGCTTGCATTTGACAAATATTGATTTTCACGGGCTTGCACGTTTGAGCAAAGTGGTTCAGGAGGTGGCGGCCAAACCAGCGTGCTAATTTTTTCCCCCAAGGTCGACTCAGCAAAAACTCACCTGTGATGACTGGTCCTGATACGGGGCCCTCCCCTCCCCACCCCACCTTCTTTAAATTACAACCTGTGTATCCATTTCATTGACTTTAGAGATTTTATGTAATTTTCACTTGAATTGGGAGAGATTCTTCAATGGCAAGGTTTTCTTATAATTTCTTACATTTTTTAAGAGGTGCCTGCTGTTGATTTCACCAAACTCGCCGTAACTTACGATTAGTCGCAAGACAATGAGTGATGCACAGAAACCATACAGCCTATCACAACTAACGATGGGTTATCAATCATAAGTTGAGTTACAATGTATCGTAAGGCTTTGTGAAATTCACCTCTGATGTTTCAATCCTACTTAGCAGGACCTTTTGTCATTTTGTCATTCAATTCAGTAACCAGCATTTTTGTGGTACTTTAACCCATATCTGCCGAGTTACAGGATTTCAAGTAGGACGCAGAAAAGCTACAAACGCCGAACTATGTGCAATTCCGTAGTCTATTTTTAGGTTTATGTAAAGGATGGTATTATCCCATTCACTGTTAATTATATGTGGTTAATTGTATTTTAGATTTTCTTGTATCATGATAAATTTCATACTCTTTCCATTGGTATATAGTTTGTTTTGGTTTTGTGTTTTGGAAAAGCTGTCATTGACAATTTTCTCTTGTGATGCACATTTGTTTGGTTGCAGGAACGCTGCTCGGGTGGATATGGGTTAATTGTTATCAAATTGTTTTCCTTAATTTTTTTTATTAGTTTTTCTCTCATATATATTTGCAGGTTTCTATAGAAATCTGACTTGTTTCGCGGCACATAAATTTTTTACAAATAGAGAATAGTCTCTGTCTTGATGCGATGATGCACTGATAGCAGCACGGCTAGCCTGCAGAGATGATGCTTCAGCTTTCCGACTGATCATATGAGCCTGGCTGTGACTCAGGGTTTAAAGTTGCGCTGGCGTTTGTATGCATATGCATGCCTGCAAGAAGCGTGCCCATAGTGTGTTGTGGGATGAGGACCATTGTGTTCGCTGCTAGCTTGTTGCTGTGTGGTCAAGGCCATATGCACCACGGTTGCCGCCAGCTCGTCGTGCAGCCATGGTGGGGGGGGGGTACAGCAGGCGTTGTGGCACACCATGTCACAATGGCCGCTCTCTCTGCTCACCCCAATCCGCTGTACATCCTATCCCATCACATTGCATCACATCATATTATTTCTTTGTAGCCCCGCACAGCTTGGCTAATCCAAAATGGCCTCTCCCATGCCATCCCTACAGTCTTTCGGCACTCTCAGGCAAACCAATGACCCTCAATTGATGTCAGGGTTTCTATCAGGCAGTGGGAATATTATTAATACATTCATTTTTGTAGCGCAAATTCCATTTTACATGTTCAAATGCGCTTTGCATAAGAATTATCAAGCGCTAAACCAATCATTAAACAAAAAAGCTAAAATGCACATATTGATACATTAAAATGAATAGATACATGCAAATAATTGAAAGATGATCAACAGTATAAGATTATACATACATTAACATACATTGTAGGTAAGATATTAGTCAATTACTGTAGCACTTTAAACTTAAAATGATTAGATAAGCCAGCAATGAAATTGCTTAATACACTAAACATGTACAAAGCAAAAAAATAGATATAAATAGAATAAATTTTGATAAAAGATTGAACGATTGAAATATTCAAACCGATTGCTAAATATTCATTCATTCAATACTCTGAAGAAACCCTTCACTGAATATTCAAGTAGCATGAATATTCAATATACAGTATTCACACCAAAGCCCCGCAATAAGACATCACACACTGAAATTTTGGGAGAGCTTCTTAATTTGTGACTCCTGACCTTTTGTGGAGGCAAGATTTGTATTGTTTTTCATCGCTACGTATATTTTTAGCCGGTAGGCTCTGTTTTGCTAGCACGGTATTCAGGCCTGCATTGGGAGATGCTGGCGCGTGCAGTGCAGCACTGGCAGAGATAGATTTGGGCCAAGGGTGTCAATGGCTGAATCGCTGGATGCAGCAGCCCCTGAAAAATTGATAACCTTGTCTCTAACTTCACCAGGGGAGAGGGGTAGGAAAACTGCCGAGATGATCACAAATTGATACCAGCTCCAGGGTAACAAATCCCACTGTCATGTGGCATATTCGGCAAATTCTCTTAAGCTGTAAAGAAAACGCATGTACAGGTATTATTGTAAAACCAGAAAATATTACTGAATTTACAAAAAAATGAGCTGCAGTATTTTGGAGAATTTTTTTTTAAAAGATTAGGCATTCAAATGAGGTTTTACAAGCTTTGTATTGGTTATGTCATGATGAATATTCAAATGGATATTCCGCAGGCCTCATATGTATCCCGGTAGTGCCTACTGCCGGGATCACAAAATGGTCAGCGCATGTCACTTCAGATCCAGCAGCCCCTCCATTGTGACAATTTTTATGTCACAAACAAGAATAGAAAAGGGGAAAACAAAATTCCTTTGCAGGTCACGCATCCATCCATTCATAAAGTGCTGCTAATTTGCAATCGGAGGGGGGGGGGGAGCCTGGGCGATTGGGAAAGATCTCCATCACTATGTCTGAGTCAGTCCGATGCATGGCCAGTAATATCTCCTCTTCGTCTTGTCCTGTCTGGAATGCCACAGAGCAGCCACACAGACATGCACTGACAGAAAGGCCATTCTGCCATTGAGCAAAGTCCTGCTAGGATCAAAACCCCAGGCCCTCCACATTTTTTGTGTGATTGTGCATTTGGGCTGTGCAAGTCGCAGTATAGAACATTTCTGTGTGCCACTACTCCTACCACGTACCAAAACTAAAGACGCAAGCAAAACCAGTAGGCTCCCTCATTCTTGTTGCTATCCCGTGCCATGACGGCGGATGCCTTGATGTCAGGGACCCTGTCTGGTGTTTTTAATAGCGTCGGCCGCGTTTGTTTTTTGCCAAATTCTTTGGCCATGTTCGGTCACTGCACTGTGCCGGCACAGCAGGTGCTGAGATATGCAGGGTGTACCGGAGTCAGTGAGCCCTCACATTGCGGACACACCATCTGCTCGGTGGGAAGCGTCCGCAGACGATGCCCGTGATACGCAGAGTTCCGGCACTTCGGAGCTCTGTCCTCTGTTAGCTTCTGATAGATATGTTCTTGCTCCCGAGGCACAATCCTGAGAGCAGTCTTCCGGGCGTCTTTCGGGATGAAACTCAGCTCCAGACCTTGGCTAGTCTCTCCAGCCCTTATTCCTAACTGAACATTTGGTAGACTTTGTCGAGACAGTAGGGCCGTTTCCACTGATCGTGATTTGACTCGCAAGTGAAACTCCACTTTTGTTTTGTGTGAACACAATAAACGCTATTGTTAGTGGGATTTGAATCGCGATTCGGACTCCACTATCAGTGACCTGGGCCCCCCGTCATTCTGATGGTCGTCTACCGTAAACATCCCACATACACAATCCACTGACCATCTTGGGGGTTAAGTGTACCGGTAATGCTTACCTTACTTTTAATATTATCTTGAATATCTTCAGCAATTATCTGTCCACTCCTAATGTAATCTGAAAGTAGTCTGGTCAGCCATGTGTAATGAGCAACTGGACAAGAGACCCAATTGCTTATTGCCCATGGCAGTAGGGCAACAGAACTGTGTTTAAGATCACACTGGAAAATATGATCCAGCTATTTAAGCGATAAGGCCACCTCTCAGTCTGGTAAACAGAGTACGGTAGATTTGTTGGAAGATCTAGGCAGGATTTAGCAGAGAATTATGTGAGAGCGTTACCAGGGGGCGTGTCTCTCTGTAATTGGCTGTGTGCTGCCCACTGCAATACAATTTTGAATCCACCATAATTACGATCTTGAAGCGATAGAGATAACCTACTTTATGAACGGGGGGCTCACAAGCGATAATGACCTTTGCCGTTAAAGACAGAGGAGCATTGACACATTAATGCGGAAAAATAATTCAACAATTTGTCAAAGGTTACACGCAGGAAAAAGAAAGTTTCCAAACTGAGAGAGCTGCTATTTTCTCAAATTGGAGAAGATCATGGGGGGGGGGGGGGGGTTGATCCCTGGAGATATATGGCAGTTAATGGTTGAATGCTTCTTGCAGGTGCCCCAATCTCAGTAATTATACTTGCTTATTGGGGGAGTTCCCAACTACCGGTAATTCATGGATAGCTCAGGTGGTGTAAAGTGCTGGTATAGTTAAGCCAGGGGTCTTGTGGGTCAAATCTGGGTCGAGTCAAATTTACTTCACTTTAAAGTACAGTGAACTGTCCTGTCTCAGCTCATTCAATATGAGACCATTGTTTAGCTGCCCTATAGGCAGAACAGTGGTCAGATCTACCACAACCAATGCATCCGAGAAAAGAATAACTTTTCTGAGATGTACCTGAGGCCTCTGAATTAAGGAGGTGAAATTGACCAGATCCGGGTTCATGGATATATACAAGCATTTTTGAAATACCGGTAAATTCAACATGTAGCATCGGTTTCTATTAAAATTACCAAAAAACAACCCAACACTTGAACTGAACCTTTCTTCAAAGGCAGAAGGTCTTCTAGTATCAAAACATCAGGCCCTCCGATTGGTTTGTTATTTACTTACATAATTTTGGTTATCTAAGTACATGTATACTGAACAGTATATGAGCATTTTTAATAACCTTGAACAAGAAGTCAAACAAATAAAGGAAAAACTTGCTGGAAACTTTGAAACAACTTTGAAAAATCTTCAAATTTAGTGGGCCTGACGTTTCGATCCTAGCAGGACCTTTCTCAAAGGCAGAGAAAGGGCTATTCCCTGTACATGGTCATGCACTACTGCCTTTGATAAAGGTCCTGCTAGGATTGAAACGTCAGGCCCACTAAATTTTAAGATTTGCATTTTGGTAATTTTAGTCAGTAAGCAGTTTGCAACATTTTTGTATGTATAACTTTGAAAAATGCCAAAGAAAACTTTGACTGGATTTGAACTAGAACCCAAAACCTCTGGTTTTGCACACCATCGCTCATACAGTACCTTTGCCGGGATGGGGGCGCCAGTCAGAAGCCATTCAACCATTAACTGCCGTATATCTCCAGGGATCATGCCCCTACTTTCATTCAGTCTCAGATGCAAACAACAAATTGTTGTAAATCTGGCTACGGCAGCTCGGGGATCAAACAAAAGGTGCATTCCCACTAGGAAAATTATCGAGAAGTAGCGGTAGATCACGATTCAATTGTTGTTGTTTTTTCACACATCCACACATAACAAAATTTGTCAAAAATAAAATCTAAAAAACCAAAAAATCAGGGTTTTTGTGGGCTGAACTGCACGTGCCTGAAATGTGACTTAACTGGACTGCGTATGCTTGACATGTGACTCAGTTGGAGGCACTTTCTGGACTGCGCAAATTTGCTCGTACAAGCATGGAGGAATAAGGGTACAAGGTACACGTACGATTCATGCACAGCCACGTGGGGATGAACAGCTGGTTGCGGGGCCACCGGATGTTTATCTGCGCGCACTGAACCGTGGGATGTAACTTATCAATTTTCTCTTTTCGACAGCGTTCGCACACAGTGTCCGGGAAACACTTGCGATGTTTCTGAAACATCGCAAGAAGCACTGCAGTTTGGATCGCGATTCAAATCAAGAGTGTTTGTGAGATTTCACCGTTCACAAATGGGGGAAAGGGGAATTGAAATGTGAATAGCGATTTTTCGTGCCTGTGTGAACGCACCTAAGGTAGATGCATTTTTTTTCCCAGTTTAAGTCAAACAAATAAATGAAAAACTGATTGGGAATAAGAAACCGAATGATAAAGCAAGCAATTAAAAAAAATTAAAAACCTAGAATCTTGAGTTATACACACAAATGTTGCAAACTGATTAAAGTGACCAAAATTCAAATATCACAAAGGTGGAGGGCCTGATGTTTCGATCCTAGCAGGACCTTCCTCAAAGATAACCCTGGAAACTCAGTAGATGAACAAATATATATTTACAGTGTGCCTGCAGATTACATTGACTGGCTACCAACCCCTCCCCCCCCCCCCAGACTGTTGGTCGATATATTTCTGTTTTGGGATTGTTGTGGTGACGTGCTTCGGTGGTGCCTGGCCGCACACCTGATTCCAGCCATCATGCCCACATCACTCTCCAATGTGACATCGGAGGCTATTTTGGTCACCCAGATCCCTTCCCCCCCCCTCCCGAGGAAATTCCAGCGATGGATGTCACATTGTCAGTGCTGGGGCCATCTTCATTGGCATACCAAGCAAGATTGTACATACAGTCTGACAGATGAACATCCAATCATAATATGCCCATCACAGAAGTCTGAAGAAATCTTAGAGGGCCTAATGTCATAGGCCAATTTCATAGAGCTGCTTAAATCCCCTACACAACATTTGTAAGATCGAAAAACAGAAAAGTTCACAGATTTACATGAAACTTATACAGTTTGCAGATGGTTATAGTATAAACCTCGCACTGAAATAGTTCTGCCTAAAATGTTGTACATGTATTTTGGGAGTAAAAAAGAGTAAAAGAAATCGTTTACATCTCACCAAGATCTAAACTATTTTTTGGAATGCTGCATTTTTGCGAAACAAATGAAGCGGTTTTCACAATTTTCTTGAGACTCGGTTGGCGGATTGAGCTGAAATTTTCACAGGCGTGGTATTTCATGCATATGTTGGATCAGACAACGTATGGATGCTATTCTTTGACTTCGACCAATGTTGTGTAGGGGCTTTATGCGCCAACATTTGCTCAAGCACAAAAAGTCAATATTCGTAGAATCACCTTGCCAACCCAAACTACCATCTTTAGTTCAGACTCAGTGAAAGAATATTGGAATACAAGTCAGAAGCAATTGATATCAGCTCGCAATATGGTTTTGTAATTCTCTATATACAAGAATACTTCTGGTACTCAGCAGATTCTCACATTACAGTTCCTCTTTAAAGTTGGTCCCAGGACCTTTCTCAATAGGACCGTTCCCACTACGAAAATAATCGCGATTTAAAACCCTTTTTTTTTTTGGTTGTGTCCATACAGGCCAAATAATCGCGTTGCAAATAAACGCGAGCCGATTGAGGTTACCATGTGGTCGCGCTGCGCTAGCGGGAATGGCGGGACCCGCTGAAGAATGTAAACCAACCCTGTGCTGCACAGTAAGCTGCTGGCAGGAAATGCCATGCTTGCGCAATGCATCGTGGGCTTAAAAAAAACGGTGCGATTTGAGCGGACCATTCCCGCACACATCGCGTTGCAAATAAACATGATTATTTTTTTTTTTAAATCTCACTCTTCAAATCCCACTAATAATCGCATTTATTGTGTCCCCACACGATTTTGAATCGCGATTCAAATCGCGATCCAAATAATCGCGTTTATTTGGTGTAGTGGGAACGGTCCTAATGCCAAACCTCTCTCAAAGACAGCGTCACTGTTAGCTAGGCTGTGACTGAAAAGAGCGAGCGCAAACCCAGAATAATCGCCAATGTCAGATTCAAATTACAGTGCTTTATTTGTTGTTTTATTTAAGGTACGAGGGAGTTGCACTGTTCACAATTTGTCCCGATTCCAAACTTATTTTATTATGGCTCACTCAGTGCACTGACCATAAAGTTTATGTAGCTGCCGTACTGGCAAAATGTAGAAAGATCCACTGTGAATATTGTGAGTGCAGGCATGATTATGGTTCAAATATTGATAAGAAGCTTTGATATTTTCTATGAAAACCATATTTTTTGGCTTTTTGATGATGAACTTATCTGATGCATACAGATGCTTCTGTTACAATCCTAGTAAAAAAACAACAACATAACAATTAGGAAAGGGAAAGCTCCCATTGAAGCCCAATTCTTGAATCTCTCAGTGAGGTTTTTGAGTTAACGTAAACAGAGTATCCTCCAATAGATTCTCAAACAAATTCAGCAATGCCAAGTGCCATTACAAAGCCAGCAGGCTGGGAAAGAGCACTTTGTAGACACAGCTTAGCAAGAGTTGTCTGATGGGGGAAAGAGCACACTCTATGGGGTCCACGTATAATTTATAGGATGTGTCTTTCTCAAATATCAACAGCCTTTTTGACGGGGCTCTCTTTCTCTCTCTCTAAGCCTAGCCTAGCACCTCCTTTTCCCTTTCATTTTCCTCGCTCTCAAAACTGTCGTCTGTCATCTGTGTGGCTGACAGAAATCGGCCATGCCCATTTTCACCCACTCTTTTTACCGTCTTCCCTTCTCTGTCTCCTCTCTGTCATTCCCTTTCTCTCACTGTCTCTCATTATCTGCCTGTCTCTCTCTGTCATTCTCTGCATCTCTGTCTCTCTGTCTATACCTCTCTCTGTCTCTCTGTATGTACCTATCTCTATCTTTCTGTCTGTACCTCTCTCTGTCTCGCTGTCTGTACCTCTCTCTGTCTCGCTTTCTGTATCTCTCTCTGTCTCGCATTTTGTATCTCTCTCTGTCTCTATTTGTAATGTATACCCCTCCCTGTCTCTGTCTATACCTCTCTCTGTCTCTCTGTATGTACCTCTCGCTGTCTTTCTGTCTGTACCTCTCTCTGTCTGTATGTCTATACCTCTCTCTGTCTCTCTGTCCGTCTCTTTCTATACCTATACCGGTATCTCAGTCTCTCTGTCTGTACCTCTCTGTCTCTCTGTCTGTAGGCCTTCCTCTCTATCTATCTGTCTATACCTCTCTCTCTGTCTCTCTGTCTTTCTGCCTGTACCTCCCTGTCTCTGTCCGTACCTCTCCCTGTCTCTGTCTGTACCTCTCTGTCTCTCTGTCTGTAGGCCTTCCTCTCTATCTATCTGTCTATACCTCTCTCTCTGTCTCTCTGTCTTTCTGCCTGTACCTCCCTGTCTCTGTCCGTACCTCTCCCTGTCTCTGTCTATGCCTCTCTGTCTTTCTGCCTGTACCTCTCTCTATCTTTCTGCCTGTACCTCTATGTCTCTCTGTCTGTACCTCTCTCTGTCTCTCGCTGTCACTGTGTCTCTCTGTCATGTTCTGACTCTCACTTTGTCTCTCTGTCCCTCTCTGTCTCATCGTCGCTCTGTGTCTCTTGCTTTCTCTCTCTTCCATTCTCGCTCTCTCTGTCTGTTGTCACTGTCGCTCTCTGTCTCTGTCTCTCACTCTCCCCTCCCTCCCTCCCTCCCTCTCTCCTTTCTTTTAATACCACCCTCGCTTTCCCAGCCGTTATAACATGCGCCTTCAATTTGTCCTTCATTTCCTCTTTTCCCAGGTTGTCGTGACCAATCAGATCACGACCAGGCCGGTCCAGCGCTGCCCTGCCATTCAGGAACATCAGAGGGACGCCGTAGCAACAACAGACGGAAGTAGAGGTGGGTGCCCTACCTATCTCAGGACAGTTGCAGTCCAGACAAATGGCCCCTCCTACCCTTCTCCTCCACTTCCTCCCCCTCCTTATTTATTGAAGCTCCTCCCCTCTTGTGGGAGGCCTGCGGCGAAGCCTCAGAAAGTTCACTGTTGGCTGCTCTGAATTTTTGTTTTGTTTTGAGAAATGGCAAAAGGTAATGGTATCCTCTAAAAGGGGTCAGCAGACTTGTTCTCAGACTCGTACCTAGACTCAGCCTTTGGACTCGTGTCTTTATTTCATGACTCGAACTTGAGTTTATAACAAATACCAAGCACCTGGACTCAGATTTGGACCTGTAATGTCCTATCCCTTGGGACACTCAGTGAAAGAAGAAAACACACAGAGGCAAATTCTGTAGTTTCACTGTGCCTGTCTGCCATGTTGTTCAGCTCTCAATAAAAACATACAGTTGGTGCAGCTAATGCATATGCTATTGAGATGGGGCATGAACTATATGTTGGCTAATAAAGATGTGCAGTGTACAGTATATGGTGAAGCGTTGAAAGTAATGATGATGGTTATTACGGGACCCAATGATTCAAACTTTGACTGAAACTCGACTTCTGTGGCATATGACTCAATAGAAAAAAGAAAATAGCAAAGTAATTGGTCTTTGTGACACTCGTGCATGCTAAGATGAACTCCAACTAGCTTTTACAGACTTGTGTTGGGAAACTTGGGTTACATGGGTTGATTACATTTTTTATCAATTGTATATCTGACTGTCTTATTTCATTTAGGCCTACTGTGTGAGTAGGCAGCATATAGGACCATTTCTAGTTAAAGCTATTTAAAAAAAAATCTCAAAATTGGGAAATGCATCTGGTAATTTGAAAGGTGACTCAGACACAGCAGTTGACCTATGGGACTCTTGTCTGTGATTTGGGATTCAGACTATAAACTTGGTCTCGAGACTCCATCTGGATTAGGGCTCAGCAGTCGATTTCAAGAAAAGTTGTGTAAGTCCAACTTCTGCCCGAAAAGTCCAGTCCGGACATGACGTCTCGGTAAACGACTCGGTAAAAAACCACATCCGGTCCAGCGCAAGACTCGTGCGGGCGTGGTATAGCAACGTGACTATAGTACATGCACATGTACTGTACATAATGTACACACACGGCTGGTAGATTGTGTACAGACATCCGGTGAAAGGTCACCACGAAAGTGCCCTCATGCGTTTGTTTGCGCCAGTCGGTTAGTTTTACTGATCGTCTCGGTTAGTTTACCCGAGTCGAATAGTCCAAGTACGGACGCCTGGAAGATTTACCCATTGGAATGTTACCCACGGGCTCGGTAAAAAATAAGTCCAGTGCGGACACGGCTAAAGACACCTTGGTATACGGATCTCTACTTCTACATAATTTTCTAGTTTGTATCAGATTCAGTGGCCAATGACATCAATGCTTAAACCTGGCAGTGTGCAATGAGTCCTTGGCCCAATGTCATAGAGCTGTGAAAATCTACTAAGCTTGAAAACTCTCCCGTGTGTAAACAGGATTGCAAACATTGTGAAGTGATGTCAACTGTTCTTCACTTGTAATCCCCTATTTTTTTTCCCTAAATCATGTAACAAAAGAGAGGTTTATGTTGGCAGGGTGATCCTATGAATCATGACTTTTTGTGCTTATGGAAATGTGTGTGCCCAAGCAATTCTATGAAATTGAATTAGTAACTCATGTCTTTGAACTATGACAGAGTGTGTGGTTTGTCACCAACTTTTTTTTTCATCTCCACTTTCTGATGAAAGACTGGTTGAAAAAAATCACGTTGTCGAAAGAAATGCCAAATATTCATCCACCAAACTAACTCATATTTTATTGTGGATTCTGAGATTTTTTTCTATTTTTTTTTCCAATTTGTTGAGGCAGTGAGCATTCCATTCATCACAGAACTGAATACCCGGGTATTGAAAATCACGGGGCGAATTGGCATATTGATCCCTCTGCTTGCCGTTTTCAAGTCCGCCGTAAATTGATTATCTGTAAGGAATCAGAGTCGGGAGAGGCTCTGCGCTGACTGCTGACCTTACTCAAGGTCCCCCTCCTCCCCTCCAGATGGCCGAGGTCTGTCCCTTCAGCTCCTGACCCACATCTGACCGTGTTTATGTAACACAATTTCCCCTAACAAGATCGAGGCCTTGAAAACAAAAGCTTGGGAGGAGGGTGTGGCCTGACCAGAAAAACCAGCGTGTTTGAATTATGGTGATATACAAAAATGTTGCAAACTGCTTACTGACTAAAATTACCAAAATGTAAATCTTAAAATTTAGTTGGGCCTGACATTTCGATCCTAGCAGGACCAGTGTTTAAATTATGGCGTAGTTTGAATGACGGCGTAGTTTGAATGACATCGTTGTTTGAATGAAGGCTTAGTGTGAATGATGGCGTAATCTTGAGATTTGCATTTTGGTAATTTTAGTCAGTAAGTAGTTTGCAATATACATGTATATATATTGTACATGTATTGTGTATCTACATTCAAAGTTTTCAAACCATGCATGGATAATAATCTACCATCCATTTTCATAAAGTACATTTTGGAAACTACTCCACAACCACACTGTCATCTCATTTTTCCCTCAACGCTTTCATTTACTCCGGAATAGGAGTGGACTGAAGTTGGATGGGGCTGGGTAGGGATGGGTGGGGTGGGTGGCATATGTTTGAGATGATGCAGTGTTAGGGTGATGGAATAATGGATTGTGAGGTTGTAGTGAGCCACGACAGGTTCTCTGTTCTAGTTTCCTCCAGCCCTGGACAAGCCACCCACCCCCATTCCCATCCCCATCCCCATCCCCATCCCCATCCCCATCCCCATCCCAATCCCCATCCCCAGCCCCTGCCTCTGTCTCTCCCTCTGCCTCTGCTTCTGCTCCCTGCCTCTGTCTCTGTCTCTGCCCCTGCCTGTGCCTCCACCTCTGCCTCCGCCTCTGCCTCTGCCTTTGCTCCCTGCCTCTGGCTCTGTCTCTGCCTCTTACTCTGTCTCTGCCTCAGCCTCTGTCTCTGTCTCTGTCTCTGTCTCTGCCTCTGCCTCTGCCTCTGTGAATATAAATAGTTTCCTCCAGCCCTGGACAAGCCACCCACCCCCATCCCCATCCCCAGCCTCTGCCTCTGTCTCTCCCTCTGCCTCTGCTTCTGCTCCCTGCCTCTGTCTCTGTCTCTGCCCCTGCCTGTGCCTTGGCCTGTGCCTCCACCTCTGCCTCTGCCTTCCTCTGTCTCTGCCTCTGCCTCTGCCTTTGCTCCCTGCCTCTGCCTCTGTCTCTGTCTCTGCCTCTGCCTCTGCCTCTGCCTCTGCCTCTGCCTCTGTCTCTGCCTCTGCCTCTGCCTCTGCCTCTGTGAATATAAATAACTCTGTTCTCCAGTACCAGTTTATGATGTCAGATTGGTCTTTAGTTCTGTTGTTTACCTTCCCCTCTCTTTTCATTTCTTTGGCTTCTCTCTTCCCCTTCCTCCTCTCCCACCATGCCTTTAGGTACATTTGCAGATTTACATTTGTCCCTTTATTCCTGTTATTAATTATCCCTTTGCGTGTAGAGTGCCTGCTGAGGTCAAAACATCTGGCCCTCTGCATTTTTGTGATTTGAATTTTGGCCGTTAAAGTCAGTGAGCAGATTTGAAAATGTTTTTATTACCGACTACTTGGTTTACAGAGTGGGCAAGCCGTGGGGAGGGGAGTGCCTATGTCATGGCCGCTCTGGGAAATACTTGGACTCACAGTGTCAACACCAGGCTCATTCTGCAGTATGCAGACCAGGCAGCCAGGAGAGAGGTAACCTTCTTCCTTCTTCCTTTTAAAAATGAATATAGCAGTCAGTTTTCCATTCAAATTGAAAAAATTGGCAAAGAAAACTTTGACTGGACCTGTGACTTGACCCCGAGATCCCTGGATTAACGTACCAGTGCTCTTCCATCTGAGCTACATGTATCCAGCCCTTAGATGGTGGCCTTCCCTAATACTAGTCAGCTAGTCTTTGCCGGGGTGGGGGCGCCAGTCAGAAGCAATTCAACTGCCGAATATCTCCATTCAGTTTGTTTGATTGAAAATCAACTTAAACAAGAAAAACTGCACCCACTCTGTGTGATCCCTGAACTGCTGTGGCCAGGTTTGAAGCAAAAATTGTCGCTCGCTTCTGAATTAAAAATAATGGGGGAGTGATCCCTGGAGATATACCACTGTTGCTTCTGACTTGCTTCTTACCTACACTGGCACCCTGGCAAAGATAGTTGCCCATTTGGGAAGGGCGCCGTGTAAGGGCTAGATAGCTCAAGTTTGAAGAGCACTGGCACGTTAAGGAAGAGGTCTCCGGTTCAAGTCCTGTCCCAGGCAAATTTTCAAATCATTCCTTGTCTGATATACAAAAATGTTGCAAACTGCTTACTGACTAAAATTACCAAAATGTAAATCTTAAAATTTAGTGGGCCTGACGTTTCGATCCTAGCAGGACCTTTCTCAATCTTTCTTCCTGTTGATGTGTGAAGATAGTCGTGTTGGTCCAACTGATGAATGATAACAACTGAAGGAGAGCATTTTAAGACTTACCAGTTTGGAAGAGTGCATGAGTTGTCATAGCAACAGCTCCTTCATCAAATGCAAGGGTACAATCCCCAAAACACACTTGATGAAGATGGGACCAATAGACAGGAACAATAGACCCTCCACATTATGATTTACATTGGTGAATTTTAATTCAGAAAAGGATTTGTCCATCCAAACACATCATTTATCTTTGCTTGCTTGGCCCAATGCCTTAGTGATAAATCCTTCCCCCCCCCCCCCCGCCCCCCCCCCAAAAAAAATCTCCAGGAATCACCCCCCTTCCAAAAGAAGAAATCCTTACCAAAAACACAGACGCCTTAATTAGGAACCAAAACTCTAGATCTCAGGCTTTCTAGTCCAGATGCTTGATTGATTTGTTTTCATCATGGGTGGTGCAATAGTCAACCATAGATTTATTGGTCCAACCTGCATGTGGTCTTTTTTGGGGGGCAACCAATCAAATGATCGTGCATAGAGAATACAGTACTCACTTTTACACCACTAAAGGGCAAACCCTTATCAACCCCCTTTTTTTGAGGTTAGAAGTCCCTGACCAGGGGAAGGTTGAGCAAGGAGGTAGAGGGTTAGGGGGGGGAGTAAAACGAGAGCAAGGCTACAGAGCACAGGGGTTGGGATAGGAGGAGGGATTATCCGATATCTGGATAAACTTTAAAGAAGATTGAGAGCTTGGTCACCGTGCCCAGGACTGCCAAATGCCTTGGGGATAGTGTTTCCTTCCTGGATGATGGGAGGGAAAAGGCACAAGAGGGAACGTTTCTCCTTCAAGAAGAAAAAAAAAGAAAAGAGGGAGACCATGGATCCAGCCAACTGCACTTCCACGGGCCTGGACGTCATTGGACTCTGGGAGGACGTCATTTGGGAGTCCCCCCAAAGTCCCCAAGAGCCTAAAACTAACTTTGTCTGAAAAGGTCGGCCCCTTGGCTTGATCTTCTGGCAAATGAAGACTTTCGGGATCGAGCTTTTTTTTTTTTCCCTGCTGAATTTGCCTGTGAAATTTTCGGGCAGGGCGGCGGTGGTAAAGTTTCAACACCCAGATCTGGAGTGAGTCCTTTCTGCGATGAGTGCTAATCACATCATTTGTAATTTGAGTGCACGTCCGTGGTATAAAGCCAACAAGCTGGTCAGACTAGAAGCCAAAGGGAGGGGGAAGCTTCGGAAAGAGAAAATTGTTGGGTGGCTTGCAGGGAGTGACATTTTGCTTTTGGGATCTCCCTCCCAGTTGGAATGTGAAAGATGAATGATCAGGTTTTCCTGATGGACCGCGGCTGAGTTTTTTCGCCGCGCTACCTCCTTTGCCCCACCCTCCCCCTCCATTGATGGAGGAAGGAAAAAAAAAAGCACTACACAAATATCACTATGCGAGACTGACGTGCACTAACGCGCACTGACGCTCACTGGCAAGGTGTCGAGGTGAACTGCTCGCAGACGTGTGAACTGCTCATTTTGTCCTTCGACACGAAATGACGCTTTGTCGGCTCGGCATGAGGAACAAACAGGCGGAACTTTGGGGAATGGGCAGAGGCGGAGGAGGAGGAGGAGGAGGAGGAGGAGGAGGAGAAGGAGGAGGGAGAAAAGGCAGAGGGGGGGGGAAGGGTGGCAATCTGGACGCCAAGGCTATTTTTGCCGAGGAGGTGGGAAGGGAGGGGACTGCGAGGAGAGTGAGTCTCCCAGCTATGCAGCCCGGCAGACCGCAACCCGACAGGGTGAATGCCTAGCTGTCGCCATCCTCCATAAATTGACCCGTGCGACTGCCCCGATTCTTTTACTCGGACTAAAACGTGATAAGAGCGGGGCTGACTTTCTGTCCGGATATTTTTGGGGACTTCGGGCTCCTGACAAATCCCTGTTTTGATAGGCTATGGTTGTTTATAATCAGAGTGAAGGCAGTTGGCCCCATGCTGTGTTGTCACTGCCTCCAACACCTCTATAAAATTACTAAATTTCAGTAGGCTTCACAGAAGTGCCCCTTGCCCTGTTCCCTTCCCAGAATGAGAGCCCTGTGTTAAGAGAGATTCTGTCAGACAGTTTAATAGATTCCACAACCAGTCGGTTCCCAGATTTCTTTGATAAGTTGAATCCGCCGTTGCAAGGTGTGTCATCTGTGGGGCTTCTGTTTGAAGCCATTGGTGCACTGAATGTGCTTTGTACTGCAAGGGGCTTGTTTGTGCATGTGTCTGAAGAGCGTTCTGATTCAATCCTGGATAGGATTCTGGTTGTACACTCTCCCTGGGACTGATTTAGTTTCTAGAATTCATGACATCAGCTCTCTTTGGATTTGAAGGTTTTCATGGTGAGCAGAGCAGAAGGAGTAGGTTTGCGGTGACACCATCTCTCTTGTTGCAAGCTATGGCGTCACATAATATAGGGTTTTTGTGCAGTGCACTCCCTGGTGCACAGCACTGTCTAAACAGTTAACGCCTTGGAGTATTGCGGACTGCTTGGCATTTACCCCGCATTAAGGAGTGGAAGGAACTCCCCTGTGTCAGCGCCTTTAGACCAGCGTGGGCACCGCCTGAGTTTCACCCAGCACATCCGACATGGTTTTCCGCCAGAGTATTTACGCTCCCCACGCCGGCTAGTTTGGTCCCAGCTTTCTCACTCATGGACGGCCGGTCGGCACGTCTGTCTCAACATCCCCGGGCCCCGGGATGTTGAAATCGATGATTGCGCTCAGTCGACTTGTCTTGCAGTGTTTGTGGTGTCGAAACCGAAAAAGTGTTCACTACGTTGGGTAGGTTTAACGGATTCCTCTTGGCAAGAGAGTTTTAACTGTGGTCAACTCTCTCTTTTTAAAATTTATTTGAGAAAGGTCCTGCTAGGATCGAAACGTCAGGCCCACTAAATTTTGAAATTTATTTTGCCGGATTTTTGCTGAGACTTTTACCACCTGCTCATTAAGGGGAAGTGGCCGAGTGCGGCGAAGATGTCATCATTGTTGGGACATCCATGCTTACACGGGGGTCTGAATATCTGCTGGCTGTCAGCTCTTCTCATCTCCGAACCTCGACTGAACCAGGATCTGAATAGTATTTTCTCGCTGTCGGATTCTATCATAATCGGGTCAAAACCGGGTGCCAGTGTTGTGCTGCACAGGACTCAACACTGTATGACTTTACTCCCAATGCCCCAGACCAAAGTCACAACGCTTCTCAAGCACCCACACAAAAATGTTCAGCATTAACCAACCACATTGTCATGGCATGCTTACTGCTTTTGAGTTGTGTTAAGCTACTCTGTACTCGGAATAAAGCACAAGTGGACAATGTTTTTTAAACCAACTTTATCGAGCAATGCTCTTTTACGATTAGCACGTTTTTTTTTTTTGGTTTTTTTTATAGCTTGGGCACCTCTATGAATCTGTGTAGTCTGCCTTACAGGATTTTTTGACCTATTTAGTATCACTCCGTAGAATGGAGTGATCGTTCAGTTTCTGTAGTGGTGATGAACAATTGGTCGCATTGACGACAGAGACCAGTGTAAGCTGATAAGATTGTATGAGAGAGTTGTTGACGCCGCAGTCCTCAAATAACATCCAGCACAGTTTGGCGTTTCAACAGAGGGGTCTTCTTCTTTTTTATGTGCAAGTTTGAGGCCTGTTGTCCAGCCCATTCTGGTCAAGACAATCTGAAGAAGAAGAATCTCTTCCCTCCTCTTCCTCTTCCCTCTCCCCCCCCTCTCTATCTCTCTATCTCTCTCTCTCTCTCTCCCTCTCTCCCTCTCTCTCTCTCTCTCTCTCTCTCTCTCTCTCTCTCTCTCTCTCTCCCTCTCTCCCCTCTCTCCCTCTCTCTATCTCTCTCCCTCTCTCTCTCTCTCCCTCTCTCCCTCTCTCTCTCTCTCTCTCTCTCTCTCTCTCTCTCCCTCTCTCCCTCTCCTCTCTCTCTCTCTCTCTCTCCCTCTCTCTCTCTCTCTCTCTTTCTGTGAATCCAGCCCATTGTGTGAGTCCATGAAGAAAAGGCAAGGCGTTAACGTCATTGCTGAGGTCAGTGCAGAGCCAGAAAGAGAGAGAGAGAGAAAGAGAAAGAGATAGAGAGAGATAGTGAGAGGGAGAGAGTTGTTGCAAGCCTGGGCATGCCGTGCTGTGTGGAGGGATTTCTTCCTCTTGCTCGCACCCTGTCGGCCCTAGTCATTGTTGCCGGGGCTGGAAACAGGATCTGCTGACCTTTTTGGCCGGGGCTCATGCGAGCCTCATCATCGGGTCCTAAGCCATAAAGATGAGTTATATCGGAGTTATATCCTATTAGGGCCATGCCTTCCCGTGGCAGCCAGCCAGCCAGGCAGCCAGGCAGGCAGGCAGGCAGGCAGGCAGGCAGGCAGCCAACTGTCTGCTGAGCCGAGACGAGAGCCCTACCTGCGTCAGCACCACCACAGCCGGCCGGGGCCCTGCGTCATTCCCCATTATCAGGAGACCCGGCCCCATAACTGCCTTGTAATTTGTCCAATTGTGTGGCAGATTGTATCGGGCCTGAGCTGGGGAATATTGGGTGGAATCGTATCGTTTTTGACAGGCATGCCTGCTGACGTCAGTTGGACTGTGCCAATAGGGGCCTTGTGCAAACTTGAATGAGAGGGGCCCCTTGGACTGAGAGAGAGGGGGCCCCTTGGACTGAGAGACAGGGGCCCCTTGGACTGAGAGAGAGAGGGGGAGAGAAATATGGAAAGAGAGGGAAAGAGCGAGAGAGGGGGGAGAGAAATATGGAAAGAGAGGGAAAGAGAGAGAGAGGGGGAGAAAAATATGGAAAGAGAGGGAAAGAGAGAGAGGGGGGGAGAGAGAGGGGGAGAGAGAGAAAGAGAGCGAGGGGGGAGAGATAGGGAGAGAGAGAGGGGGAGAGAGAGAGGGAGAGAGAGAGAAAGAGAGAGAGAGGGGGGAGAGAGAGGGAGAAAGACAGTGGGAAGGAAGAGATAGAGAGAAAGGGAAGAGGGGGGGAATTGAGAGAGAGGGAGGGAGAGGGGAGGGAGAGAGAGGAGAGAGAGAGGGTGGAAGAGGCACAGAGACAGGCAGAGAGAGAGGGAGAAAGGGACAGAGCGACAGACAGAGAGAGTGAAAAAGAGAGAAAGAGAGGGAGATAGATTGGAGGAGAGAGAGTGAGAGAGGGAGAGGGAGTGAGAGAGGTGGGGAGAGAGAGACAGAGAGAGAAAGAGAGAGAGAGAGAGAGAGAGAGAGAGAGAGGAGAGATGGAGAGAGAAAGAGAGGGAGAGAGGTGGAGGGGTGGTTTATAGGATTAGGTGCCTGATAGAAACAAGGTTGTTTTATGTTCACTTACAGAAGTATGAAAAACAAATAAAGACCTACGTGTAGGGGGCCTATACCAAGGCTGCTTATCCTTTATTGTTAACTCTGTTGATTGGAGGACAGTGGGAATTATCAGCCAGAGGGAGACCTTAGATAGACCTTAGGATGACCTTAGAGACATTAGATATGCAAAGACACGCAGAGATGAAGGCATGGGAAAATGCCTGACCCTTCACCCCTCCCCCTGACTCCACCCCCCCCCCCCTTGACTCCAATCCTATAGGATTGTGCACAAATGAATAGACCATCGGTTTGTGCCTTAATGAATGAAGCCCATACACAATGATTACCCAAAAAAATGAAAACCAAAAAAAGCGGGGACAAATCTTTGGCAACCGGTTGTTGAATCTTCACACATATTCTTACATCTAAAACAATTCATACGCTATTTCCATGAACTGTTTTAATTGTCCCAGCCAGTTTTACTTTATGTTGAAATAATTTTCTAGGCATAAAATTACAGGCAGGACCTTTATATATATAAATTTTTGTTAATTCGCATTTTGGTCATATTAAAGCCACTTTGCATTTTGGGAAAAAAATGTGCCAAGATCAATTGATTTTTCTATTATTTGCATTTGAGGAAAATGACAGTTGGTTGTCAAAGATGCAAACCATTGCAGTAACTGTTCACACAAAAAACCCAAACACGATAGCCTTGGATTTTGGGGAAGGAACGAATGACTACGAGTGATCACGATGCTGATTCTTGGCACTTTAAACCTGGGACATAATACTGTAATTCTCCCCGCTCTCTGGTGCTGTCTGACTGCATCGATAGCCGAGCGCGAGCGCACACAGAGGAGGCATGAATATTACAATTAGATATTCGCCACTTGATCCCCCTCCCCGACCGAAATAGCCCTGCCCTCGTCTGGCTAAAAGAAAAGAAAAAGACAAAAAAAAATGTCCAAACTGTATCACCCCAGACTGAAAGTTGATGCCATTCAGAGAAATGTTTGTGAGACATTTTTCTTCTTCTTCTTTATTATTATTATTATCATTATTAATTTTTTTTTTTTTTTTTTTTTTTGTGGGGGGGTGATCTGTCTTCTCTCAGACACGAGTGAGCTTTAAACAAGTGCAATTCATCAGGACTCTCCAGAGTGGCACAAAACTGTCTGTCTTGTAGTGCCTGGAGTGGTTTGTAATTTCTCCCCCAAATCCCGGACCAAGCAGTGTCCTGCAAACCAATAACTGGCTGGCCATGGCTTGTACATTCCTCTCTTTTCTTTTCTTTTGCCTTTTTTTTTCCTTTGCTCTCTTCCCTCCAATCCCTCCTCCCACCCCACCACCCCCCCACCCCCTGTCCGCCCGCGGCAATTTGACAGCCATAGAAAGTGTGCCATACAAATTCATATCTCCTTCCTCACAATTGGGTTCCATAAGCCCCACTTGTCCTCATGACGTCAAACCCTCCCCCACATCTCCCCCCTTTTTTTTCCAATTTAGGATGGTTTCTTGATGCAGTTGTCCCTCCCTGCCTGCCTGCCTGCCTGCCTCCCTGCTTTCCTACATGCCTGCCTGCCTGCCTGCCTGCCTGCCTGCCTGCCTGCCTGCCTGCCTGCCGGCCTGCCTGCCTGTCTGTCTGCCTGCCTGCCTGCCTGCCTGCCTGCCTGCCTGCTTGCCTGCCTGCCTGCCTGCCTGCCTGCCTGCTTGCCTGCCTGCCTGCCTGCCTCTCTGCCTGCCTCCCTCCCACCCTGCCTCCCTCCCACCCTGCCTCCCATCCTGCCTCTCACCCTGTCTCCCTCCCTCCCTGCCTGCCTGCCTCCCTCAAATGAGCAAAGTGGGATCTTCGCGGCTTTGGTGGGGGGGGGGGCTGCCGGTCGTAGATTGAAACAGTCAAGATGAAATATGGGCCACCTCCTTTGGTGGGCTGAGCAACTTCGGCAGAAAATGAGCAGCCGGCTTCCATTGGATTGGTCTTCTGTCATCGTCTTCTGGACTTTTGATTCATCTTACCCCAGGCCCCTCACTTTCTGTACTTTACGTCGGTGCATCTCTCTCCGGTTTTGCCGAATGAACTTCCCGTCTCTTTCAAGAAGATGCAAATCTATAATCAGATGTGGGGTTTTATTTTGCTGTGTTCTGGAACAAGCTCATACGTGACTGGTGTCCTGTGTTGAGTTAAGCTCTGTCCCCGTGACAGATAATTCGTCTTGAGAAGTAAACATGATTGTGATTTGAAACGCGATCAGATAAGGCGATTGAGACAGAAGAAGGCAGCGGTGTCAATGGACATGAATAATGTAATAAAGACCAGAATATTTTAGGGGGAGAAGTACCGGTAGTGAATGATTGTGTTTTAAGAGGAAAAGACAAAACAAATTGCCACTAGTCAGAGTGATTTGTACAGGAAAGTGAGGACAATTTAATGACTTCTGTATAAATAAATAAATTGCAATTTGTTTTGATGGTAGCATTTTGGAGTGAGTTCTGAAATGGCCACAAGTAGTTGCGGCTAATAACTGCGACTACCAGCAGATTAGTAACATAGAGGTCATTTACCTGCGGCATGTAGCGTGTCCTCTGCTGCCCTCAACATTGAGGTATTACTCAGTCCTCAAACTCAAACCTCGATGGCGAAATATAAAATTACCTACAAGCCCTACACCCATGCATTGTGATGTCTAAAAGGTCACTATATTTGCGGAATCATTTTTCACCCTCATTATGAAAGGTCATGTTTTTAATGAAGAATCACATCACCCTCAACATTGAGGTCATACTCTGTCCTCAGACTCAAACCTCTATGGCAAAATATAATATTACCTACAAACCCTACACCCATGAATCGTGATGTCTTTTCTAAAAGGTCACTATATTTGCAGAATCATTTTTCACCCTCATTTTTAACGAAGAATCACTTTAACTTTATTTCATTTTTTGCAAACCTTTTATGCAAGTCCCAAAACCACTGGCTTGTACACATTTGTGTGGAAACCCAGAGACTGTTGATGAATGAGCAGGTCTACACAGCACATATTTGTGCACGGCTCTTGAGACCTTTGATTTGTACAAATTTCCATGGTAATTTGATTTGTCAGTGGGGGAGATTTCATGTTCCTCGCAGATCATTATTTTTGTGTAATTTATGGTCACTTTCTCCCTAGGTCTTGATAGCTAAGTCTCCCATTGCACCGTTTGTCAGCTTCGTGTACACTATCCGAGACCAAGGCATAGTGCTGGAAGGTAAGTCTAGTTCCTTGTATGCAAGTCTAGTTCCCTTTGTGCAAGTCTAGTTCCCTGTGTGCAAGTCTAGTTCCCTGTGTGCAAGTCTAGTTCCCTGTGTGCAAGTCTAGTTCCCTGTGTGCAAGTCTAGTTCCCTGTGTGCAAGTCTAATTCCCTGCGTGCAAGTCTAGTTCCCTGTGTGCAAGTCTAGTTCCCTCTGTGCAAGTCTAGTTCCCTGTGTGCAAGTCTAGTTCCCTGTGTGCAAGTCTAGTTCCCTGTGTGCAAGTATAGTTCCCTGTGTGCAAGTCTAGTTCCCTGTATGTAAGTCTAGTTCCCTGTGTGCAAGTATAGTTCCCTGTGTGCAAGTCTAGTTCCCTGTGTGCAAGTCTATTTCTCTGTGTGCAAGTCTAGTTCCCTCTGTGCAAGTCTAGTTCCCTGTATGCAAGTCTAGTTCCCTGTGTGCAAGTCTAGTTCCCTGTGTGCAAGTCTAGTTATCTGTGTAAGTCTGGTTCCCTGTATGCAAGTCTAGTTCCCTGTGTGCAAGTCTAGTTCCCTGTGTGCAAGTCTAGTTATCTGTGTAAGTCTGGTTCCCTGTATGCAAGTCTAGTTCCCTGTGTGCAAGTCTAGTTCCCTGTGTGCAAGTCTAGTTCCCTGTGTGCAAGTCTAGTTCCCTCTGTGCAAGTCTATGCTGTGACCTGAATACGAGTCTGCAGACATAGTCAAGGATCTGAATTGAACAGCTTTATCCTTAGGCTAATATGGCTATGGCTGTTGACCAGTTCATGCTAAGGAGCGCAGTCGCATGAATGATTGCATAGAAAAATTAATTAAACGGTTTATTCAAGTCAAACAAATCAATAAAATAACTAACTGGGCAGATACAGCAAAAGTATTCAATAGAATGGTGTCAGTAGTAGTAGTAAGCCTCGAATTGTAGGAGACAGTAGCATGAAAAGGTTTTGCAGTATCAAAATAGGGATTAACCTCTTTTTGGAAGAGGTACTTATTAGAGATAATCCTGTGTGTGTTTTTATCCTCTCCACATATGGTAGGATTCAAGTGATGGCACTGTTAAAACCTTTCTGTGAATAAGGCCGTGTCAGAAACGGGCGTCTAGAGCTAGGTCTAGGTCTTCCGCCTATTGGAAATACACGGAGATGCAAAGACAACAGCCCTAGCCGTAGCTCTGGAGGCCCGTTTCAGACGCGGCCTGACCCTCTGCAGAGCTTGAAAGTATGATTACGAGAAAGACAGGAGGCCCCATAGACTCAGACCATGGTGTGGATGGGTTCGTGTCTGGGTGACTGGGCACAGACTGAAGTTTACGTCGTGATTTTGCGCTGGAGAATGCAAATCCCTCCTCTCCCCCTCACCCCCCCCCCCCTCCCGTGGCCAGCTGGGGATTTCCTCTACATCCAGTATCGCTAAGTCAGTGCATTGTCCTGCGTGTGCGGGTGAAAGCACCCCAATTAATTAGCCATCTGTTGCCGTTTGTTCGTTAATCACACCATGTGTTCTGCAACTGTCCAACCCAAATTCTCTCCCTCACCCACCCCGTCTCGATAAATCCATTGGAAAGGCCCTTGAGAAACGGAAATAGATCCCCCCAACCCCCCTGTAAGTGTGGTCAGTGTGCTGCTAATAGAAATATGTATACATGTGCTGGTGGGAGGCTTCCAATTTCTTGCACTGCAGGAATTACAAACTTTGAACCTTGAGTAGGCTAATAGTTGAAGGTTGTATTTTGTATTCAGGGGAAAAGCCAACATGAGTCAACATCTAATACAGATGCATGTAAAGCAATGGATAGTAGAGGTTCATGTAAATGACATACATACATCACTGCCACATTAATGCCATTGTATCAAGAGATCAATGTCTGGCCGGTAAATTTTTTTTAAAGTGCAGCGGTGATGGCAGTGAATCAGAGTAGATTAGAGGTGAAAGCTAGCTAATCCTGTCCTGAATGATAAAAGAGGTAGATCTCTTTAAAAGCTTCTTTAGTTTAAATTGTAAAAAGACAACAACAAAATTGTCCTCACTCTGTGAAATCCAAAGCTGCTGGAACCAGGTTTAGGGGTTTAATTCAGTCATTAATTCCTCAGTGTTTTCATTCTGCCTTTGTAGAGAGGACCTGTTCAATTCACAATGTCAGCCTGTCAGGCCCTCTTCCTTTTTAAGATCTTGGCTGTTTCAGTGAGTTAGCCATTTGCAACGTTTTTGTCGTTTTGTGTTTTCACGAAACAACAAATTTGGCCCCAAAATTGATTTTTTGTTTTTGGCTGAAAGAGCAGTCCTTCAAAGAAATAATCAAAAGGGAGTATTTTCAGTAATGAAATGGCAACATTTCTCTTCATATTCCTTTTCCCTATGTCACAAAAGGACAAATTTGATTGTTCAAAAATACCTGTTTGCTTGTGAGTACTTAAATGTGCCTCTTTGTGAAAAACCCAACGCATTGGGGGTTGTCGAATAAATCAGGTACATATTGTATTTAATAGCAGAGAAAAACCACTTGCACCTCAAATCCGAAGATCCCTGGTTGCAACCCTCTTGTGGAATTTTCCTTGCTCCACTCCAATTCACTCATCCCATTTGATGCTGATTTGCCCATCAAAAACTAATAGAGAGGGAGCGTGTGTTTCATGAAACCTTCCTGCCATCCGATCGGAAATGCAGCAAAGAGATAACAGAAACAGAGAGAAAGTGCAAAGACATTGCGAATTCAATTAATGCCCCGCTTCACCTTATGCATTTTATGATGCCACGTCATTTCTGAAGCTGTTGCTGGTATTGTGCCAGTGACATGCACAAATTTCTGGGCGTAGAATGGAATTTGGCATTGAACTAAAAAACAAACAATTAATCTGTAGATATGCAAGGGAGACAGCTGCATCAGTCCACACAATGAGTAGCGCACCTATACATCCGTGTATTATCAGACATTTTTTTGGGGGGGGGGGGGGGGGGTTTGTGTGTTTGTTTTTTCTCAATGTACTTCAGTACAAAAGGATAGACACTGACCCTCTAAAGTCATTGTATCAGTGATATTTCGCAGGGTGAAAGCCAGTTATATATCTGGGAAAAAAAAAAAAATATGTCCAAACATGGCAGTAAACTACAATAGGCTTGTATTGCGCATTTTCTGCTTAGCGAAGCTGCTTAACATGTTTTACGGCACGGAATGCCCTGAATATTATTATACTGCCCTCTACAGACCCAGAATAACACCCATTAAAGACGTACAATTTCTGCGCAAGAGGACCTGCCTTTGTCTATGCTAAGCAAAAGGAGAAGGAGGAGGAGGAGGAGGGAGAGGGGGGCGGGTTATTGGTTGAGATGAGAACAACCCACTCAGACTGTGCAATGAGACACAGAAGACTGGAGATCAATCAATATCGTCAGTGGGCAAGTGAGGGGACGTGGATTGCATTTCTATTTCCGTGGGGGACACAGCACTATTTGCCCCCATTGTAGAGTGCTCCCTCCCCCCCTCCCTCCACTCCCCGATATAAAAATGGCTCCCCGCGTCGGAGGCAGCGTATGTACAGAATAAATAGGGATCCGGGCGTTGCAAAAGACAGAAGACACAACCCGGGAATGTTTTCAGACAACACTGCGGGTTGGTTATTAACTCAAAAAAAAAAAAAAAAAAAGAGGGAAAAAAAAGGTTATGGGAGTATGGGAAGGAAGAACGTTAAGTGGTTCTGAAATATGGTTGAGTTCATCCTGGTGGTCAATGGGCTACAGATGACAGCCTGAGAGTACGGCAGAGCTGCTCCTTATTTTCTCAACCACTTGTTCCTCCAGAGCTTCCTCCCCGTCAAATGTTTGGGAATGGCGCCTCAAGATTGTACACACCCCGAATCCCGATTGCGGGAAAAACAGATTCCCCCGCCTGCCGAAAACGGCTCCCAAAAATACTTGGGTCTCGTGGGCTTGCTTTATTTGGAGCACCCTGGGTTTACTATACAGATGGGATTTGTGTACATGATTTGGGCTGTTCAGCTTTTTTCACTCATCTCCGTACCACGCTATCAATGACTTTCCAATCATTCACTGTGTCTTTGGCTCACAGATTGAAATAAAAAATGCCATTCAGAAGCATTAGTCATGAACACGTGCTGCTGAAAAACCCAGTGGTATTTTTGCAAAAAAGTGCCGTTTGACATGACAAGTCCATGTGCACCTCGCAGTATAATCAATATCTCACGATAGATTTGAATGATGTATAAAACTGCGACATGAAAAAAGTGGGTTTTCGCAGATTCAGATCTCTGTCCCTGAAATCTCTGTACTATGAGACAGGTCTGCCCTGTCTACTTATTGGACTTAATTACAAACATCCTGACCTGGTGACTTACCTTAACAACTGTCTTGATTAAATTGGTGTGATATGGTTTACATAGGAAATAACGATAGTCATGTATCTTTGGTTGAAGGCCAGGGTCCTTGGTAATGTTGTCAACACCTCGGATCCAATATTTCTATCTGACAAGTTGCGTCTTTCCAATCTTTGATCTCAGTCGCACATTTACTGTGCCTGAGTTGTGATGGCAAAAAGTAGGAGTTGATCCGACAGCCGATTAGTTTCATGAAGACAGATCCTGCACCAATCCTCCGGTGAACTGTTCCCATCAAGTCGTCATGTCATCTTCAATAAAGTTGTGTCAAGAGAGCGCTTCCAGCTCCTAGGGGTTATAGGATCTAAAAGAAAAAGAAAAAAATTCACATCAGTAGCAGGATTTTTTTAATTTTTAGTACGGGGAACTGTTTGACTTAGTGGACATATTGAAGGGCATGGGTCTTCCCCAGTTCTCTACTGGTTATTCATTTGTCAACCTTGCCATTGCCTTTGGGAAAGGTCCTGCAAGGATCACCACATTAGGCCTTGTAGTGTTTTTAGATTCGATAGTTTTTAGAGTCCGTTTTTGCAGTTTTGCATTACTCTACTTCATTTTTTTGAAATTAATTTGAATGCCATCCAGCAACTATTCTACTCAATCTACCGAGGATGTCACACAGTGGATTAATCTGCCTTTAATTTTTTTAAACCTGTCTGAGCCGCTGTTTGTGGCTTGTTTGGAGCACCCCCTCTTGTGTTGCCTCACTGAGAGTGGATGAACACGGCAGTCATCACGAACACTGCCCTCTTGTGAAGCATTTCCAAATTCCTGTATATTCTCCATAACCACCGATAGTCACCCATTGCTTGATTTTGTTTGAATGGATCGCAGAGATCAGATGAGGTTTTCCTTTTGATGGTAGTAGGACCTCACTCAAAGGCAGGTTTTGTTGGTCAACGACGGAGGCTGGAAATTTGACCAAAGGATATTTTTGTCTAGTTTTGAAGTGCGGGAGTTTTGCAGAGGCATAGAATTTTGGTTGCTTTGACTCGGTTAAGTTAAGAAATAATTTCATCAGAAAAAAAGGGCTCAATTATTATGGATTCCATGAAAATTGGGAACAGTTGAGGTTGTTTGGCATAAGGGTGTGGCGTGGATATGGTGTTTCACTTTACTCTGCTTAAGGCTATCCAGTCTTGCTTAACATCATCTGTTTTCAATTGGTTTTCTCCTTTTTGTTATTCTGGTTTCCTTTTCTTTTCAATGAAGGGACCTGTTTGTTAAACCTCTATTGATGGATTAAACTCAACCTTGTCGGTCATAAGAGGGGAGAACGCCTTTGAAAGGTGTTGCCCGGCAACAACCTTAGCGCCCGATAAAAGTAAACCGAGGTCACTCCTGAGCTGAGTCCACTTAGTACTGCTGCCCACTTGAGCTCCAGATCTGGTGGACCATCCCTCTGAGTGTCATAGGAGCTATGCCTTAGCTCCCATCTTTGACCCAATTTATCCCCCTAGCTCTTTCTTAATACCTTAGGCAGCTTGGTTCTCCTCTGTAAACCTTAAACCTCTAAGATATACGAGGATGTACTCATCATACTCCTTTAGATCTCCTCTTTAAATGCTTGTTAACAAAGCTGCAAGAGAGAGAGAGAGAGAGAGAGAAGAGGCAGAGATAAACCGAGTAAAGAGACAGAGGGGGAGAGGGAAAGGGAGAGAGAGGGGAGAAGGGGAGGGAGGGAGAAAGTGAGAGAGAGAAGGAGGGAGGGATAGAGAGATAGAGAGGGAAAGAAAGGGAAACAGGATGACAGATAGAAAGACAGAGAGACAGGGATAGAAAGACAGATAGAAAGATAGAAGACAGAGAAGAGAGAGAGACAGAGAGAGATGGAAAGACAGACAGACAGGGAAACATACACATCGAGACTGAAAGAGTGGAAGCATTAGCAATTCCTCTAGGACTTTCAGATACTAGTCCTTTAAGAAGCTGATTCCACATCCATCATACGTGTGTGTGTGCGGCGCATATGCAAGTGGGAGTGTGTGTGTGGGAAAATGCCATCAGCCTACCATAGTCTCAAGGGGAGTGGAAGCAAGGAATCCCTTTCCAAGGACTTACAAATAACCCCCTGCTTTGTCGCCCAGACAATCAAAGTCTCACTGTTGCTTTTTTCTCTTTCTCGTGTCGCTAATCCTCTTTGTTAAAATGTTAACACACACTAGTGAGCCGGTGGGATTTCAAAAAAATATATACATGTGTATGATAATAATGGGTCCAGCTGACATAATGAAGCCCTTCATGTAGGCAGCCTTGCGGTCTGGGTTTTGTGGAATGATTGAATATCATTTAATCATTTCAATCTGCTCTGGGATTGTTGCTGACACTCGCCTCGAAATAACAGAGCTGACCCAGAGGCCTTGAAAGGGTGTGATTGGGACCCAATCAAAATTACTTTAAAAACCCAAAATTACTTTTAAAAATTTAAAAAAAAAAAAATGAGCCTGATGTTTTAATCATAGCAGAACCTTTCTCAACGGCAGAGACAAAGATGGGATGGAAATGTCAGGCCCTCGACATTGTGAGAGTTGTATTGTTTGCTCATTTAGGCCTGTAATGTAATGCTGCCTAAGTTTTTGAGAATTGTCGTAGAAAGATTAGTACAGTGTATTTTGAAGAAAAAATAAGATGGCAAAGAAAACTTTGGCTGGACTGGGATTGAACCTGAGACCTCTGGTTTTGCGTACAAGTGGTCTTACCATCTGAGCTATCCAGCCCATAGATGGCGGCCTTCCCAAATACTCAACTAATCTTTGCTGGGCTGGGGGCATCAGTCATTATTAACTTTTTTTTACTTTTGCAAAGGAAACTTTATTCCGAATTCAGGAGGGATACAAAGCAAATAAGGGGAAATATACAAAGTGGGATAATTGCACTTAAAAGAAAAGAAGATTCATGAAAAGAAAACCTTGAGAATTTATAGACATGTTGCATTATTTTGTATAAACGGTTACTTTAGTTTGAACAAAATTAATGAATAACTTATGTGTGCGTCCAAGAACTCATCAACTGCCATATCTCCAGAATCACACAAAGTGGATGCAGCTTTTTTTTTCAATTTAAGTAAAACAAACAAAGGAAAACTGCCTGTGAACTTTGAAACAAATTTAAATTAGTAATTGTGCCCCTGCCTTTCCAAGTCAATATTGATGTTTGAGTACTGATTTCTAAAAACAATGATGCAGTCAAACTATATATGTACATCCCTTCAGGATATCCTTTCATTGTATGTATTTAGCATGGAAAGTGAAACCATGCTGATACATGAATGTGTTTGCCTCATTATCTGGGCTCTATATCCATAAGATGTCATGTTTTTGCGACTCTCATATGTAAGAGAAAATGGTGAAGATTTCACATTATCTGTATGGATAATTGGATACATATATAGCCATTGAAGATTCCATAAACTGAAGCACATGCTCAAACTTACTCAATGCCCCTTAGTGTGCCTTTCCCACTATTCATGTATGCTGCTGTATAAATCACTTAAGCTAAGGACACTCAATAGGGATCACAGGAATTGCAAGAACCATACCCAAGAACCAGGGATCTGGCCAGATAATCTCATAAGAGGAGATTTGTTGCACAGAGGATTTTCATGTTAGCAGCTTTTACCCAAGTAAGGCTGGTCAGAGAAGGTCTTAAGAAATAGCTTTTACGGGCCTGATCATTAAAACAAAAATGCCGCCCACACAGCTTCCTGAAGCCCCCATACAGACACCCCGACAAACAGCAGAAAGACAGACAGGCAGACAGGCAGACAGGGAGGGAGACAGACGGACGGACGGACGGACGGACGTACGTACGTACGTACATACGGACGGACGGACGGACAGATAGGCAGGCAGGCAGGCAGGCAGGCAGGCAGGCAGGCAGGCAGGCAGGCAGGCAGCCTGAAAATGATACAAAATGCTTTTTATCAGCATATTCACTTTGCAACATGGACATTTCATTTGGTTCTATCGATTGAACAACTTCACTTCTCATTTTCCCTAACTAAGGAAAAATTTACAATTTTAAAGGTCTTGTGATGACAGGCTTCAAGAATAGTGGGCTGGAAAAAAAAAAGGAATTTAGTTTGCCAAGGTATTTGAAATTAATACACAGCAACCCTTCCTCCATAAAAAAAAAACCTTTTTAAAAAACTAAGGTAGTGAACATCAGTCAATTATGTTAGGGATGGACCAGTGAGTGAGCCTATTTACCAGCCGATTGATCCAGACCCAGAATTGACGTCATTGGGGATAATTTCTCCATCCCGGTCTCGTCTCTCTCCTTCCACGCATGTCGCTGCACATGGGTTTCTTCCTTTCCTTCCCCTCTCTCTCCCCGCCCCCCCCTCTATCTCCTGCTAGATGCAAGAGGGATCCAGCACACTAATAGACTAATTGTCTCGGTCGTGCGTGAAGTGGCGTCAAGCCCGTGGGAGCCCCCCGCTGCGCAAGCTTCGTTAGACTTGTAGAACAAGGCCGATGTACTTTCCGGGACCGGGTGACCTCTGAGGATCCTGCTGATTTGGTGTCTGAGATGCTCAGATGGCGATCTGAATATAGATTAGCTTGTTGAATACGTCATGGAATCATTGGAACATTCTGTATCCTCGGTCTGGGTGAGGGGGAGGAAAAGTAGAATGAAAATAGAAAAAATCTAAAAGGGAAATTGTTTTTATTGAATCGTAAATTGACTGGCATGGGCATCTGCTGCCGTACAATTAAGTTATGGATGGTGAGTGAGATAATACCATCTAGGAAAATTAATTTGGAGCACTAGTCTTGGCTCAAGAGGTAAATCTAAGCAGAGTCATTGGGTTCAAATCCTGCCTGAGCTGCCTGGATTTCTTTAGCAGGCAATCGGGCAAAGCACTGAGCATGTTATGCCGAGTAGGGCAAACCCTTATTGAATTATATTCTCCTTGATGCTAAAATCATGAACATCTTTGATGCAACATGGTACCCGCCGCTGTACAGGTTCGAATCCACCACCCAACCTCGGCCAGCTTGGTGGTCAAGTGGTTAAGACGTCTGGACTAGAAAATAGTAGCAGCAGGATCAAATCCCACCTATCTACCTGTATTTTATGAAGGAAGAAGGCAATCAAGCAAAGCACTGAGCACACAGTTCATCTAGGTAAACTGAAAATTGTAGCTTGGACCTTCATCTCTCAGATTCCTTTAATTGTTTGTGTCCTGAGGCGATTTTATTTATTTTTTATTTTTGTGTAGATTAACATCCCCCCAATCCCCCCTCCCCAAACTTGTACCCATCCAAGCCAAATTCCTGCAAGGATTTAGGGAAGCATCCCTCCACTACTGCACCCAAATAGGGCCACTTTTAAAGCACCTTAATATCCAAAAATACACAAAAACTGAAATGATGGTGTAAGGTTGCCTGAAGCACAGTTATTTGCTCTTCAATATCACTTGACTAGCCTCCAAAGACCCCTCATTGTGGGTGCAGACTTTAGGGCAACCAGTCAGCGGCGCTATCTTGGATCAGTGAGCTAGCAATCTTGGATCAATGCATATTCCGCATCCATGAGTTGCCTGACCCAGTAAATTCCTGGTTGAATTCCAGCCATGCTTCTTCTAGGTCTGGGGTTGTTACCTTGGATAGTCTCATTGGTATAATTTATTTGATCAGTCGAGTACTACTACTTGAACGTCTATTCCGGTATGTAGTTGTTGGATCTTCAACAAAATTTATGAAGGAGTATGAAGTATGAGTATGAAGGAGTAGTACTGTTGTAATGTGTGAACATGTTCATAAAACTTATCATCACTTGAACTGAAAGGGAAAGGGATGACTTTGCTGGTCTGTGCAATGAATAACCTATTTACTTAAAGCACAAATTCAAGGTGGGTTTGCCCTGCTTGATGTACGATTAACCAAAGTTATACATCAAACACTCATTGAATTACATTCAAGGGGCAATATGTCACCCAGTGTTCGGAGTGAGGTTTGGGGAATGAGCTGTGAACGGCAAGGGCATCTAACATCCTGTGTGTGTTTACAATACACTCCTAGTGGTCATCATCAATCGTCCATAGAATTTAGCTGTGGACTTATTTTGGTCAAAGTAACCGAGACAACGGTTACTTTTCCCATTTTAAGTCCAGTGGAAACGGCCCAATTAAATTTCCTCTCGGTTACTTTAACCATCCAAATGGTTATGTTTACCGGCCAACCTCTGCCCAGTAAAAGTGACCAGGGGTTGATTTCACCAAACCCATCATAACTTACGATCAATCGCAATACAATGAGCAATGCACAGAAACCATATGGTGTATCACAACTATAACGATGGGTTATCCACTGTAAGTTGAGTTACGATGCATCGTAAGGCTTTGTGAAATCCAACCCAGGTGAGTTTAACTGAGCCAATTAGTCCAGAGGAAACGCACCATTTAGTAAAACGCCACTTGGTAAAAAAAAAACACATCCGGCTTATGACGTAACACATACATGCACCGTGCACAACATCTGCTTCGTGTCGCGTGCTTAATGTACATACACGTACATGTACATGTACCTGTACGTTGTGTATCCGGCTGACACTTGACCCTCATGAGCCGTTATATTGCCAGCTCGGTTACTTTAACCATCATCTCGGTTAAATTGACCGACTCAAAACTCAAAAGCCCAAGTAGGAACGACGGTCAAATTTGACCCTTAGAAATTTAACCATCGTCTTGGTTAAATTTTAGTCCAGTGAAAATGCGGCTTAAGTCAAAGTAGCTGCAGTCAAGTGTTTGGCCCATAATATTCCTTTGGTGCGTTGGCTTTGAGATCAATAAGCTTTAATATGCTTGATATGACAGTGTGACCGATATCACGGTGTCTGGATAGGTAAGCGACTTTCTATCCCTGCTTTATGATTTACTGGACAGAGTTCAGAAGACCACAAGGGCATAAGTGCGTCCAGACGCTAACATCACTTTTTATGCCCTTCTGCTGGGAACAAATTCCATCTGGTCCATTTGATGGCTTCTTACAATTAGGTTTTACTTCATCATGACATAATATATGAACACGGAATGTGGATAGGATTAAAGCGAGTTCAAAATGGAAAATAATTATGAGCAATTAGAAAAGAATGACCTGAGTGACCTTCCTTTGCCATTCTGCAAGGCATCCGACATCCGAGTTTCGCATCCAAGGCATCCGAGTTTCCAGGAATTTGCAGGGGCACTTGTTGCCCTTCCAATGACAAGTCTTCATGCCACTAATTATCTGCCTGCCTTCTCCTAACGATCCCCCCCCCCAATTGGAGATTAGGATTGATATCATCAGGGAAAGCCTGCCAATGGGACTTGCACCAAGCCAAGACTTCTGTTGCCACCCCGGCATTAACTTAAGAAGAAGAGCTGTGGCACCAAGGCTCATGACTGGTGGAATGTTGGGTCGGTGGAAAGGTGTTGTGTGCAGGTGAAAGGGGTCGAGGTTGAGAGGTGAAAACAATCGTAAAGTGTTCGGGTTTTTAGAGGGTGGCATAAAAGACCCTTTAAATCTTTTGGCAGCCAAGCGAATGAAGCAATAGTCTTCTTGCTATGGCTGAAGAAGTTGGCGTTCGGCAATTGTTCACAATCCATAAATCTTAAAGAGCCGGGGGGGGGGGGGGAATACAAATCTTATTTATAGGCATTTTTTTGTTTCTTGCTCCTTTTAAAAATTTAATAAAAAAACCTCAAATTGACAGGAGCAGGATTTGAACCCTGGCCTCTGATTTCATTGAACCAGCACATTGCCATCTGAGCTATCCAAGCCTCAGCCCTTTAACATTTATTTGCAATCAACCCGAGGAATTGAACTTCTTTTTTTCAAAACATTTAGTAGGCCTGACGTTTCGATCCTAGCAGGACCTTTCTTTTGAGAAAGGTCCTGCTAGGATCGAAACGTCAGGCCCACTAAATGTTTAGATTTGCATTTTGGTAATTTTAGTCAGTAAGCAGTTTGCAACATTTTTGTACATCACTTTTTCTTTTTTTTAAGCTAAGAAACGAAAAACTGAAAGGGAAAACATTTAAAACAATTTGTAAAAGCTACATGTATAATCCCTTTTTCGAGGCAATTTTCTAAGCAATGGACAATTTTTTAAGCTCTAAATAAAAAGGGCTGGATATATCAGGTGGTGTATATTCAATTTTATATATATATATATATATATATATATATATATATTTTCAATTTCAACAAAGTACCCCAGGTTTTTCTTCAATTTTTGGAACCCAAGCTGGGAATTCAGGGGAAAAGACTTGGTTCCTCTGTTGGAGTGTCATAGCGCCCTCTCTTGTTAAACTCAAGTTATTGCCAAGTTGATTGCAGTTGGTGTGGATGTTCTGTATCAATCTACTGAATCTAGTTATTCATAGTACATGACATGTATGTAGTATTTTTGGTGTAAAAAAAGAAGTGCAGCGCGATTTTGGTATCAATACATGTTCTTTTATTAAAGTTTGTGCAGTGTAAGCTCATGGACTGTTCACACATTTGTCAGGAATTTGTCAAAAATCAGAAATGTGGAGTTCCAGGTCTTGTTTTAATATCAGATAAAAAAAAGTAAAAAAGTCAAAAGAAGTAAATCTGTTGCTAACTGCTTACCAACCTGTTGGACCTGTGGTAAAATGCAAAACTGTAGTTAGTGGCCTAACCCTTTGAACTTAGGAGGACTTTCATGAAGCCTCTGAAGAAGGTCCTGCTAGTATCGAAACATTAGGCCACTAACTACAGACTTAAGAAGATTAAGGAAACTCTGTATTCTTTCTCTTCACCTGACTCCTTACCATGGGACCATCAGGGCCCTGGGCCATGCAGGCATGCAGGGGCTTTAATTTTCCTGCAATTTGTTGTCGATTTGTGACCCATAGCAGTGGCCCCCATTAAAAGGTTGCCTACTCCATGGAGCCTTCAGGCCCTCTGTGATTCCCCAGTGCACTGCCTGGCTGCCCTCAAAAAACGCACATATTCCTATACTGTCAGGTGGTGAGCACTGGGGGTCAGGGGACCAGTGAAAATTCTCCAAACAAGATGCCCCTGAATGCTGGGTATACTCATTCCAAGAATCACAACTCTCTATTTGGTTACTTCACAAGAAATCTGTTGATCACACAGAAAAATGAAAGTACTGTTTTCTTTATGCCTCATCTTGATTCCCATCGTGATTCCCGACAAATTTTGAAATGTAGGTCATGTGCATGACCTTGTATTTTAAAGATGAAGAAAAAGAAAAATGGTAATGTAAAGTTTCAATCCAAAGTCGGTTGGGTTTTTGGTATGAGTTAATCATTCATCATACAGCCTTTAGCATATTGAAAGAGTGCTGAAAGAACCAGAGTTTTGTTTCTATGACAGCAATCAAATCCAAACGACATGCAATTGTGCTAACAAATTAAGAGTTATTTGGTTTTCTAATTGCATAGATGAACATTCAATGCATAGATACATATCCATTACATAAATACATATTCATTTCATTACATAAATACATATTCATTTCATTACATAAATACATATTTATTACATAAATACATATTCATTACATGAAGACATATTCATTACATGAATACATATTCATTACATGAATACATATTCATCACATGAATACATATTCATTACATGAGTACATATTCATCACATGAATACATATTCATTACATAAATGCATATTCATTTGAGAGATTGGAAGTAATTGTAATTGATACAGTATTACAGGTCTGCCAAGGTTTCAACAAAGTGTGCAAACAGAGTCATAGGAACGCCTATTTCCATTTTCGCAACAAAACCACTGGCAGTGATTATAACGCCAGTAATGACCACAACAACAACAACAACAGCACGCAGCAGAACATGTGGTTTTTCACTCCATGAAAGTGAAAGTTCAAATTTTTGGAGATTTTTTTTCGTATTGTGGCCAGAGCCTGTTTTTTTTTTTTATTTGCTGAATGCATCCTGCATTTTTCCTGTGTCCTTCCTCCCCATGTGCTAAAGGAATTAGCTTTGCCCAGGGGTCGTAACCCTAGTTCCCATCCAGGGGCTGTTCCACCATGTCTCCAATGCTTGCAGTTCTAAAAAGAAGTCGGACAGGTCTCCACAAACCCACAAGACTCGGACCTTGTGCAGTCATCAGTAGGGCCACTTCCACTGTCCCAAATAAACGTGATTATTTGGATCGCGATTCAAACTCCACTTTTTCTGTGTGTGCGGGCACAATAGATGCGATTATTAGTGGGATTTGAATTGCTATTTGGACTGACTATTAATGAGACGTTTTCTTTATTTGTCTCCTTGCATGGGCCACCCTCAAGGACACATCCACCATTTGACCACAACTGCTAACCACAATCAGTTAGCAAGCAAACAAATCCCTGGTTTTTTAATCGCGATTCAAATCGCGATTACGTATTTGGATAGTGGAAATGGTAGATAGGCTGCAGACTCAGACCTTGTGCAATCATCAATGTCTCCAAACATGCCAGGCCTTGTGCAAACTTGAACCTTCAGATATTTATAGGAACCAATGCCATTCTTTAAAGCCCCTACACAACATTGCATGAAATAGCACACCTGTGAAAATTTCAGCTCAATCCGCCAACCGAGTCTCGAGAATATCGTGAAAACCGCTTCATTTGTTTGCAAAAATGCAGCATTCAACGCCGTACTGTTCCGAAAAATAGTTTAGATCTCAGTGAGACGTAAACGATTTCTTTTACTCTTTTCTCCCAAAATACAGCATTATAGGCAGAAATATTTCAGTGTGAGGTTACTACCATAATCATCTTCAGACTGTATAAGTTTCATGTAAATATGTGAACATTTCTGTTTTTCGATTTTACCAATGTTGTGTAGGGGCTTTAAGTGACCAGTGTCGTTGAAGTGTTTTTTATCAGAGTGATTAACAAAAACGTTGCAAACTGCTTAATGATTAAAATGACCAAGATGCAAAACTCATAAATTAGAAGGGCCAGACATTTCGATCCTAGCAGGAGCTTTCTCAAAGGCAGTTTGAGGAAGGTCCAGACATTTCGATCTTAGCAGGAGCTTTCTCAAAGGCAGTTTGAGGAAGGTCCTGCTAGGATCGAAATGTCTGGCCCTCCTAAATTATGACATTTTTAATCAGCTTCCTTCATAGTATAGTCAGGCACTTGATGAGGGTTGTCCCTGGCTTTTTCTGCGGAGTGGTGAGTCGGCTTCAGACTGGCCTGGCGGAGCTCAAGATGAAGCTTTAATTGGATCTCGCAAAGCTTTTCCTGACTCCTGTCTTATTTCACCAGCCTCAGTAGACAGGTGTCCCTGCCACTGCTGAGAGCTCTATCTTCGATGACCGTCAGCACTCTTCAACTCTTGACCACTTTTGATTCTGGCCTCTCTCAATGTCCACTAGGACCGTCCCTACTGTAGAAGTAATCACGATTCAGAAACCGGGTTTTGTTTAGCTCGCGTCAAGCCTTCAAGTCATTACAGGCCCAAAAAACGCGAACCGATTGTGGTTGCCAATTGTGGACAAATGGTGGGTGTGTCCTTGAGGTTGGCCCATGCAGGGAGACGTATAAACAAGCAAGACACTTCCTGTGACTCTCAGTCAGTGCCAGTGGTGCATTATGGGATTGAAAAAAACAAAAACCAGTGGGATTCAGTGGAGCATTCCCCCACACACCGCATGGCAAATATATGCAATTATTTAGAAAAGTCTCACTAAAGTTCCACTAATTAACAGATTTAGTGTGTCCACACACACACACACACACAGACACAAAGTGGAGTTTGAATTGCAATTCAAATTGCGATCCAAATACATGTAATCACGTTTTTGGGGGACAGTGGAAGCGGGCCACTTGTACCAGGTGTGACTCACTTGTAAACATAGTGTACTGTGTATTGATTTATTTCACGTTATTTGAAAAGTGGCCTGGTATGAAGTGGCTAAACCATTTAAAGAGAGTTGCAGGTTTTCCTGGTGGAGGCACAATGTGGTTGAAATGACACCAGCATCTCCTTGGAGAAGAGATGACTTTATACATGGTGTCACTGCAAACTTTCCACTTTTGAGATTTAGAGAAGAAAAATAAAATTGGCATCAGAATGTGTTGTCCTTCCAATTTCTGACTTCCCTCACAGACCATTGGATGGTTGCTTTCCACACATCCAGTCTTCAAGGGAAAAAGAGGATTCCGTGTTCACACCTGTTCACAGGTTTTCGTGAAAGGACTGTGGGACCATCCATGGTGGGACCAACTGGTATATGGGGTAATGTGTTAGATGACTTGGATCCCTTGCAAATTTTTCAATCGGCCTTGTAAACACACCCCTCCCCCAACCCCCCCCCCCAAAAAAAAACGGGTTAATGTTGAAGGGTTAATGTTGAATATTCACCGTGCGTCATTATGCCAGCACTTTCACTTTGGAGGTTTTTTCTTTCTGATTGGCTGTATGGCAAGAGGCCTGTATTCTTCTTTTACAGTGGGAACAATTTTAGAAGCAATCAAACAGTGGCAATATCCGGGAGGTCAAGCCCAGAGACAGCTCTGAGTCAAAAACAGAAACCATAAAAATGTTGGAACTCTGCCAGCAGAGTAAGAGCCAGGCTAGGCCAGGCAGTCTGGTTAGAACCTTTTTCCTGCCAGAGAGAGAGAGAGAGAGAGAGAGAGAGAGAGAAAGAAACAAAACCTAGAGGACATCTGGCAGAGTGAGTTCGCATCCTCTTGGGGGACGTGCCTGCGCTGTAGCTCTATTCGACTGACGAGCCTTATCAGGAAGTGCAGGATGTGCACTGCCTGACAGGCCCTTCCTTACTGTACCTGACAGAGTGCCTTGTATGCTTGCTTGTAAGCTTGCTAGCTTGCTTGCTAGCTTGCTTGCTTGCTTGCTTGCTTGCATGCTTGCTTGCTTGCTTGCTTGCTCGCTTGCTTGCTTGCATGCTTGCTTGCTCGCTTGCTTGCTTGCTCGCTTGCTTGCTTGCTTGCTTGCTTGCTTGCTCGCTCACTCACATGCTTGCATGCTTGCTTGCTTGCTTGCTTGCTTGCTCGCTTGCTTGCTTGCTTGCTTGCTTGCCTGCCTTCATTACTCAAGCTATGGAAGACACGACAGGAATGGAAATCAGAACTATGAGACAGAGAACTGCAAACAGAGAGCCTAGATGTGATTCTAGTCTTCAAAGTCCTCAAACTTTGTACAGGTTTACTTGTGATAAGTGACATTTTTCGGTGATTTTTTAAATGAAAAAAAGGAAAAATTGACGGTAATAGCAGGGGAAATCCATGGGTCATTGTTGTGGCTTGGCCAGTGACAGTCACCGGATATTGCCGCCTTGTTGTTTTCCTGTATGTCACATCATATAATTAGTCCTAAAGGCAGTCCCTTTGTCTACTTAGATCATCAATATACCATCAAAGAATTGCGAAATATGCTGTAGGTTGATATTTTCTTGCTGTTCAGCTAGGCTGAGGTAGCGAGACATAACTGCAAATCGCGAAAAGAGGGCCTGAGGTTTCAATCCTACCTGGAGCTTTCTCAGAGGGAAATTCATCAGGCCCTCTACAGTTTGAAGACAGAAATCTGTTGGACTGTAAATGTCCCATCCAAATTCTTTATGGCTGTAGGAGTGTGGCTTGATCTTTTGCTTAGATTAGAACACGAGCCAATAGTATAGTCATTTGGAGCCGTAGCCAAATACAGACATGGACTTGCTTTCAGACTGTCTGGATCTCAGACTTTATGTGAACTTCAACTTAACTTCACATGAACTTTAGTTTGGACTTCACATTAAACATTGTGAGTGGGTGGAATTGCTTCTGACTGGCACCCCCGCCCCGGCAAAGACTAGTTGACTATTACTATTAGGGAAGGCCACCATCTCTAAGTGCTATACAGCTCAGATGTCAGATGGATGAGCAATGGTACGTTAATGCAGAGGTCTCGGGTTCAAGTCCCGGTCCTGTCAAAGTTTTCTTTACCCATTTTTCAACTTTTTCACATCAACATCGTTTACAGTTGCCCACACTTCCCCAAAATTATAGAGCCTAAAGGGCATGATGTGTTGATTCGAGCAGGATCTTTCCTAGAAGCAAAGGTTTTTCTGCCTCTGAGAGTGAGAATAGTCCTGCTATGATCGGTATGTCAGACCCACATCATAACTTTTGCGATTTGCATTTTGCAATATGCAAAAGACCATATGACTTTCTGAGTTCCTAATCTTCTCTTGTGTTTTTGCTTAATCTTTGCCGTAAACAAGAAGCAAGACTGTTTTCATTCGGCAATTAAGGAGAAAGCACCCTCAACAGGTGGGGGAATATTTGATGCCGGCCCTAGCCTAGCCTATAACCATGCAGCTATAACCATGCTAGTATAACCATGCGGGAGAGACCCGCAGCTTTCAGATCAAGGCTGCGGGTTCTCCCAGACCCTACCTGACCAGTAATCAGGGCCTAATTAAATTAGGGCCCAATCCTAATGTGTAATCTGGGGTTGATAAACAGGGGGGAGACCAGTGCAGGAATTGATGTATGTAGCATGTGAGGGAATGCCCTGTACTATCATTGCTAAAGAGGGAAGTGCCATATGCTGAGCGTCTGAGCTGAGAGATTCTGGGGATGAAGGTCTTGGGACTCTTCAACCTCATGAGGGGGAGGAGGAGGAGGGGGGAGGGCTGACCTGGGTAACCTGTTCACACTAGGGCGTTTCCACTGCCCAAATAATCGCGATTTGAATCGCGATTAAAAAAAACGGGAATAAATAAGACTTAAGGCTTTGCATGGTGGGTGAATCAATATAGGAAGGTTTGCGGTGACACCATGTAAACTAGAGGTATGGTTCTGAAAAGAACCTGAGTGGTAACTCGACGTTTCGACCAGTATGCTCTGGCCGTCATCAGGAGAAAACGGGGTTCTTCTTGCTCGTGTTCCCACAGGCCAACAATTCGCCTGGCAAAGAAGCGCGAGCCGAATGTAGTTAGCAGTTGTGGTGCAGTTTCACAAGTGCAGCACTGTCTGTCAATCAGAGCATGAGTGGTGCATTGTGGGATTAAAAAAAAAAAAAAAAATGGTGCCATTCCACAGAGCTTTCCCACACACACCACATCGCAAATCAACGCGATTTTTTTTGAAAAGTCTCACTGGTAGTAATAGTGGAGTCCACATCGCAATTCAAATCCCACTAATATTCATCCCGATCAAAATGATCAGATTTTTGGGGGGGATAGTGGAAATGGCCCTATTGTAAGATTTGTACACAGCCCGTGCAAAGCGCTCGACCTGTAATGAAAGCTTCCTGCCCAGGAGGTGGGTTGAGCGTGGTTGACATATTTATGTTAAAAATTCTGTGTTTCAAGCGGTAGTGTGACATTTTAACTGCTGTATGCATATGCAAAATGGATCCAAATGTCAGACCATGTACATTTTTTGAGATTTGCATATAGGTCATTGAAGTCTATAAATACTATATTGAAAAACAAATTGACACACAAAAATTGACAAAATTAACAAAAAAATGGCAAAAGAAAACTTTGACTGGACCAGGATTTGAACCCAAGACCTCTGGTTTTGTGCACCTGTGCTCATAAGCCCTGTCTGCGCTACAGTGACTACAGTCACCCGAATCTCAAAAAAAAAAGGGGGACTTGTCGGGTCCAAGTTACTCGGACTAGTCCGCACTGGACTTAATTTGGGTAAACTAACCCAGCAAATGAGTAACTTGACCATTTTAAGTCCAGTGCGGACAGCCCAGGAAGTTTTCCTCCCAGGTAACTTACCCAACTCGAATGGGTAGTTTAACCGACCAACTTCTGCCCGGTAAACGACTCGGTAAAAAACCACATCCGGCACCCCGCATGTTACGTTACTGTATGCAAGACTTGTGCGGGGTAACAACGTGTTTGTGTACCTACAGGCTACAGTCCATGTACATGTACATGAGTCGGTTAGTTTTAGTTTTACCGATCGTCTTGGTTAGTTTACCCGAGTCGATAGTCCAAGTGCAGATGCTGGGAAGATTTACCCATTGGAATGTTACCCACGGTCTTGGTAAAAAATTAGTCCAGTGCGGACACGACTTTAGTCTGACCACCTCAGCTATCCAGTGTCCAGCCCTTTGATGGTAGCCTCCCTGAAAGGTCAACCTTCCTCCATGAGTCAACTTGACTCTCTGTGCTCAGATCAGGGAAGTGACCTTAGTCCTCTCTCCCCCTCCCCCTCCCCTAAGTCCTTCTGGGAAGAGGGGGGGTTCAAACACTTCCCTGCGTGGGAAAAAACACATGCACCGCACCATGCCCAGAATGTTGTTGAGGAGCCATTATTAGGGAGACTGGCACCCCAGCACAATGCCACAAGGGGGCTAGGAATGTTGCCACTTGGCCCACTTTTGCCCCCTGGGTTCAACCAGGGTTCATACCGTTCCACCACGTTCCCTTTATCTTAGTTGGCTGGCCAATGTTGTGTTTTTCCACCGGAAGAGAAATGGGAACATTTATTGTGGACTGGGTGATTTATGCTGCAATCTGCATCGGTGTAATGTGAAACTCGTGAAACTGCATTAGGGTCGGAAGTAGAAATGATGACTGTTTACCGAGTTGAAATTGTGGCCTGCTTTGTTTCTTCATCAATAACACATCTAAATAGCAATGGAAACCTTTGTATTATTGTTTAAAACAATATATCATGCTCGTGCTATCTAGTTGCAGTGATATATTCCAATACTGTGTTTATTATTTTTTATCAAATTTAAATATTGGTGCATGCAGCATTACTATAATGTATTTGCAACGTATCAAATTGCAAAAGAAAAATTGAATTTTGTCCATGTGAACTGTCTGTTGAGGCCCACAGTCAATATGGAGAGTTTTAAACTTGTGACATCACTGAAGACATCGTCGCTTGGTCAAGAGTTCTTTTCCTGTGGAAAACAATGTCCAATGGCCGTGCAGTGTGGTGGACATAGAAGAAAAAAAAGAAGTGCGATGACGTCACAAATCTTCTGATTCAATTCTGTAAAAGGTTTCATATTTCTCTGAAGTCCTGCGGCTAAAAAAAAGCCCAATTTCTTCACAATCTGTCTAAATTCATTCACCCATCCCCCCCCCAAAAAAATGTGAAAAAACAAGTTACATGCTTTTATTGCTGTCAGGTGGTTTCTGTCACTGTTATTGATATTACTGGATGAGGCATGTAACCCCCAAGGGTTTAAAAAAAGGTTGACAAACTTCCAGACAAGGAGAGAGAGAGAGAGAGAGGGGGGAGAGAGAGAGAGAGAGAGAGAGAGGGGGGGGGGGGGGGGAGAGAGAGAGAGAGAGAGAGAGAGAGAGAGAGAGAGAGAGAGAGAGAGAGAGGGGAAAGAAAAAAATTCAATTAAATTTGTCCTTCCTGCTGGGTGGAATTTCAGAAAGCCAGTGAAAGGTGTGCCGGGGTCTGCAACATTGAAATCACATTTTCAGAATGGAAATGTTCAGGTATCAGAGACGACCTTCAAAATGAGTTGGAATTTTAGCCGAATAGTCAACCGGAAAGTTGATCTCTGTTTTGTTGGATTGTTATTTTCTGCCGAATCAGCTCATTGAGATCGTTTGTGACCACTGCCAATTTGACTTTTTGAATATGAATTTACAAATCATTTGCATATTTGTGATGTCATTGATTGTTAAAGGATGTTCAGTAGGTGTTTTTCACTGTCAGTCCATTGTCGAAATGTCGTCTCCATTTGGAGCTATAATTTTGTCCGTCATCTGAAGAGGACATTGACTGAATGCTGTGGTCTGTCCATAAAATCGGGGGCCAATTTCATAGAGCTGCTTAGGCGCCAAAATTTGCTTACTGGTAAGCACAGAAAGTCAAGATTCATGGGATCAAGTTGCCAACCAAAACATCACTTTCGTGCTAAGTATAGATTGATTGGAAGTCCAAAGCAATTGACGTCACACTGAAGTGTGGTTTGTAAGCCTGGTGACACAAGGAAGACTTTTCCTGCTTAGCAGATTTTCGCACATAAGCGGCTCTATGAAATAGACCGATTGCGCGACCACTATTTACATGCCATCACGTGACTCAAAATGGGTATTTTTTCATTTTTTATTTGGCACACAGCAGTGATAGAAATGTACCGAGAAGAATGTGGACAATGTGATAGTCTTCTTTGCTCGTTTCCACTCCTCAGTGTTCTGCACCAAATGAGATGCAAAAATACCCACTATATAAGTCACCTGATGGCATGTAGACATTGGTCGCACAATCGGTCTATTGGGCCCAGGTTGCCAGCAAAACGTCTTGTTGTCCTTTAAATGATAGGCACCGTAATACTTGATGACATGAGTCAAGTTAGTCAACAATTATAAGTGCCATGCGTAATACGCATGCTCTTGTTCTCAGCATGTTCTCAGCAAGGAAGAATATTCCTGTTTTTGGTGTTTCTTCGCCCCGAGGTAACTATTGGAAATTTGCCCGTGGTCATTTGTAGGGCAAAGCACTTCCTCTCATGACATGCACAGTGATCATAATCATAACATAGTTAACCATAATCATAATTACTCACACTCCTCCGAGGTGGTATTTTTAGCGCCTGGCAGGAAACTGCCACTCGAGGGCGCTATAAGGTATCACATATATCCTGTCCTGTCATCACCTGTTGGTGCGGATGCCTCCCAATTTTCTTTTCTTTTTTCCCCCTCCATTTTGCTATTATTTCTACTAAAGCCAGCAGCAAAACCGATATCAATCACTCCCGTCAGATTCCAAATGACCCGTAAAAAAAAAGGATGTCCCCAGGGTATCTGTGGAAGGGGCTCTGGTGTCTCCCCCCTCCCACCCCCTACAAGAGGTCATGGTAATTGGGCTAGCATCCAGCTTCATCACCGGGGTCAACCAGCTATTCATCAACCTTGATTGTTGCCAGTCTCCATCCAAGTTGATGCCCCTTCCCAATCTCGGGCCGCCCGCAAGCTGCTTCCCCTGTTTCTCTTCCTCTTTTTCCAGGTACTTTTGGGTCTTTGACCACCCTCCCCCACCCGCTTTCCTCTTAGTGCCCAGTTCAAATACACCCCCCCCCCCTTTGCCACCCATTGACTGGCACTTGTTATCCAGCCTGTCCTTTCACCCACAACTAAATTTAGCTTGGCCAAGCTCTAAAGCATTGGTTGGAAAAGCACTATACTGAGTACTGAGGTTACAGAGGCCCTTCTTTTTCCCTCTGCAGGTTTGTGGGATCTGCTGCGCTGTAATGGTTCATTGCAAAACTCTGTGACCGATTGACTGGTTTCTCAGTGGGCTCTTACTCTCTGGGTGTTTTCCCCAAGTAATTCCCCCTAAAGTAAATGTTATTTCAGGGCATTGTACTCTTTACTGTGAGCCCTGCACACTATACCTGGCTGCCCCCTCCCCCCCCCCCCAAAAAAAAGGGGGGGGAAACCACAAAAGCCAGATATCCAACACAGCTACAGTGGGCGGGCACACAGGTGGGTCTGGGCCTCCCTGAGTTTGGTGGTTTGGGTGCCATCCTAGGATGGGACCATAGTCTTGGTTCAAGATATTGTTTAGGCTGGTTCCCATCCTCTACCAGGTCTCCAGACGTCTCACGTCCTCCGAAATGTAGGCGGAGGAGGTGAGATGTCTGGAGACCAGGTAGGGGACGGGAACCAGCCTATATATTGTTGGTTGAGATACTCTAACGCACGAGGGCGCCATGAATACGTTTCCCTGAATGATCCGCAAACACACGTACGCACCCACACAGACCGGTCAAGAACAGCTCAGTTTAACACGTACGTGTATGCAGATCTCTGTGCGAGTGCGTACGCGGCGTGTGTGGTTGTGTACGTGTGTTTGCGGATCATTCGGGGAAACGTATTCATGGCGCCCAACAATGTCTTGAACCAAGACTAGGATGGAACCAATGCCTTGGCCAAAAATATGCCATTGCCAGTATTGGAGTGAACAGAGCATGAGCACTTTAAAGCTTCTGTGCTGATAGACTTGAGCTGGAGGAAAATCCGCAAGGATTCACATTACCATCTCCTGGGCTCGATTTCACTCAAATTGTCGTAACTTATTATCAATGGCAAGATGACTGAATGACCAATGCGCAGAAACCATATGACCTAACACAACTTACGATGGGTTATCCATCGTAAGTTGAGTTACGATGCATTAAGGCTTTGTGAACCCCCCCCCTCCACCTTGAGAAGTCAGCCACAAACTGTTTTTCTTCATCACTTCAGTACACCTAGGCATTGTGGATGATTGATGATGCATTAGGTCTTGGAACTTAGAAGGTCAGTCAACATATTGAGGAATGGGATACTGACTGGACTTGTAAAATAGGCTGTTCATGTATGGCCCACGGTAGTCATGGCTTCCTTTTTTTCTCTTAAATTTTGCTTTCCCAAACTGAGCAGTTGCACTATTTTACCCTGTAGCTTTGTGAAAAATGCAAAGGAAATTTGATGGGACCAGGACATAACCCAATACCTCTGGTTTAACCCCGGAGGTAGTCAAGCATTTTCAACATTTCTGTATGAGTGTCTTTATTCCTCTTGATTTCCAGTATACAATTGTTTTTTCTACACTAGGATTTATGCTGCATAGGTAAGATGGGTGTGAAAAGTGGATTTCATGTTCCCCAAAGTTGTCCTGGTCACTGGAGGGTTACAGCTTGCCCACTGACTGTGGTCTGGTGTGGTCAGTCTGCTTCACTGTCAATCAGGAACCAGTTTGAATAACAACCATGGAGTTCCATGAAAAAAAAACAGGGAACCCTCCTCATTCATGTCTGGACAGCTGGCCCCCGTTGCGGTCACATCTTCCCTTCAAGATGACCTGCGGTTTTCCCCTACCCCCTTGTTTTCTGACCACACCACTAAATAGACCACTAACCAGACCTGCAGGACCAATGGGACTGGTCGAGTGACCTACACACTGACTGACCATGGCCTGACCAAGTGACTCACATATTTGGGGGTTTTTTTTGCAAGTCTTGGAATTAATGGGTTCCTGGTTTCTGACCCTGATACTGGATTTGCAGAAGAACACAATCATAAATCCTACATTAGCGTCTCATGGTCACCAGTTCTCAGATGCATTTTTCCCCCCTCCAAGAATCTAATGCTGCCCATGACTAGTACTAGTAGTAGTACTAGTAGACCCAAAACTAAATTGCTTTATCATCACAGAACTTGAAATGCTGAATGTAGTTATTCCAGCCAATGCAAATGAACCATCATATCGTCCCAAGTGTAGGCTGACAGCAGACGAAACACATTATCCACTTTAAAAGTAAAAGGCAGGAAAGATTGATAAAAATCTGCCTCCCATAACAGTGGAGATGCATTCATTATCCTACGTTAAAGATAGAGGATATTTCCATCCTAACAGGATCTTTCTCAAAGAATTCTACCTTTGAGGAAGGTGCTGCAGTCATGGAATTTGGAAACACCAGACCCTCTCTGTGTTTAAGATTTTCATCTTGGTCATTGTAAGTCAGTTAGCAGTTTGCAGCATTTAGCGTATGTGTATTCCTCATTATCATACATGTACATGTATGTGTAAGATATCTACTGTTTTATGAGCCCTGGGCCTTGTCATAGTCGTCTGACAAATTGCTGATAGCTGTCACTGTCATTGAGGGAACTGTGGAGTACCACTGACATTGACAAGCCGTACCAGTCACATTAGGGCCAATCCCACTGCAAGAATAATTGTGTTTTAAAAACTGGGGGGGGGGGGGTTTGCTCACATCCAGCCAGAAAATCAAGATGCAACAAAATTGCAAGCTGATAATTGTGGTAAGCAGTTGTGGTCAGATGGTGCATGTGTCCTCGAGGGTGACCCACGCAGGGAGACACAAACAAGCACAGCACTTCCTGTCAGTCAGAACATGAGTGATGCATTGTGGGATATTTTTTAAACGGTGCGATTCAGCGGAGCATTTGGCTTATAAACGCGATTATTTAGAAAATTCACATTTATAGCGGAGTCTGAATCGCGATCCAAATCCCACTAATATTCGCGTTTATTATGTCCACATTCAAAAACGTGGAGATTCAAATCACGATACATTTTGGGGGGAGAGTAGAAACTGCATAATTCTGTACTCTGTATATCATCTATGCACTTCTTGAGAATAGCAAATACATTTTGACTGGACTGAGATTTGAACCCAGGCATTTGGATTACTGTACCACTACCAGTAGGCCTACTCTGCTCTGCCAATAGAGCCGTCCAGGCCTTTAGGTGGCGGCCAACCCAAATCCTGTAGTCAGCTATCTTTAGTGGCGAGATTGGGATGACTGCCGTATACATGTCACAATGACAAGCCATACCATTCATGCCCAGCACCATGACAATGCAAATGACTAACCATCACCAGCACAGCCTTTTCACTGATGGATTCCCCCAATAGATTCCACCGTTAGCATGAGTTGCATGATTTTTTTCTATTGATAGTGATAACAGGCTCTCTGAAAAATGACGCCCAGTCGATTCACTGCAAACAATGCCAAGTTATTGTGATCACATTTTTTTATTCTCCCCACAGTGACACGCTCAAGTCCAATGTATTGTTTGCCACAAACCAATGTTTGATTATATTACCACTCGTGTTTACTTGAGCACAGCAGAATTCTTGGAATAAAATCCACGGTAGACTGTTTGAATTGTTTCGCCATTCACAAAAACCTCAGACATAAAAAAATCCCTTTCTTGATTCGAGACTGGCTAGGTTGGTGACTAAATAAATGTTATCATAGTCAACATAATGGGGAGGTAATGTAAATGTAACTAATAGACCTAGGGTCTTGACCATCAGAATTTCTTCTGCTTTTATTTACTCACTTTGGCATCACACCATAAATTATGAGAGAAATGGAACGAAAATATTGGTTAAATATTCAAGTTTCAGATATTCAACTGTGCAGTTTTGCAACTCGGAAAATGAAAAATCAGTGTGCTGTAAATGACACAACTACCCTTTAAACAACTCTTGATTACTGTTTTGGCAAACATGATCTGAGTCTTCAAGAACCCTTCCCCCCATTTTTTTTTTTGAAATCATAAAAACAAAAACATTAAGAATTCCTGAATGAAATATGAGGAGCTACAAGTAGTTTTATCCATTCAATACCATATAACCCTGTAGGCGTTACTTAAGAACAGTGGTCGGTTTGGCTGTAGGGAAAGTTAGGCAAGATGGTGGGAGGGTTAGAGAAAAAGTGGGGCCTTATCACAACACAACATCTGGTGGGTGCCTCTGCTTGCTGGGCCTGTCACTAGTGGGTTTTTTTTTTTGGAGGGGGTGGAGCTTAGGGGTGAGAGAGGTGTGGCCTAGAGTTGATGGAGGCTTGGTTGGACGCCATATTTGGGCATTGGCGAGGTGTGCTTTGATTGAATGGGGCAACAGCCAAGCCTAAAGTATGCTGGAGACCAACCAGAGTTCTCCCAGGCCTGTGAACATCAGGACTGCCATGTCGCCTGTTGATCAGCAGTAGGAACCAGCCCATTGAGGCTGTAGCACCATGGAGGGTAGCACCAAGGGTGTTTTCCCTGCTAAAAACCCAGAGATTACACCCATCTTTGAAATGGGACAGTGATTTCACTTGTAATGTGTGGTTTTTAAATACAGAGCTTCACCCAAAATATTACTATCCCTTCAAATCCGCGTTTTTCACTGGACTTATTTTGGGATTTTTGGTCAAAGTAACTGAGACGATGGTTAATTTTAGTCCAGTGGAAATGCGGCTTAAGTTACCAGAAAATGCACTTCCTCTTCAAAATGGCGCTGTGATTTTCAGTGAATTCATAATATCAAGAGATTTCCCCCCCCCCCAAAAAAAGATCCCCAAACAAATCCAAAAACCTGAAAGAGTAGACTGTTAAATCTAGAAATCAGGAACTTTGTCTTTTAAAGTAGAACCCTTGGAATAAGTAGATTTTTTGCCAAAAATGTAGGGGTGTGCATGAAGGCTGATGTCGTGATCCTTGTTGGAACCTTAAGAAAGACATAGAAGTTGCTTTGCACTTTGAATTCTATCAGACTATGCAGTTGAAAATGAAAAAAAAAAAGAGAGCAAAAAATAGATTGCAAGACATTTTGGACAGCCATGCAGTGTCTCCAAATTGCAGGGTTCCGGCAAAATGACCATAACCATTAAAATGACGACAGTGGCGGGAAGAGCTCCGGGGAAACTTAATAACTTAGTAATGCTTATTGCCTAATGATATCCTGGTACTTGACTGTGGCTTCGTCTTTGAAAACAGTGGCCTTCCATGTTGATTTGAGGGTTTGGAATGAAGATGTCAGAGCAGAGTGTGGTTGCAGGTCATGTCCCACCGAAGTTAACTAACCATTAGTCCGCCCTCCGTACGTACTTCCATTCATTCGACAGAGTTCCAGTTTAAGCCTTACTCACCTTCGGATTTCCTTGACACAGGAAATCATGTCAGGAGAGTGGTAATCTTTTCTCTCTCTCTCTCTCTCTCTCTCTCTCTCTCTCTCTCTCTCTCTCTCTCTCTCTCTCTCTCTCTCTCTCTCTCTCTCTCTCTCTCTCTCTCTCTCTCTCGCTCCCAGGGGGGTGGCATTCACTTGACATCAGGGTTGGTTTGGATGCTGTCAGGGGCAGTTGGTCTGGGGCAGATGGAGGGTTCTTGGCTCTGCTTGTCTCACCAAAGGTGCACAAGTAGATCACACCAGCTCAGATTGAAATAGCAGACCCTTGTACTTTCACACACAAGTATTTCAACTTTGGGACCATTTCTTTTTCATTTCTTTTTCTTTTCTTTTTTCAATTTCTGTGCTATAGCTGTCGCAACCATGGATTGGTGTTACTTTTATGCCACTGCAGTTTTCCCACTCAAACCCTGGTGATAAACTGCACAAATATTCACACCACCAAGCCAAACAGAAATAACTGAATCAATTTTTGGTGATGACTGTTGAACCAAATGCCTGGCTGTGATAGCGGGAGTTGTAAGAGTGAGATTCAATTTAAAGGATAGGACTAGGAGCAGTCCTTGGACTGTGTTTGGCCGGCCATAACAGAGGCTAGATAAGATTTGAAGGTTTGCAAGTGGATGGTTTGTAACACATCTCTTTTGAGACAGAGTGTGGCTCCAAACAGAGCTGGGTAACTCGGCAGTAACTCAACAGTCTCCTGACAACGGGCAGAGTACACACTGCCCGAAATGTTGAGTTACCAACTCTTTTCAGACCCACACTAAGTCTTAAAAGAGGCGTGTTGCATTGTGTCACCGCAAACCTTCCACTTGGCCAGAGGTTAGTTAGGAGGGAGTGAATAGTAAATCTGAAAAAAAAATTAAAAATTATTTGACACAGCCAAAGTGCTGAACTTCCAATGGATGTTTGCGCAGTCAGAGCTCGGAGCACTGGCCGTGTGTGTTTGTCCAGTCCAGTGTCCAGACGGCAAGCCATGGGGTACATCAGGGTTTCCCCTTCTGTTTGTATTTCGTCTGCCTTCCCAATATTCGGCCAGTAATGGGAGAACAACTCTCTGGTATAATCTAGTGGGTATTGTTGTTTTTGCAGGGAGAGTCAGCATTAAAGCACACACTGGCCATCCAGATGCACTGGTGTGCAAGTATGCATGCGGGCATTCCCATGCATTAGGGGAACCCTGCTTGGTCTGGGAGCAATATATCACAGGAACTATCACCCAAGGGCTTGGGGGGCATGGGGTAGGGTGCAGGAACCTGCAGGGGCACATTGCCAAGGCAACACACTCATCTGGTTGGTATCCCAGTGTCATGCAGAAGCAACTGCCTCTGGTGTCACAAATCCGACCATTACTTATGGGGCGAGAGACAGTGTGCCCCACGACTGTTCCATGTCCCACTTCGAAAATAATCGAGATTTGAATCACGATTAAAAAACCGGGTGTTGTTTTTTTGGCCGTATCCACAAAGTCCAAAAAAATAATCACGAGCAAATAATCACGAGCCGATTGTGGTTAGCTGTCTGGTCATACTGCTCATGTGGCATTCCTGAAACTGAAAGATAAACAAACCCTGTGCTGCACTTCCTGGCAGTAAGCTGCTGGCATGCACATGCAATGCATCGTGGGATTTTAAAAGGAATGCTGCAATTCAGTGGAGCGTTCCCATACACATCGCGTCGCAAATAAACGCAATTATTTGAAAAAGTCTCACTCTTAGCGGAGTCCAAATCATGATTCAAATCCCACTAATATTCGCGTTTATCGTGTCCACACACGCAAAAAAAAGTGCAGTTTGGATCGCGATTCAAATCGCGATCCAAATAATCGCGTTTATTTGGTGTAGTGGAAATAGCCCTATTGAAATGTAAATAACATTAACAACATCAGTGGTTGGAGCCTGGGTGAGAGTAGAGGTCTTGAGAGTGCAGCCAGACCCACAAGCACTCAGATTTGCTTTGCTACACTTTGTTTGCTGTTAGCTGCCAACCATAATGATAAGGCTAATGCAGATTCTCAGCACTGCAAGCAAGAACAAAATCCAAAATGGTACTCCCTCCCCGCTCCAGCAAAGACAGTTGACTATTTGGGAAGGCCGCTACCAAAGGGTTTAAAAGTGTTGGCACATTGAACCAGAACTGATCTTTTCTGAAGCCTGGGGTTCACATCCCGTTCCAGTCAAATCTTCTTTGCTGTTTTCAGCAACTGGAACCCGTTGACAATAAACCAGGACTGTTTGTGGCAAACTAATTTTAGCTTGAACAGCAGAATCACTTTGATATAGTTATTATTTCACATGAAAGCAACAATTTACCGCAACTTGGTCTTTGGCAACGAGAGTAAAAAAGAATCAATCAAATAAAATCAAACAAACACAACATAGTGTTGTGTATGCCTATTCAAAACCAGCAGTTGAGCCGAGTCACTAGAATCAGGAAAACTCAAGTTGTGAGTGGACACTGACCACAGGTCTGGATTTCATCACATGGATACCCTCACTTTGTCAAGGCATGTCAATTCCTATCCCCAGCCTTCCTGAGTTCCTCCCTATCTGCTTCTGTCCTTAGCCCTTGACCTTGAGTGGCTTTAATTATAGCCTTGTTTTGGGCAAATCCTTAAGACAAAAAAACAAAAACAAAGTGATATCGGATTACCGGGGTACCACTGGATTTCTATGGTATATGAAAATGGTATATCAAAATTATTTTTTGCAACAATACCGGTAAGTTGAATGCTGCATTTTCGCAAAACAAATGAGATGGTTTTCACGATTTTCTTGAGACTTGGTTGGCGGATTAAGCTGAAATTATCACAGGTGTGCTATTTCATGCATATGTTGGATCAGACACCGTATAAATGCTATTCTTTGATCTCGATCAATGTTGTGTTATCCCTTTGTGCTAGGCACTAGGCAGCTCATGACATCGAATTGATAGGCAAGCTCCATCATCCGATCTTTGCTACACAAATGGTTTGACTCCCTCTCATGCCACCACTCCCTGAACATTGATTCTCGACCAGAGTTCCCTACCCAATGGCATGTACAATGAATTGGTCTATTCCTTCTGTTCTCTCTCTCAATCTGGAGGGAATGAGTCAGTAAGTTTCCATTCCACTGCCAGTCAGCTGTGACCAAACAGGCTCAGGTAATTTGTCCAGCGCTAGACCCACAAGCTGATGGATAAATTAGGATGTTATGTCAAAACAAAGGGGTCCCATTGAATGCTAGAATTACCCTTGCTTCGTTCCAAAACATTGAGCAAAACACAACAATCCTTCGGTATTATTGCAATTCTGTAATGGGGTCACTACTCAATCTCCTGTCTCCACAACTGGCCTGTCATGCAACAGCCGTTGATGAACGATCTTAATGTACCGTCATTCACATCAGCTCCCATGGGACACCAGACTTCATTGGCTGATATATTTGGAAACATTTAGCTACTAAACTTGCACCAGTACTCGGCTCGCTTTTTGGGTGCAGAATCTTATTCAGCATTTCAGGGGCAAATATAAACAAACAAATGACAAAAATTGAAGGCCGTTGTGTCAGTTATTTAGTTTTTTTTGTGTTAACACTAGCAGTGTCCAACAACACCGGCAGTGTCATTAGGAGGACAGTGAAAACTGGCAGTGTTCACCACGGAAGTCTTCTGCCATTGGTACAAGTGGTGAAGAATTTCAAGCAGCCAAAGATTTTGCCGTCTAGCCACCATGAATGACAAACAAAATCTCTTATCCTTTCCTTCTTTATTTGCAAAAGTCATTTCATTTGAAGTTCAATTTCATTGATAACCAGCAGTCTTTTACTTACTGTTTTTATTCATTCTTTTTCAAGTGTAAATGTACATGTACAGTACATCCAACGCGTGGCAATGATTGGAAGGGACCGGTCACCTTGGAACTGAAAGGTTGGCAGGGACTGGCAGCAAGTCTAGCCTCTGCTACCTGAGCCCTGAACTCGTCCTGGGAATCCACACTGTCTGATTTCTGTGCCAATTTTCAGTTAATTTATTGTTATTGGTAAGGCAATATGGCAGAGCTGGACCACCTGTTGGCATACCTAGAGGGAATCCCCAATGGGAGTCGAGTGGTGGTTTCCCCCCACACACAGGCAGCACAGCCGCAGCTAGCCACAATGTCCTAGTCAGTCCCAGTCTTTTGTACATGCTGAGTGGATGGAACTTGGTGTACACTCCTGGCCGCTTCTGTTGATTTCCTCCGTTGTGGGATGGTCTTGCGGGGCCGTTTTTTTTCCATGGGGGGGGGGAAACAACACAATTTCCATCATGTATGCGGCTATTTATATGAAACCGGAAAAGCCAACATGATTTCAAGGGTTGTTTGAAGGGGGAAGTGGCCTGTTCACTCAAAAAGAAGACCCTGGTTTTTGAGGTTTCAATATATTTGTTTTCCTGTCAGTGTATGCTTGTGTAGGCCTTAGTCATGGAGCTCCATGGTATATAGTTGACAACCAAACATTCCATCAGTGTAACTTGTCAGGCATGGCTCTGTCCGTGGCTTCTGAACTTGGCGCATGGACGATGTCCTTCTAGGTGAAATATAAACAGCAGATGAGAGACATAGCACACTTTAGAGTCTTCTACATTGGCCCCATTGGGTCCATCACCCAAAAGGCTTTACGGCTTTGAGAATAGTCCCTCTTGGATCAAAGCGCCAGACCCTTAACATTTTTTTGAGATTTGCATTTTGGTCATTTTTAGTAAGTAAGGAGTTTCAAACATTCTTATATAATCTAATAGTACATTACCTGTTTTCAATTCTGCATTTGAGAAGGGTCCTGCTAGAATCGGAAAGGTACTGGAAAAAAGGCTGCCCAACACAATACCGATGACGAGTGTGAGAAATGAGGCTGACCAGAAGACAGAGCATGAGCCCCAGTGTGCCTTGAGACTTGAGACTTGAGAGGGTCCAGGGTCACCCTGTAGTCAGTGGGGGAACTGGAAAGAGATCAGACTAGCAAAGGCTGAGCCTTGAACTAGCCAGGAGTAATTGCTCCCATTAAAGCCCCTACACAACATTGGTCGAAGTCAAAGAATAGCGTCCATATGTTGTCTGATCCAACATATGCATGAAATAGCACACCTGTGAAAATTTCAGCTCAATCCGCAAACCGCTTCATTTGTTTTGCGAACATGCAGCATTCAACGCCGTACTGTTCCGAAAAATAGTTTAGATCTCGGTGAAATATAAACTATTTCTTTTACTCGTTTCTCCCAAAATACAATATTTTAGGCAGAAATATTTCAGTGAGAGGTTTCTACTATAACCATCTCTAAACTGTATAAGTTTCATGTAAATCTGTGAACATTTCTGTTTTTCGATCTTACCAATGTTGTGCAGGGGCTTCAAAGACATTAAGAATGTTGGACCACAGCTCTATCAATCGCTCATTGTGTGGGTGTTTGTGTGTGTTTGTATAATTATGTACATGTGCAATGTACATGTACATTTACACACATGTACTTAGTCAGCCCAAGGAGGTCAGCCTAAAGAAGGCAGACAGGTATGGTCGGTCAGTCAGTCAGGGACCCAGATGGAAGGACTCCTCTGGTCAACCATGGGTCAACTCAGCCTGGCCAAACCACACTGAGGGGGAGGGGGGGGGGAATCCAGTATACAGCAGGACATTCTTTCCATTTGCAGCAGGGAGAGATCTCTTGAATGTTTCAAGGTGCGATTTTTCTTAACATAGTTGTCCTATGGCTGACTCAACCTCCTCTCTTGCTCTCTCCCTCTTTGCCTTTCTCTCTCTCTCTCTCTTTGCCTCTCCCACTCTCCCTCTCCCTTTCTCTCCCTCTTTGCCTTTCTCTCTCTCTCTTTGCCTCTCTCCCTCTCCCTCTCCCTTTCTCTCACTCTTTACCTCTCTCTCTCTCTCTCTATCTCTCTTTGCCTCTCTCCCTCTCCTCCCTCTCCTTCTCCCTCTCCTTCTCCCTCTCTCTTTGCCTCTCCCTCTCTCTTTGCCTCTCCCTCTCCCCCTCTCCCTTTGCCTCCCTCTCTCCCTCTATCTCTTTTTTGCCTCTCTCTCCCTCTCCCTTTTTTGGGGGGGCACAACAGCAGCAGGACGGATGAGTCCACTATGCCATCTAGGGGTGTCATTACCTCTCCCGGCATGCCTGCTGCGCCAGGTATCAAATGTTTCCCCCTCGGGCAAGGTGGGAGTCCCCCCAACTATTGCCCTAGACCCCATGACATCAGATTTGTTTTTTCCCTGACAGGGTTGGTACAGCAGGTACTGAGGTAGTGGTTGCCATGGCCAGTAGTTGTGGAGGATATGTTACCCCTGAAAAAAAGGGGAAAAAACACCCTAAATTGTTGTGTGATCCCTGAGCTGCTGTAACCAGGGCCCAATTTCATAGAGCCGCTTAAGCGTGAAAATCTGCTAAGCAGGAAAAGTCTTCCTCGTGTAAGCTTGATTACAAACTGCACTGCGATGTGATTTCCATTGCTTTTGACTTGTTTTCCACTCTTCTTTACGTAGCGTGAAACAAAAGTGAAGTTTGGGTAGGCAAGGGGATCCTGTGGCTCATGAGTATTTGCTCTAAAGCACATTTTGATGCTTCAGCGGCTCTATGAAATTGGCCCCTGGTTTGCATCTGAATGAAAATGGCAGTGTGATCCCCAGAGATATATGGCAGTTAATGGCTCAGATGGTAGGACACACAAGAGCGCTGGTACATGTATAGTGGGTTACAAAATCAGAGGTCTCGGGTCCAGTCCCAGTCCAGTTAATTAAGTCCAGTCAAAAAGTCCAGTCAAAAAGTCCTATACATAAATATTGCAAACTGCATACTGATTTCAAAATGCAAATTTCAAGCATTTAGAGAGCATGATGTTTTGATCCCAGCAGGACCATTTCTCGTTCTCCCTTTGAGAAAGGTCCTGCAGTACTAGAGTCCAAAAATCAGGCCCTCTAAATGTTTAAAAAGTAAAGTAAACAAAAGCAATTTCTTGTGCTTTTGTGCCTATTTTTGGTACTCTACAAGTTAGCCTGGTCCTACCATTGTCCTACCCTTCTTCCTCCATGGTCCTACTAACTCCAGGTAGAAATACTAACTCTTGAACTCGCAATTAACCGATCTAAAACCAGGACCAAAAATGTTGCAACCTGCGTGCCAACATAAATGACCCAAAATGTCTGCCAGGCACCAGGCTTTCTCTCCATTTTTTTTGTCAGGGGGGGGGGGGTTGGTTACTAATTTAATCCAGTACAGTAGTCTGGCTTGGGCTGAAATGAAATTTGGTCTTGTAATAAAGATCTGCTTGGAGCAATGTGAAACCTTTCCATCAACATTTTCCCCTTTTTTCAAGTTATCTTTCTTTCTGTCTTGCAAGTAATGGTAATACTTGGAGAAACTGGGCAGAGCACAATTGAACAAAATGTTTTTGATTTAGGTGATAATCACTTGACGTTTTCAAAGAAAAACCATTTTAGTGGTGATAAAAGTATTATTAAACACTGTGTGGTCTGTAGACCCCAAAATAGTTAAGTTTTTCTGAGAATTTGGCAGAGTGGTTATGTTAATTGAATTTGTTTTTGTCTGAGACATCACTAGGTGGTTGCTCAGTGTTTGAACTCTGGGTAAAGTACTAATATGGATTCAATTGGAAGTAATACTGCCTGATAGTACTGGCAATTATCACAGCTTTCTGAAAATGACTGCTTCTCACTCCGTTTGTTTCCGAGAAACACAACTTTGCAGTTCCTGGATATTGCCATGGCTGCCCTGCTCAGTAGGGGTGCTGGATCCATGTTGTTTGGTGTAGGGTTACATAAGCCAGAGACAGGGTCCCAGAGAAACCCCTTCAATAATAATCATAAGAAATAATAACATTAGGGTCCTGGCCCTAGAACTAGAGGCTGATTTGATTTGCGAGATTAGATCAGAATTTTCAGCCCTGCTTGCCTCAGGATATGGGCTGTTACCAAGGGAGTATACACTCAGGAATGCCAATTTTTTTTTCTGTTCCCCCCCCCTTCTTTTTTCTGTTTCTTTTTGGGCTGGGAACAAGTTGGCTACGTGATTGTCAAGCTTGAGTCTATGCACTGCTCAACAGTTGCTTGTTATCATAAAGGGCAGGATGAGGCTGTTGGATTTGTGGTGATGTCATACACCTCTTAAAGGTGAATGAGTTGATGTCCTGTGTTCAGTCACTGCGAAAGTGTTGCGTTAGGATTGGGTAGGGGGAGAAGGAGGAGGAGGGGGGGCCACCTCAGCTCTCCGACAGCAGGAAGCCAGGGTGTTTGTGTCCTTGTGCAAGTCACTTCACAGCAATTAGTCTCCATCCAAGATGGGACACCTGTGTGTTGAGGAACTTGAGGGATGCAGTTTGTTTCAACCCTTGCTCTTTGTTTCAACAGAATCCCTGCAAAAAGCCGTTGAAAAAAAAAAAAAATCCCGGGCTTGGATGCTGAGATGATTGATGATTGAGGTTTGTTTGTTTTGCATTTGCGAATGTTCGTCTGAAGCGCATGAGCCTTCTTTGGGAAATGAAATTTAGAGGATCTCAGTATGTGGTGTGGAAGAATTTCAGTTACAGTACTAAAACTACTATGAGAACAATTTTTGGACTTTACCAACTCCTGAGCACCACCAGACTTCCTCTAGTCTATTGGGAAATTTATTGAAACAAAATCTGCATATTCATAATCCCAGAATGATCCCGCGGTATTCCAACCACCCAACATAGGGAAATGATCTGAATTTCAGCATCCATGAGCTGAAATCGATGCCCTTCGGAGTCAGACACAAAAACATGATTTAGTGGTGCAATCTTTTCCCCCCCAACATGATTCAACAGTTCTGGCTGCTGATAATCTTTGTTTCCATTTAAACTTCCTGCAGTCGGCTTCTCCAACCGTACACCCCTTGTCTTGCCACCCCAAAAAAATATTCCTCGGACAAAAATACACCGCTTAGATTCCAAAATATTTGCGGTCATTGGGTTTGTTCAAGTTCCTTTCTGTCGGTATTACCCACTTCTTGCTGGCCTCCCGGCCAAAACCCACTAGCATGGCAGTAGCTTCACAACTCACCTTTGTTGTTGAATGTTTGACCTAATCTGAAACAACAAAATACACAACTTTCCTAGTGATCAAATTCTAAAGGGGACCATGTCACAACACCGTACATGTGGACGACCCGTGACATTTGGAGATCAATTCTCAGATCTGATTGATGTGAAGTGAATCACTCCTCCCCACGAACACACCCCCAGTTTTATTTTGAAACAAATACCGTATTATTGAAGCAGTGCCATATAACATTTGCACAGTCCTGGCCAGCATGCTGATTACTATGGCCTTTGGATTGGATGTTTTGAATGGTAACCAGAAGCAGAACTAAAGTGTTTTCACACATTTGAAAACTAATTTTTTTCAGAATTGTTCTAAAAACTTCCCAGTTGATTACACTTAATTTCTTTATTGTGATACAAGTTGGAAACTGCTTACAGGATCCTAGCAGAAACTTTCTCCAAGATAGAAAGTTCTCACACATCGAAATATCAGTCTTTAAGATCATTCTGAAGAAGAAAAAAAGACTGGGAACTTTGAAACAATTTTGAAAAATGGCAAAGAAAACTTTGACTGGACCAATATTTGAATCCAAAACCTCTTTTTTAAATTCTCACAAGACTCCTTTTAAGGAAAGACATTAAAAATGGTCCTACTCTCTCATGTTGAGACAATATGAGTGAAGAAATGACAGCACTTCTTCAGTTCTCTCACAACTATAATCAAAGTGTTTGACGCCATCATCCACATGAAATAAACCTGTTGAACACAAGACCTAAATCACTGCACAATCTGACTGGGCCCGCAACTTCACAGTCACAACTCCCATCGTGCAATGCAAAGCAGTCTCGCTGCATAATGCGTGGCAACTTAGTAAGCCTAGCATCACTTCCACAGCCCTGTCAGCTCTGCGAACGTTACCTCAGCAGAACGCTCATCAATATCACTGACAATTGGCATAGGACTATTGACAAATGGGGGGGGGGGTTAGGAAAATCATGGAGAATCCACCATGGAATGTATTCAGTCAAAGTTGACAAGAGCCAGACCCCCCCCCCCCCTCTCGTAAGTTTCACTCAGACAAAATTCCGATGTGAAGACGGCGAAAGCCGGGATTCATTCAGGATATCCCCCAGTCATTCTTTGGCAGAGGTCATCAGTCAACCCGTAGATTGCTTGCTTTCTCCAATGTGTCAGCTTCCTTTGCCCTGCATTAGTGGTCAGTGTTTCCCCATGATTGGGAGGATTTCCTGCCATTCTGTTACATTCAATTCGGTTTATGACTATCAACATCTGCCGGTGGTTTGAGGGTGGTCCAACCATGGTCCAACTGTCTCTGGCTAGCTCACGCACTTGCAAGTGAGCGATCGTTATAGCGAGAACGATGACATCATGTATAACATCTGCTCCGTCCCATCTGCCATTATTTGAAACATTTGTGCATACCTTGAGGCGTGGATTGTATTTATCAGTATTACACGAATGTCATCAAAGTTTCTCACAAACTGGTGAATCAGCCCATGCAGCAGAAAAGATAGTGTCCTGAAAATTAGTAACGTTTTGTTGGAACATATTTTGGCACATCTCTTAAAGGGTCTGTGCAACACAAATTTTATTTTTTGAAATCCATGCTACGGAATTGCTTTGCAATGTTGCTTACAATCAAACACTCATTCTGGGTGTGTATTTGCAAATTGGGTTTTAAATGCTAATGAGAATTTCAATATTCATGAGCAAATTTGTGATTTCATCACAGGATCATGCAACAGAAACTCAATTGGTTGTGTACAAACATTTCTGAAAAGTTCCGGTTTTTCCTGCAGACCTATTCCTGAACTGGTTGATTTACTGCCAAATTGTATGCTTCATAATCATTAAGTGAAGGAGTTTTTCATCAAACATAATCCAGAGGGATTAATTAGCAGTTACATTTATGTTTTTCTTATATTTTTAAACTGTGGGTTCCTGACATGATCATACTATAGCGCCCTCATTTTTATAAGGATATTTGAAAGTTAAAAAAGATTACCAATTTCTGACTCCACTAAGAAAAAGAAGCTTGCCATGATATGTTTGTACAGTCACTTCAGATCCCTAGATGACAGCAGAAAATGAGCTTGAATGTGCTATTCATTGCACAGACTCTTTAAGGGGTAGTGTATCTAAGTGTTCTGGTGATGCAGTGTTCTTTTGGGGTTGACAACATGAAGGGACACTGATTTTCATCTTGAGCTGTTTCTATTTGATTGTTAAATCCGAAAATGACATGCCAGTTTGTGAAAATGTAGACATTATGAGTTCAAAAAGTCTCTAAAAGATATAGGCCATAAATTTTGATCATGGCAGGACCTCTCTTGATGGCAGAGTCCTGCCTGGATCAAAACATTAACATTCTCCTTTTCAATTTCAATTTTCCTTTTGAATGACCCCCGTGTGATGGAAAAATTGAGAAATTGACAGCCGATTGCAACCATGAACCAAAAGCTTCTTTCGTCACCACACAAAAAAGACTGTCATGTCAAGACGTACATATGACAGTCTACTGAATGAGGCTAACTGACCCTGATTTTTTTTTTTAGATTTAAGTGTTGGCAATTCTTGGCATTATCCATCCAAAAGTGTTTACTTTCAGTAATTGTGCACAAATGTTGCAATCTGCTTGCTGACTAAAAATTACCAAAAAACAAATCTAAAACATTGTAAGGGGCCTGACGTTTTGATCCTAGCAGGATTTTTTCTCAAAGAACTTTGATAAAGGTCCTGCTAGGCCCTCTCTCTTTGAAACTTCCTAGACTTGAAAGAAAACCCTCCTGAAATGTATGTTCCATGGAGCTCCTATAGACAATCCCTGGCTTGAAAAGGTTCAGGAATTGAATTGTTTTCTGTACTGGTTTGAGATTAAATATAGGTTACATTGCAGAGAACACCCAACCCCCCTCCCCAGCCAAGATTTTTCAGTCTTTTTTTTGGTTTCAACTCGGGGTAAAAGGAGACAAGCTTGAGAGCTTGATAAGATCGAATTTGATGCAGGACTAATTCCCATTTCCTTTTCTTCAAGCTCCTCAGCCAGTAATCTTGACGTTTCCGTTTCTGTCGGCTTCCGACAAACTGTCCAGGGAATTCAGTCCTGGGCCGAGGTCAAATCCATGGACCTCGAGGGGCCCCCCTCTCCCCAAATTAAACGGGCCTTAATTGAATTAATTCCAACCATCAAAAGCTAATCCCTCCTTGCTTATTTGGAATCAAAAATGAATTACAGATTGGGCATTGGCAGGGAAATGTCTTTCTCTGTTGCTATGGCGACATTTTTTTGGGCTATGAAGTACTGATTGATTTGCGCAATTTTCAAGATATGAAGCTATAGCCACATGAAAAAAATGTAGAACTGGAGTTTCTCTTTCTTTCTTTTTAAACTCCTTAATACTTTTGTTCACCCCCCACCCTTTCCCAGATTTTGTGAAGTTAGCATACTTAATAATGTAATGTAATATGTAAAAGCACTCTACTTTCAAAATGTTCTAGTGGGATTTCAAGTTGACTTTTCTACACTGCTGGTCGTTAGTCTTGTCAATATTCAAGAACGTGCAAAAGATTTCTCAGTGAAAGCTAAATTATGAATGACTATATCAGCTGTTTTTGTCTGTTTTGGCCTTGATTGTGTTTTGGTGGTCAACTCATAACCGATATTTGGTTTGGTTGTTTCTGTTTGCATTGGCACTGTGAAAATGTGTTCCCTTCAGCATTGAGTGCCATTCTATTAAACCTAACTAAGATTACCAGGCAAAATCTCAGTGCAAGATAAGTCAAAACAATTCTGGGTTGTGATCGCCGAAATGTGCCCCTTAACTCTGCCTCGATCATCCAATATTACCTTCTTTTCTTCCCTTGCCCCTCTTCTTTCACAAAATGCAGATAATGATGGGCAGCACCCTCCACCAAGTGGTCACCGACCAACCGATCCTGGCCTGCAGAAGATCCGAGTCAGAACCTCCTTGCCACTGCTCCAGTAAGTGCTTGAGCTTACACTCCAAATTAGACCAAGATGGCTGCTTTCAACCAGTGCGATACCAACATGATCACCAGAATGGAACCAGGACAGCAGTTTCCAACCTGAATGATACCACGATGGCAGCTACCATTAGAATGGAACAAAGATGGCCACTTCCACCCAGAGCAAATCCAAAATGGTAGCTACCATGAGAATGGAACAAAGATGGCGACTTCCACCTGGAATGAAACCAAATGGTAGCTACCATTAGAATGGAACAAAGATGGCCACTTCCACCTGGAATGAAACCAAATGGTAGCTACCATGAGAATTGAACAAAAATTGCCACTTCCACCCAGAACGAAACCAAATGGTAGCTACCATGAGAATTGAACAAAAATGGCCACTTCCACTCAGAATGAAACCAAAATGGTAGCTACCCTTAGAAAGGAACAAAAATGGCCACTTCCACCCAGAATGAAACCTATGGTACAAAGATGGCCACTACCAACCAGAACGAAATCAAAATGGCAGTTTAGATTAGAAGCCAGCTATCACAAGAGTGACACAAGATGGCAGCATTCCACCACACAAGGAACTACGGGTGATAGCTTATTGTAGAAGCAGCAGCAAGACTGCCGTGTATAGTGAATCACAAGATACATGGAAGCCTACAGCAGTGTGACAAGTTTGCTTGGTAGAACCTCCTTGGTAGAACAGATCTCATGTTAACTCACTGCTGATCGCTAGATCGTGGAAAGGTAATAATACCACGGCCAAGCCAGGAGATTGTGTCTACAACAGCAGAGTGAGGCCTGGGGATTCCACATTAATGACCCACTGATAATCTAAGCCAACATTCGGGGAGTCTTCAGGGAAAATGAAAAAGAAACAACGCAACTTCTTGTTTACAGAGGAAGGTACCGGTACATTGAATACGTGACAAGTAGCATGCAGTCTCAGGTTTCTGCACAAAAGAAATGACTTCAAACAGTAATGGTGTGAAAGAATATGAAGAGTCCATCTTGGTAGGTTGTGATTTTTAAGAAGCTGTTCAGTTTGCCACAGACTGGGGGAGAGGAGATGTGCAGAGACTCGACTTTGAGCATACTGTAACTGAGAAGTATCGATGGTCAGTGCCTGATCAAGTGTCCAGCCAAATTATGGAATCAAGCACCAGATTCACTCCTGCACATTAGCAACAGTGTGACCCTGGGACAGAACTTGGGAAGAATTTGTACATAAAATACTGAAGGAGAACATTTCCTCATTGCCCGATTGCCGCATTCACCTGGAACCAGGAGTCCTTCAAGGGCTTTGTTTTCAAAACGAGCCCGAGTGTTTTTCATGCATCTAGAGAATCACTTTCTGCAAGACCTTTGACCAGATGAGAAAGGACACCAACACGCTGACTGCTTTAAGGGATAAAGCAAACACGCAACTGATGAAATAAAACTGGCAGGCAGCTGACGAACAGCACCCTCTATCCTCTAGCTTTGATGGTAGCCTAACCTAGCGAGGGTACACACAGTGGAGAAGGCCTCTAAGAAGATGCTGACTCCAGAGAGCTTCACCTGAGGAGGAGATTGCCACAACAAAACTCGCGACAAGAGGAAAAGGACCACAGTCCTGGGAGGGAGTCCTGGCCTGGCCGTCCATCCAAGAGAAGAGAGGTAAGGTCATGTCATATTAGGTCACCTGAAGTGTCATCTGTGTTCACTTGGATCATTCTAGCAGGATCTGAGAAGACCTCTGAGCCTTGAAAGATATAAATGCCACTTAACTCCACTTAAAAAGTGGTTCGGGTTCTTCTAATGTATGTAGTTCTACCACAGAGTCTAATGCTGAGGATCACGAGATGGAAGCTGTTTTGAGAAGAAATAGGAAAACCAAGACATGCACTGAAAGTGAAAGCAAATGGTGTAAACTTTGCACTGCAAAAGGAATAGAGAAGCAATGCCCAAGCTTTTCTACCTTATGCCTTGCCAGACATGGCTTGTAAGTTCTGCTCACGAGGTCAAAGAATCTGGAATTAGGAAACCCATGATGGGACTGAGTTGGATTTGAACCCGGCCCGCACAGTGTGTGGGAGGCCATGGGAAAAGGTCGTCAAACAGTGCTGAAGCCTCTCGGACCGACCAGCGTCCACGGATTGCTGCACAGTCGGCCAAACCTAGTTAGCACATAGCCCGGAGCTAAATAACCTGTTGTCATGAGCTTAGCACATCTGTCATCACAGTTTCACACTGTCTACCTGTCCGGGTAGGAAACTAGATCCAAATGTCAATATCCTCCCGTCTCTGATGCACTGTCCATTCTGAACATGGCGGAAACCTGTCTGAGGAGGGAAGTGACACATGCCCCGATTTGCCTCTCGCCGAGAGTTTGTCTGATCTTGGGAACACGCCACCCACACACACCCCGTGTGCCTCCCTCCCCCAACGCACACTCTGGGCATGCCGCCATTGACAGGTGCTCCTCCCTCCTCTACCTCCATGATCTAACCCCTTGCCCCAACCACATTGTCCTCAAATCAGGAAGGACATGCAGGTAATCTGTAAAATGCGTCCTGAGGGGAGCCCCTTGCATGGACAGCTCTCTCTCCAGGCTACCAGCTCCAAATCTAAACCTCAAACCACATGCTGGGGCAAACTCACCCCCCCCCCCCCAACAATGTCCCAGGGAAATACCCACCCAGGCACTGCATAGACCAAATAGCTAAACACTTGTTCTTGTCACTTGCCTTATAACATTCACTCATGACAGCTTCAACCACCTACCCAACTTTTCTCCCTCTCTCCCTCCTCGCCTCAGATGTCTCTCTCTCTCTCCTTCCCCTTCAGTGACATTTCTGCCCCAGGTCAACATTTCTTTTGGGAGACCAAGGGAGAGAGGGAAGGAGAGAGAGAGACAGGGGGAGGGAAGGAGAGAGACATGTGGGGGGGGGGGGGGGAGAAAGAGAGAGAGTGAGGAGATGGCAGAAGAAAAAATTACAGGCAGGCTTAACTCACAACATGTGTATCACCATCAGAAAATGGTGAACATTGGACTTGCTTGGTTATGAGTATTACCGGGGCAAGTGTCCCCAGGGCTTGTATCAAACTCTCGCATTGAGGTGATGAAAGGGAACAATTTCCAGGGCAGGTTTTTTTTGTGAGTGTGGCTTCTCTTCTCTCTCCCCCCCCCCTCTCTCTCTCTCTCTCTCTCTCTCTCTCTCTCTCCCTCTCTCCCTCTCTCTCTCTCTCTCTCTCTCTCTCTCTCTCTCTCTCTCTCTCTCTCTCTCTCTCTCCCCCTCTCCCTCTCTCTCTCCCCCCTCTCTCTCTCTCTCTCTCCCTCTCTCCCCCCCTCTCTCTCTCTCTCTATTGCTCTCTTTTTAAAAAAGGTACAGGTTTTTCTAAATCTGTGATACTAACGCGGTGTTTGTTTTTCAGTGGGGAAAGAGTTAAGCCGAGTGCAGGAAATGTCACTGTCGTGTCTTGGGAGCCATCTAATCTGTTAGGAAGGCTTAGAAGCAATTCAGGGTAAGGGGTGGGGGGGGGGGCTGAGGACATTTCAGCTCATCTGACACCCCTATGCTTAAGGCCATGGGGTTAGTGCATGGAGGGGTTGGGGTGGGTCCTTACTACAAGTCACTCCGATTGTTGGATCAGACAGACAGCCGTGACCTTAAACCCATCAATTCCTTCTGGCTTATCCTTGACCTTGACTGCACACCCTGTATCAGCCAGTGTTCATTCTACAGTGTCAAGTATACGCTTTGTTATCCGTATCACACTGTGTTACATGTGGTGCAAATTGTAATACATGTATCAGTGTTTCTTTAATGTCAAGTACTGTGTAGGCCAGTATGAAAGCACCGCTTAATACGATTGGTGATTCTGCTATGTTGAGTTAAATGAAGGGCTATTGATGATACACTGACCTAGAACATGTACGTTAGCTATTCAGTAAATCGAGAAAGGCTTTTCACAGACGGGCAAGAGAACTACTGACCGGTTTTACTGCACTGTGCGGTTGTGGAATAAAGCCAAAACAATTCCGTAAATGTCATAAATTTGTCATAAGTCCCTCACGGACAACATCTTGCGAACACATCTCGTTAATACACAAATGTGCTTCCTCCAAAGTTTCTGAAAGAGAAAAAAAATTCCAAGTGGTTGCTGACCTGGCGGCAGGCAGCCTGAGGTTGTCTTACCACGACAGACCAAACTGGGCCGCAGTCCTCGAGATGAACAAATATTTGCGGAAATATTACAGACATATTTTTCCGTTTGTCCCAAGAGCGGCAAGACTTGGTAACCGGGCATCCAGGGAGTTTAAGAATCTCGAGTCTCTGTGCCAACTTGGATAAGGTGAAGCTTGGGGTGGGGGTGGAGGGGGGGGGTACATGAAACCCCCCAAAAGACACTAAATCACAGTGCCACGGTGCGCTTGTGTCATTGTTGAGTAAGATATACTTTGTTCGCGGCTGTCAAGCGTCATTTTGTGGTTTGATGTCAGTGTGCGCTGCCTGGTAACAGGATAACCCCACAAGACCATGACAAGACCAAGTGCTGTGCATTATGTATAGTATGGGGGAAAATATCCAGATGTTAGGGGGAAAAAGTCAAAAACGCTATACATGAAAAAGTACACCTTCTGACATGGCAATAATTGTAAAAAAAATTTTTATGATAATTGCCCGAGTGTTGTGCACTTGCATTATGGAAAACAAATTGACCATTTTGCTTGTATCTGTATTTTTCTGACAGACAGGATGTTTGGGGTTGCCATGGCAATAGACAGATTCAAACTGGATTCTTAAGTCGACTTTACCACCCGAAGCTGGTGTTTAAGAAAGGAGAAGGGGTGGGGGGGGGGTTTGAAATTGCCGCTTTTAACCTTTGCCACGGCATCCCGGCTTTCTCCTCCTTGGGAGATTTGAAATCCATCTGGAGGAGATTTCCAGAGAAACCCAATCTCTGAAAAATTGTGCCGAGTGATCAGTGTCTGAGCGTCAGGTTACACGTTGTAACTCTGCACGGCAAAGTTACATCCCGTCCGAAAATAGCTTGAACCAATTTTTTTTATTTATTTTTTTAAATCGAAAGGAAAGAGAACTGGAACACAACACAAAGTCAGTGCGATTATCATATGGTTTGGTTCAAATTCTCTGCACTTTTCCTTTGGTTAAGTTATAGCAGTGTCTTGATGTGGATAGTTTGTGATGACAGCCGAGCGTGTATTAGTCATCTCTTTCAAGAAGAGCCAGTAACGTTCCGTGTGCTTGTGGCTTGGCTTGTTGATATGAGACTGCTGATGACAGGGAGTGTACGCACTGTCTGAAACATTGGCTTACCAACTCTTTTTCAGCCATACTGACATACGTGGTGTCGCCACAAACTTTCAACATTGTGATTCCACCGGGACAAAACCCTCAAGTCTTCTTAGCCCCTTCTGATTGAATGAATGAGTGAAAGATGAATGAATGAATGAATGGTCTCTACATTACCTAGTCGATCAGTGTCTCATTCCCTCAACTTTAACAATCCATGCATTTGGGGGACTTCTGTATGAACACACTGCCTTATACTTAGCTCTGTCACCTCATCTATCCTATTTTCAGAAAGAGTATTGTGTGACACCTCACACTGGTATGATTTGGAGTGTTGGGCAACCTGGGCAGAGGAAAGAGGAATGTCTCCTAATTTGTTGAGGAATACTAGCACTGTAAATGAAGAAATCTTTACACCACTCCCACAAATTGGATTTGTCTGTGATTCACATTGTCATTCTGAGCACTGGGTCAGTCCGTGAAGAGCCAGGGTTGTCTCCACTCCCCGCATCAAAGAAAAAAAAAGAGCTGAGATTGAAACTCAAAAATTGAGACCCAAACCATTCAGAGGACCTGGCGTTTCTGGTCCAAGCAGGACCCTTTCAGAAAGGTCCTGAGAACGTTTCTGGAGTTGTCCATTTGGGTCAAGTCAGTGAGAAGTTTGCCACCATCTGTTAGCATCACTTGAAAGATTTGAACCGTCAGATATGGTTCTCACCGTAGCCCCGCGGTATCCTCAGGAAATGTCCCTGTGCCCCCTCCTCCCCTCTTCACCCTACACCCCTCAACTCCACACCACACAGGGACTAGGGATCGTCCGACCCACGAGTAGTCTCGGGCAAAGTCTGCCACAGCCCAGACCTAAAAAGGGGCTCCATAGGCATGTGACTATTTCATATCTTTTTGTGCGTGCGAGTGTGTGAGTGTGTCTGGATTGCAAAGTCCCTGTGGACCACTAGAATATTATGGCATAAGCTGATAAAGCAGTTTTTACCCCACCAGACCAGTCAGTCCTTCTGATCAGTTGATTGGTTTCACCTTGAATAATCATTTAGGAGATTAAGAATCAAAAGCTCCAGGGAATCTCTACCTTTGGGTTAGATCTTAGATGTATAGGCCCGGAAGGCCCCTACATGTTTTTGTTTTTTTATCTGATTTTTTTTTTATAGGCATGCATCACATTGGTGCTCAGTTTGTCTTGCCAGTGCCAGATCCAGTCTTGGAAGTCATTAACAAGTTTTGGTCACCCCCCAGTAAATGATCTGTCAGCTGTTGACAAGCCATGTATTGTCGTTAGTTGTTGTTGCCATCTAATTTCCAATATCCTATCTCAGTTAGAAGTCCAATAGCGTGCCTCACCTTTGCCAGCTTCCTCTGCCCCACGTTTATGAGACTGGTGCCTGAGAAGAGTCGCGACGGAGTAGGCGGGGTTCCCGAAGGCGGGGCTCTTGGTTTCAGACCTGTGGTTGCTTATCGCAGCCTTGCAGAAGGGTCAGGCAATCCCTCGCCATGCAGATGCCCTTGCGTGTCCTGAAGGCCCTGATAGTTTTCAGACAGGAACAGCATTCAAGGAAATTAGACGCTTAAATCTTGGCTGGTAGTGTTTTCCGTCATCATGAAACTAATGAACTGAAATCTACTGTGCTGGACCGGGTAATATTGTGAAAGCACAGTAATAGAGCCTAAGACTAAGAGGGCATTAGTCAGATACCTGTTCTCCTCGAATTACTAGCAGTAGTACTAGTAGTTTCCTAAGATTCAACAAAGTTGGGCAAAATTCAACTAAGTTTTCTGAAACATCTCTCAAACTCTTCTTGTTTTCTTAGTCCTATTAAAAGTTTTGAATATCGTCAACAATTTACAATTCATAAAGTTACTTATTTTATAATTATTGTTTGGCCTAGTGCACTAATTGTGTCAAGAGCATTTAAGCAATTGTGGTTCATTAGTATGTTTCTCTTTTAACAATTAGCAAAATGGCAAAGAAAATTTGTCTAACCAGGACACGATCCAGAGACGTCTGGCTTGATGTACTAGGAATGCTGGTTAAACAATTTCCAGTCAGTTTTCCTTCATTTGATTGAAAATAATGTTTATTTTTGTTTATATTACCAAGGACATCACAGTCATTAATCAGCTTGTAGCCTTTTAGACTGGTTACATTTATATTGTTTTCAAAGTGCAAACACTGTACAATGTCTGAAGAAGACATTTGTATAGACTATAGTGTGATTTGGATGATGATAACAAAATAAAAAAAGGGGGCATTGGACCTTGGGTTGGATTTCACAAATCTTTATGATGCATCGTATCTCCACTTTATACGATAAGTTGTGTTTGGTTTCTGTGCATCGCTCATCATCTTGCGATTGATCGTAAGTTACGATAGGTTTCATGAGGTAGACTGCCGAACATTCCCATCCTGGTTAAATCGTTGCTGAGAGTGGTTCAGCCAAACTTCTTCACACGGGCCGTGCGCCTAGGTTCACGGGAAAATCCAAGCAGGGTTTAGGAAATCCGTAAACACCATCAAGTAATTTACAGCAACCACTAGCTTTGTTTATATGTGTAAGGAAATAGCCCTATGAAAATGAGCCAACCGTGGTGGGACTCTCTCTGGTTCTGGTTTGCGGTGGCCTGGTGGTAGTGTTAATACCCCACAGGCTAGGTCCGTGAAGCCTTTATTTATGGAGATGAAAAATCTGATCGGCTACCAGTTGGTCTTGCGTTGCTTATTTTGGGTCACTGGAGAGGTCCTTCGAAATGGAAGCCGTGACTTTCTCTTCGGCTTGCGTGCCAGTTCGGGGGCTCCTCCGAGCTGTTTAGAAGAGAATATTACCTTTTAATATCTCTGCAAATCATAGGTGGTCTGTATTGTCAAAGGTTCATGAAGGAGTTGGGATTTTGAATCCTCGTTTATATTTTTCCCTTTTTTAATTTGAGGATGTGTAAGCAAGATATTACATAGGCCTACCTGATCATTGAAATGAAAGCATCTTGGAGGAAAATGGGCTTAATCAAAAATATGCCATCTAATACACCAAATATCTTTAAACTGAAATGAAAGTTATATCTGTCAGTTTCAATTTTGTTTTTTTATCCATTGCCAGGACAGCAAAGAACAGAGGTCTGGACATTGTTCAAAAGTTCCTAGTCAGTTTTTTCTTTTGTTTGTTTGACTTGATTACCGGTAATAATGATGAATTATGCTTGTCTGTTTGATGAGAAAGTTGCTTTCCTACTATTCTCAGCCATGGATGTAACAGCAAATTTGCATATTTTCCCCAGACAGCGCCCTCGTTTGACTAATTACGACCAGTCCCAAACTGATCCACCTCCACCCCCCCCCATCGCTGAATGGTGGATGCTGCCCATCAACCAAAACTAGAACCTACTTTTAAGAGTGGCGAGTGGAGAGGTGTGGTAGGCCATTGGGAGGGGGGAGCAAGGTTACAGGCCCAAGTCACCTCAGGACCTCTTTCAAGGGCCAGGGGGTCTAACATAGATGATTTAAACTTGAGACAGAATAATGTCTTCCCAGGTTGCAAGACTTGCCCTTTTCTAATCAAGCAGCTGATCTTGATTTGAAGTGTGAAAGTTCTGCGTTGCAAACTGGACCATCTAAGTCTGACTTGACACATTTAGAAAATTGACAGATAACAGCAGTGGTGTCACTGGTGTGTAATGACTGATGAGACCATCTCCAAAGCATCCTACTACCATGGAGCTACTACCATGTTGAAGGATTCATGGGAGTAACTAGTGTCACTTGTATAAACCTTTTTTTGCAGGGAAGTGATGTACCAAAATGTTTCAACCTGCTTGTCGACTTAATAAATTATGGCCCAAATGAAAATGTCCAAAAAATGTAGAGGGCCTGACGTTTTGATCCTAGCCGGACCTTTCCCAAAGCTTTTTGGATGAAAACTGAAACTGAGTGATGTGTACAAGAACACACCTTGGCTAGCAAGAGTCTGACAGGTCCCAGATTCAGCCAAACAGTTGAATGAAACTGCCAGCTTAAACTTTAGGCAGTTCTTCCTAGCTCAGCATCATGCATGCTTTCAAGCAGTGGTCCTTACTTTGGGTTCATCTTTAAACAAAAAAGTCAGGGATTTTTCAGGCAAACTGGCAAAGGTCTGAGAAGGAGTAAGGTAATACATAAAATGCTGCAAACTGCTTCATGCTGACTTAAATGCCTATTTAAGTCATTTCCCTCTCAACTGCCGAGAGCGAGACTTTCTTTCATTACCAGGTAAAGCAGGGAGCCACAACGTCTCCTAACCCTTGTAAAAAATAAAAACGTGGAAATGAAGAAAGAAACAAATAACACCATCTGAGCCCATTTACTTACTTTTGGGGACTTGTAAAAAAGAAATCCATGCATGTTTGTACATTTGAATCGGTGTGGATAGCGATTGCCATTTCACAATTAATTGCTTGTCAAGTCGTTGCTTTTTGTATAGTAAGCATGAACTTTGCAGGTGGGATTCTCGGGAATCTTAAAAAAGGTTACCAAATTCTGCCAATTGTTTGTCAGCTGTCGATGTCAGTTTTTTTTTTTCTACATATAAATTTAGTGATTTTATGAATAGATTTGAATCCAGACCATTCCCCCTCCCCTGTGCATGGGCATCTGAAATAAAAACAAATAGATCATTTATGGTGTTGCCATGGGGATATGGTGGCTGCCCTCGTAAATTGCCCAACACCACCACATCTTGCAGACAACATCCCGGCTTTGAGTCAAGGAACAAGTGAAAAAGTCCCTACGTATCTTAAATAGTGAATACCTTTCGGCTGGGTGTTTGTGTGTTTGTGTATGTTTGTTTGATTATTTGCTGACATTTTGGGTGTCTTTGTTATATTTCCGATACTACCGAACAAATCAGTGGCAAAGTAATTCCTAGGTGTTTCTTTTTAAAGAAGTACGGTAAATACGAATTTTCTCAGTCATCTCTCCTTCTCTTTCTGAGTACTTGGCAAGAACAGATGTCTATAAAAATGAATTGATCTCCAAATGGAAAAGGTGACTTTCTTCCCCCATGGAAAAAAAACCCTCCCAAATGTAAATGCTTGCCGAAGATCAGAACCGTAAATATCCCCAAATTTATGGAGGGGGGGGGGGGGGGGATGAGGGGGGTAGTCCATTCTTGGAGGTCAGACGAAGCAGTGTCAGAGGCTGCGTGATGTTGATTCGGTTTGTGCTGGCGGCTAGGGCCATGTGATTTACAAATCAGAAACGAAATCCGCAGTCTACCTACTTTGTGGGAAACAGGCGTCTCTCCTGCGGATTCCTGGCTCAGTGTTTTCACATGTGGCGGTGGTGATGCTGGTGGTAGGCTGGTACCCCCTTCCCCTTTTTGCCAGATTAGGATCACAGTGATTTTTACACTGGATATCAACTGCAACTCTGGGAAAAGGATAATGAAAATATGTCCTGGGAAAAAAAAATGATAGGGGGATCTCTGTTTTTCACTTACAAATTATCTGTTATTATAATTAATACAATTAAACATTTACTGTGAGTTTAAATTTCAGATTTTCAATTTCAAAGAATTGTATGGTGATTCATCTGGAAAATAGTTCTAAGGTGAATTTACACTTCACAATCTGAACTTCATTGCACAGAGTCAATCAAAATTTGAGCAAAAATCTAATCAGTGTTAACCTTTCCCTCATCTCTCTCTAGTATCGGTGATTGGCCTTTAGAGCAATCAAAAATGTTCTGGCGCTTCTCTATTTATAGTTCTCTCTTTGAAGTTTGAATAAATGGAGTTTAATAATACTCAAATGCCACAAACTGCTGACTCACTTTCAATATTCAATATTTACTTTATTATTTGTATAATTATTCTTCGTGTTCTTTGACAAAAATGATGTGGTCCTAAAGAATACATGAACTTGCAAGTCTTCAACCAGTCTTTTTAAGTGAAATAAGTGAAGTCAGAATGTGATCATTGATGTGACATCTTTTTTAGTATTGTTACATGGCAGCTTTCTGCTGTGTGGACATGCACAAATGTAGTATGCGATTATTGCTCATTCCCTGAAGTCTGGTGAAAATAGCCACATCGGAATTGAATCCTCTCTTATAAAAAAAAATTGGGTTGATTTATCAGTTTGCAAAGATGATTGGAATATGATGAATGTTACTGCCCCCAGCCTTGAGTGCTGGTGTCTCAGTGCCTACCCATGCCCACTCCCATTCCTCCAGTTAACCGTGTCTGGAAAACGTCAGGCCCACTCGAATTCTTGGCTTCTGACCAAGGCCCTGCCTTCCAGAGCATGTGCGCCAATTAAACTTGAACCTCTGGGTAATTGTCTGATCTCTGGTGACTCTGCCAACCTGTGGCTTCTCCCCCACCCTCCACCCCACCCAAGAACCCCCCCCCCCTCCTCCTTCCCCATGCCCATCCCCAATCAGCCAACTTGCTTCGCTCTCATCCGCCAAGTCTGTGGAAAGAAATGATCATCAGACAATGGCATATGGACTAATACTGAGTGCATGACTCAGCCAGAGATGTATATGCCAGAGAGTCAGGAAAGGGCATCCTCCAGACATATAACAGATGGATTATAACAACCATTCTTAAAGACTGACCAGGGGCCAATTTTATAGAGCCGCTAAGGTGCCAAAATGAGCTTAAGTGCAAAAAGTCATGAGCCACAGGATCCCCTTGCCTACCCAAACTTCACTTTTGTTTCACGCTAAGTAAAGAAGAGTGGAATACAAGTCAAAAGCCGCGTTTCCACTGGACTTATTTTGGTTAAAGTAACCGAGACGATGGTTACTTTGATCAAAATAAGTCCAGTGGAAACGGCCAAGTCAAATTTCTCTTGGTTACTTTAACCGAGTCAATGGTTACTTTTACTGAGCAACCTCTGCCCAGTAAAAGTGACCAGGTAAGTTTAACCGAGCCGATTAGTCCAGAGGAAACGTACCACTCGGTTAAACGCGACTCGGTAAAAAAAACACATCCGGCCTAAGACGTAACACGTACATGCACTGTGCACAGCATCTGCTTCGTATCGCGCTAAATCTACACACGTACATTGTGTATCCGGCTGACACTTGACCTTCATGAGCCGTTACATTGCCAGCTCGGTTACTTTAACCATCGTCTCGGTTAAATTTTAGTCCAGTGGAAACGCGGTTGAAAGCAATGGACATCACATTGCAGGGCAGTTTGTAATCCTGCTTACACAAGGAAGACCTTTTCTGCTTAGCAGATATTCACGCTTAAGCGGCTCTATGAAATTGGGACCAGTTAGGAAGAGAGCGTAAGCTTTCGTAGCAGCAACTACTTGCATTGCATCGGATGAAGTAGTTGAAGTACAGTATAGTAGTTCATCAGATGCGATTGCCTATAAAGAAAAGGTTGACTTGTTGGCATGAAATCGTGTGCAGTCTTCCTTTTTTGGTAAGTCTATGACTATAAGTGCTATCCTTAAATTGACACAGTTATCTTTACAATTGTTTGCTTTAAAAGATTAAAATTGAGGCTTTTGTTGAACATGAACAGATTCCCCCCAACTGTTGTCTAATGCATCTCTCCCTCATGGTTGCTGCTGCAATGCTGTGAGTTCAGCCTGTCTGCCAACCAAACCACTGCCCACTATGCAGGAACACCATACTACTACCATAGGGCTATTTCCACTTTACAAATAATCGCGATTTGAATCATGTGTTTTTTTTACTCGCGTTCACACTGGCCAAAGCCAGTTGAGGGTGGCCCATGCAGGGAGACATTCAGTGTGTATAAACAAGCACAGCACTTCCTGTCAGTCCTGGCAGAGCGCGAGCCGTGCATTGTGGGATCAAACAAAGCGATGCTACGGAGCATTCCCACACACATTGCGTCGCAAATAAATGCGATTATTTGGAGAAGTCTCACTAATATAGTGGAGTCCGAATCGCGATTTAAATCCCACTAATATTCGCGTTTTCTGTGTCCACACAAACAAACAAAAAGTGGAGTTTGAATCACGATTCAAATCGCGATCCAAATAATTGCATTTTATGGGGGGGGGGGGGGGACAGTGGAAACGGCCCTAGCCAGGTCTTCAGGCTTCACAACTCCAGTCTCCACTGTAGTTTGGTTTGGTTTGGTTTATAGCAAACTTTGTTTATGCACTCCCTACACACCAAGACCTTTGGTCAAGTCAAAATGATTTATGGGCATTTCGCATTAGACATGAGTGAAATCACCCGCAGTTTCAGAAGTTTATGCCCGCGCCCCAAAGCTTCATTTTTTCTCTCTTGGTCATTGGATGTTCTGTGAAACACAGAATTTTGGGGTTCTGTCTGTCTGTCCACAAGAAAAGCGTGTGTGACCATTGACCACACATGCTTGTGGGATGCTGTGCAGTGCCTTTTCAAGTACAGTCGTTTGGATAAGTGCTCGGTTGGGATGCACCTTGCTTCAGATGGAGATGGGTTTACTTCAGGAAACCACTGTCTAGACAAGCACAACAAGAGGCAATTGGCATAGGCTTGGTGTTGGAAATGTCAAATGGTGGAAATGTGGCCAAGAAATTTGTCAATGAACCTACGGTCCTTTGACTCCTTTCACATCGTTTGCAGTTCATGATTTCTACTCAGAACTGTTCTTAGACCAGTGTTCCCTGAGAGAGCTCTATGCTGAGAGTTACTGCCATCCACCCAAGATTCTTGACATAAATCTTCCTATTTTTAGATAATATCTGGTTCCTCCGGTTCTTTTCAGAACCACACTTACTCACAAAAGAGAATTTACATGGTGTCTCCGCAAACCTATTTATCCTAATATCTGATTAACAACCACAGGTCACTGGAGAACAATACCATATTTGTTGGGAGTGAAATATGAGTAAGTTGACTTGTTAAGCCTGTAAATAAAAGAAAATTTGTTTACAAAACACTGAACATAGGGGAAATAGGAAAAGGAATGAAGAAATTGAATTATGACTCAAAATAAATCTGTCACACGAGATATTATCTTTCAGTTTGATTGCAAGCCCAGCATTGGGTGTGTTGGTTTACATTTCTCAGTCTGTAGTTGTTTAAAAAATAAAGAGAGAGAGAGAAAGAGAGAAAGGGAGAGAGAGGGGGAGAAGGAGAGGGAGAGGGAAAGAGAGAGAAGGGCAGAGGGAAAGAGAGAGAGAGAGACAGGGAGAGGGAAAGGGAGAGAGAGGGGGAGCCGGGGAGGGAGGGAGAGAGAGAGAGAGAGAGGAAGAGGAGGGAGAGACAGAGGGGGGGGGGGGGTCATTGGACCTGAGGGCATTGGAAGTGGAATCCGGTCAACCAACCTGCAAGCTCCCACTCTGCCCAGTAATCCCAATGCACTTCTCTGTTACTGTAGTGGAATCCAGATGACAGCTTCACTGTTCCTTCCTGGCAGGTCGCCTTCTCATGGCTGGACCGTGGAGCCAACATCTTTGTTATTCCTTAACCTCTGGTCTGGATTGTGTGGGAGTTGATCAAAGCCAGTCTCCAATTTGGCCAGCTCTTGAGCCGGCTTTTTGGGGCTTTCTTCAGAAAGAAAGCCTGCCACCTATCATTCAGACCTGTCCTGGTTGGCATTAGGACCAGATCGGAAGAAGCCTGGCAGTTGCACAGGCAGGCTGAACACCCCCCCCCTCCCAAGCCTCCTCTCCCCTCTCCACCCCAGCATGGAAGGTTTTGTTTTCTTGACAGCCCCTGACTCTAAACAATAGGATTGACCCCTGAGATGTTCCAACTCTCTTGCCTCGGGCCATACTGATTTCCAGAGAATTGGGGGACAAAAATAGGGCTTGATTTCTGGTGGCCCAAACTAAAAAAAGAATCAAAACAAACCCCCAAACAACAAAGGGATTGACTCTTGAGATGGAACAACCTTCTTGCCAAGGGGTCCTCCTACCAACATTCAAAGCCACTGAAAAGAAAATATGGTTTTTATCAAACATCCCTGAGACTGAAAAGGTAGATATTGAAGGCAAATATTAACTCTCTGTTTAATTATAATTAAATCCAATGCTTTCGTGAACCAATAAGTGAATAAGAGCGTTACTGGTGTAATGGTTCTGTATAACCCTCACCCACATGAGTGTCCATGGGATGGGGAGGTAGATATTACCCTTTTCTCACTATAAACTGGATAAATAGGTTTCCGGAGACACCATGTAAATTCTCTTTTGTGAGTAAGTGTATACTCTGCTCGTCTTCAGGAGAATGCTGGATTCCAACTTGGATCCCTCTTCACACTACATAAGCCCCACTCCCAGTTGGAATCCAGCATTCTCCTGAAGACGAGCAGAGTATACTGTTCGAAACGTTGAGTTCCTCCGGTTCTTTTCAGAACCACACTTACTCACAAAAGAGAATTTACATGGTGTCTCCGCAAACCTATTTATCCTGATATTCTCACCATGCAAACCTTCAAATCTCATTTCACTATAAATTGTTTAACCCCGAGATTTGCTGCCGCCCCAGGTTAAGCACTTCTTACCCTGGGGTTTGTTAACCCAGATTTCTGTTCCCATCTTTCGCATCAACCCGGAGTTTCACTAAACCCGGGGCAAGGAAGATTCCACACATTTCAGCCGTTAACCCTGAAATTTCAAACCTTAACCTTGGTCGTGAGCAGGGTTAACGAGCCCCTGGGTAATGGCCAATTTAGTTGTCTTAACCCGGGGTGGAAAACGTGTAGTGGGAAATCTCCTGGCAACCATTTCCAACCCGGGGTATCTCGGGGTTGAGGCTTGCTGTTACCCCTGAGATAACCCGGAGATTTCAAAGTGGGAAAGGGGTATAACATTTGTCCCTCCCCCCCCCCTCTTTTTGGGAGCAGAAGTATGACAGTGAAGCACTTTCTTCTTGAAGTTCACAACGTAAGTTTTCATACTCACAAATACCCTTGGAAGTAGATAAAATACACCATAAATAAATACCAAATGGCATGATAACAGGTAACAACATGAAAATGCAAAAGCTCCTTATTATGGACCACCCCCCCCCCCTCACTCACTTCCCTAGCAAATGTACCCCTTCCTTTTAAAAGCCTTTAAAGAATATTACACTCTGGTCAAGATGAGGACAAGTTTTCCGCAAAATAAATCTGACCTAAAAAGCTTCATCAAAATGCTTCTCCATCCATCAGTCACTCCAGGAAGCATTGTCCATCAAGACATAATGTCCACAAGATTCTTTTGGCCATCACCAAAGTTTACAAAGATGTAAAATGAGATACCTACAGAGCTCCTTTCTTTAGAAATCCAGAGAAGGTAATTAAGGAGCTGCTTGCAATTACCTTGTTCCATTTCCAAACCACTGGTCCAAAAGATCCCCAAGTTGTTTGTACATAGGCTCAAGTTACAATGGCCTACACCTCCACATCCTCCCAATTTATCATTCTGGTGGTTTTTTTTCAGACCCCGCCCCCATTTGAAATACAAATCTGGGGCAAACATGAAGGGAGGTCTGATATGTACATCATATCTTGGGGAGTGGAGGAAAGAAAGGGGGGTGCATAGGATGACCCTGAAGTTAATGGTGGGGTTTCCCCCCTCCCCCAAACAAACAGGGATATTGTTGTCAAAGCTGGCTGCTTGGGGTCCAACCGCCAAGATTGATTTGCCCTGGGGGTTGGTCAGCTGACCATGGAGTAGAAAAAAAGCATAAGGGAGAGGGGGGGAATATGTGGTAAGAGAGCCAATCAGTTGAAAAGAAACTCCCCAATAGTCCCCAAGGTCTGCCATGGTATTGCAGGGTATGGGGACCAGCTGATGTGGAGCAATCCCCCCCCCTCTTCTTCCAAAAGTGAGATCTATCCATTACCACTGATTGCATTAGTGGCAGATTGGTCCATATGTTCAGTTGGGGCAGGAAATAGAGTTGCAGCCAGCCCCCATCCCCTTCAAATCTGCTGATTATTTTGGTCATCGATAACATTTTTTAGGACTGTGGACTGGACTCGCAATGTATTAGAAGACAATCTGTGCCTTCTCAACTCAGATGGGGTTGAAGTGCAAGGCTCCCAGAGCAACAATTTCCAAAATCAGAGAAATTCCCTTTCTCTTGAAAATGATTGTCTGACTTTTACAAAACTTTTGTTTTAGCGGAACTCTGAATATTAAATAACGAGCAAACTACTTGTTGGAGTGAATCTGACTTTGGCTCATGCTGTTGGCTCAAGTGCTCCCTTTTTCTTTTCTTTTTCAGAGTAGCAGTAAATTGAAATGCTTGTTATTTGAACCACCATTTTTGAATTTGTTTGGAATGAGGTAAAGGTATCTATGAAGCCTTGGTTTTTCCTTTACCCCATCCTTACAACATCCTTGGTGCATTGGCCATCAGAAGATTATGGAGGGGATATCAGCCAATGTCCATGGGCAAAGGCTCCTATTGCTTTTACTAGAAAGGTTTGGCATGAGTCTTATTACAGACATTCACATGGGATGTTCTGTTTGTATTGATTTGCTGAAAACTCACTCTCACAAGAACCCAAGAAGAGCCAATAAGAACCATTCCGTTCTGGTGGCATTGCCAATTTGGTTTAGGAGGCTTCCTGTGAATGGCTGAGAGAGTCCTAGACCTGAGGACCAATCAGAGAGGTCTTTCCTAATGGAATTACCAACATGTTTAGGATGGCCTTTTTTGATTGGCTGGTTGGTCCTGGGCCTAGGACCCAATCAAAAGGCTTCCTCCTTGAGGTATTGCAAACTTTTCTCATGAAGGATTGTTTGTGATTGGCTGAAAGATCTGGGCTATTGGACTCGTTCAGGAAAATCCCATCTTTCTGCCAAGACTTTTCTTTATTTGCTGAAAGTGGGTAGACCCTGAAGCCAATCAGAAATAAAAATAATATGACATATGTATGTTCTCCTTTCCTTATAGTTATATACAGCAATGAAAATCAAAACCAAAGATTACATAGCACCAAATACACACACAAAATGTGGTTGAGTGAACAGGAATGTGTTAATCACCACCTCCAGTGATCAATCAGTTGGCCTTCCAGGGGGGCTAGTCCCCATTTGAGCTAATGAACCCCTGGAAGAAATCCCACCCCATCTGTAGGAGTATTGTTTGGTTTGATCACTGTTCTTGTCACTGACCATATATAATCTCTGCTAAAGCTTCTACTGAATGCAGATTTGGCTCCAGATGAACAGATTTCACCATTCCACATTCCTCCATGGGCACATCTCACTGATAAGGCTACCCCTTGTTCCCAGCACAGTCCCAGGTTGTCATTAGGTTTAGCCAAATTAGCTGTGTAGGAAGTAGGACTTTGGTGAGATTAACTGGCTCAGTGATTAGACCTACCACATTCCTGACTGCTTGGCAGTGGCCTATTGTGCTGCCTACATAAATAGGGCATGTGGGCCCACTCAGTGCCAAGGTATACTCCCCATTTCCCTCCATTAACATGTGGTTTATTGCAAGGAGTAATGTAAATAAGGTCCTGTCAGCCGGCAGATAACAAGTGGAATTCCAAACATAAACTTGGGGGGGGGGGCTTCTCTGGTCTTGATTCCAGGCACAGCTGTTGCAAAGAGGACTGTTTTGGGAGGTGCTAGTACCAGGTACCAGCATGGTCTAGCCACTACTGCAGTTGATATACAAAAATGTTGCAAACTGCTTACTGACTAAAATTACCAAAATGTAAATCTTAAAATTTAGTGGGCCTGACGTTTCGATCCTAGCAGGACCTTTCTCAAAGGCAGAGTGACGTACTGACAAGGACAAAACAGATACATGTACACGAAGGAAGGGGGAGAGAGTGAATAGAACACGGATGACAAGCAAAGGACAGAGAGTGAAGCTGGTAGGGAGAGATCAAAGGGAAGGGCAAGGGGTAGGGTAGGGATTAGTGCGAGGAGGGGGAAAGATCAAAGAGAAGGGCAAGGAGTAGGGTTAGTGACAAGGAGTAGGGTAAGGGAGGAGAAGGGACAATATTGGTGATTCCTGGCTTGGAAATTTGTTTTGGGAATGCCACAACTGGTAGATAGGTGGGCTAATGCTAACAGATTTGGTATCGGAGCCAGCTGTCCCTCTTGTTGTGTGACTAGCCATTCAAGTGGACAGTTTGAAATGTCACAGCACAAGTGGTAACTATTTTTCTTGTATCTAAAGCCCTGTCCACACTGGACTTAATTTGGGTAAACTTAGGTAACTTACCCGGCTCGAATGGGTAGTTTAACCGACCAACTTCTGTCCGGTTAAATTGACAAGGTCAGTTTAACCGAGTGGTAAAGTCCAATCTGGACATGACGTCTTGGTAAACGACTCGGTAAAAAAACACATCCGGCGCCCCACATGTTACGTTACTGTATGCAAGACTCGTGTGGTCGTGGGGTAACAACGTGTTTGTGTACCTACAGTACATGTACATGTACACGAGTCGGTTAGTTTTACCGATCGTCTTGGTTACCGTTAGTTTACCCAAGTCGATAGTCGGGAAGATTTACCCATTGGAATGTTACCCACGGTAAAAATAAGTCCAGTGCGGACACGGCTATAGACGTATACATCACACAGACAATTTTGAGAAACAAGATACAGGTGGTATTATGAAGTTTACTCCTGATTGGAGGAGATAAAGAATTGATCCAGGTTTGTTTGAGCATGGAGGATTCCTCCATGGTTTGAGACCCTGCTATGAATCACATGGAATCAAAGAGAACAAACAAATCTCTTGATCAGGGAAGAAATGAAAGAAAGGTGTGGCCATCTAGAACCTCTAACTAACATCATGAAAAAAGAAAGAAAGTTAACCTACTTAAGTCATGTCAGAAGGTGCAAACACAATAGCAAAGGACATAACACTACATGGTTAACAGAGGGTCAAAACAAAAGAGCCAGACCTGGGAGACAGTGGCTTGATGATGTAAGGGAATGGACCGGCACCCCCATAATAGCATATACAACTTGATAGGGAAGACCAGGGTTATGGGAGAGTGGAGGAGGTTCATGCATCAGTGCACCAACAGTCGGTGAGACTACGGAGATGAGTGAGTTGTGTGAAACACTATTTTTCTATTCTTTTTAAAAGCATAATTTCAATTAAAGTAAAGGGAAATTGACTGGGAAATTTAAAAATGATTTGAAAACTAGACAACTTTTAATATTTAGTGTTATTAGTGCCTATGGGTCCAGGCATACCAATCTGCCGATCTATTCATGTTAACAGCAGAGACGCCATCTTGAAAATTTTTGTAGGCGTATTATTTACGATTTATTCACCCGTAGCCTGTTTGTGTTTGTACATGGGTTTGTGTGATCCAGGCAATTACAATTTCCGACACCAGGAAACAAAAACATAAAAATGCACAACAACATGATATAGGCCTGACGTTTCGATCCTACTAAGCAGGACATTTCTCAAAGGCAGAGGTCCTGCTAGGATCGAAATGTCAGGCCCACTAAATTTTGAGATTTGCGTTTTGGTAATTTTGGTCAGTAAGCAGTTTGCAACATTTTTGTATATCACTCAACATAGTGATGTAATGTAAACTGGCTCAGCACCAGAAACAGCCTTGTATTGCACGCAATGGAAAGGTTTCGCTGGTATTCTGCACGTTTGTGTATACACATGTACATTGCATGGGTAGCATCGGAAAACCAGCGTTAAATTTCAACACCAACTCCCGCCAGTTGTAACATATGTACATCTGTATGTCAAATGGGTGATTTGGATTTTGGTATCGTTTGACAGGATTGCAATGTTTCACTTTGAAAAGTTGGCATCTATGTGACAGACTTGAGACCACTTTTCGTATTGATATTTCTCAACTTACAAAGACGTAAAAACTGCACCTGACACCTTTTGATATCCTCCATTTCTCCTGACTGTGCAAAGTATTGTAATGGCTGGATTGTCCTTTTTCTGTGAATTCCAAGTGGCGTGCCTGTACTTGGTTACCCCTGGCTCGGAAAGTATGCCATCAAATCCCCCTGAGCTGACTACCAAGATCTGGACCCATCCATCACACTAACCACTGGCCTCACACACAGGCACACAAAATCCTCAGTCGCTGGTTGGTTCTGGGGCCCAAGCCATATGGAGGCCCTTTTTTGTGGGGGCATTGAGTGGGAGGAAATAAAAGGCATCCTTTTTCTTCAGAAATCGGGACGTTGGTTTCCCTGGCCAGTTCATGCCCTGGAGGCTTTTAAGTTCCAGCGTGTGTGCCTGTGTATCTCCCTCTTTCTCAATGCCCACAAGGGTCTTCAGGGACTGATGGACTGTCAGTCTTCTCTTAGTAGTAAAAAAAAAAAAAAAAACAGCAGAGATTTATGAATGGAGAGACAGAGAGAGGGAAACCTCAGGACTGTGAGGCCAGGGTATTGTCCAGTTGCTTCTGACCAGGGAGAAAGAGAGAGCAAAGAGAGCGAGAAGACACACATACACTTACATACACAAACTCCCTAAGAATCAGGCCATTGTGTTCCCGGATTGGAGGGGGGTTGTTTTGTGAGTCCCTTTTCTCCTCTTGAGCCACCACAATCTGTCTAATGTGCCTGTCTGTCGACCTTGAAGGCTATTACAGGCTCTCAACTCAAATGGGTCAAAGAGGGGAAAATAGTAACCTAGTTTCTGTCTGTGTAAAAGGTTTACAAAGTTTCATCCACTGTGTGTGATGCCCAAACTGCTGTTGCAAGGCTTACAACCAATTGTTGTTTGGATGTAAATGAAAATGGGGGCGTGATCCCTGGAGATATATGGCAGCTAATAAATGCTTCTGCTTCAGAGAAGATTGCTGACTATTTTGGAAGTCCACTGCATAAGGGCTGGGTAGCTCAGGCGGTTACTGCTTGATTATTTAACCAGAGGTCTCAGGTTCATGTTAATGTTTGTTCCATCTTTCTTTGCCATTTTCTAGAATTGTTTGAAATCATTTTTTTTTCAAATCGATTTATGTTTACCTTATTCTGAAAGGAAGCAGAAGCTTTCATGTATAGTGCATTACCATTAAACAGTCCAATTTTGGAAAATTTATGAAAAGCCTTTTTTTCAATCTCACAAAATGAGAAGGCTGACATTTTGTTGCGTTTTCTCATGAGAAAAAAGTTATAATTTTTCTTTTAAATGAAAGCTGAATAAAGTGTACACATTTTAAAAGAGGACCCATGTTTTGTTCTGAAAAAGGGATAATGACCCCATTTCATTCTACTAGAAAAAGTGAGTAAGTCAGCTCACGATGACAGTTACTCTGCAGGAGGCCCTGCCCAAAAAAGTTTCTTATATGTTTGAAATGTTCTGCAATTATTCCAGGGGCCAAAGGTCCCACCCACTCATGTAAACATGGAATCAGGAGCAGCTCTATCTTGTGGTGGAATCATTCTTGCAGCATCTTGCAGCTGGAGGAGGTGGGGGGGGGGGTCACCACTTCACATGACATGGCACAAACAAATCTTTTTCTGGACTGAATGTGGCAATGTGCCGATCAGACCCAAAATACCGGTAGCCAGCCCTATGTCACGCGAGAGCGGTTTGTTCTCATCCTCATCACCACCACCAGTTTGATTGTCACAAATGTTAGTTAGAGTGGGGAGAGTGAGCGTGTACTGTAGAGGGATCAACTCCAACAGGTTTTGGTTTGACATTTGGCAATGTTGGGGTCCCATTTTGCAACGCTCATTCAGGAAGTGACCACGGAGGCCTCCAGTTCCTCCTCTCCCTTTTTTTGTGTTGCCTTGACTGAAGGACACTGTTGTTTACCAGCCATTGTGAAGGATAATAATACTGCTCCCATAGTCCAGAACGCAAGAGCGCAAAGTTATGTTTCTCCTTAATGTTCAATAAAAACTACTTATGATATAGATAACTGACACGGTCAGCCCGCGTCAAAAATTTGGATGCATGTTGAAAGCGGTAGTGCAAATGCCTACACGTGTAACATATTGAAGTGTAACTTAAGCATGTGGTCTATCAGTGCGACATGTGGGTAGTTAGCATGTGCATAAAACAAGCATTTTGGAGAACTTTTCTGGTTATTACCCGTGTATGCTCGAGCAGTGTGAACCGATCAATGCTACAGAGATCAAAAGTGTAGCGCGACAGCCAATTGTGTGCTGTGTAGTGTGACTGATGCATGCATGTCAAATTAAAGAGTTTACACACTAGCAGATCAATAGGGTCGTTCAGACACCGTACTAAAAGTGGTCTATCTTCGGTTTTAACTGAAAAGGATCTATCTAGTTGTGTCTGAACGGTCTACATAGACCGTTTTGGGTACTACAAACGGTCTATCTTAGACCGCCGAGGAGGGGTGGACTAGACTACCTAGACCAGTCTCCATAGACCGGTCTACAAACCTTAACGCGTCTGAACGGTCTATCTCATAACCACATCCGGTTTAGGCAGCTGAGTGGCGCATTACATAACCGGTGATTTATGTCACTGCCCAAATTGCGTCAATGAAGGGAAGTTGGGATTCAGGGTCAAGCAACGTGTGACCTCTTAGTACCAGAGATAGACTGTTCTCAGTTGAACTCAGTGAGTATGAACGCAAAGGGTGTACCTCCCGCTGTGACTGCAAATTATAGACCTTTTTCGGTCTCTGTAGTATGGTGTCTGAACATAGCCCAGTGTACTGTCAGTGTATGTTTTGACATCTGTCAAAGGTACTGCAGTGCAAACAAGTCTGGAGACTACAGGCGCTATTACATCACCATGGGTGTGGTGACCATCCTCCACAGCCCTGAGTGACATCATAGACAAGTGGCCCACCAGATGTGGCAATTGCCCAAGGAACTGTCAGGAGAGGTGGGGCCAAATAGAATAGGGAAGAAACACAATCCAGATGGGTGGAAGTGGAGGGAGTTATGATGGGGATGAATAAGCAGGGCAAATTTACAGGTGGAGCTAACTTCACTGCTCCAGAAAAGCAAGAAACTGCCGTGGTGGGTACAATCCTTCCTCCATGGTACAATCATGGAGCTCCCTTTTTATAGCTCCATGGTACAGTCAAGTCCTGCCCCCCCCCCACCACCTCAGCTAGGCAGCAGGATGGTAATTGATTATGCAATCGCTTGGGGCCCATTCCTGAGGTCCTGCTGGGTAGCTGGGCTGGTGATCCTAATCTAATTAGGGTCTCACTTTTTTTCAGGGTTAAGAAGTTTTTGTCCAGGCCTCTTCCCACACTTCCCATAATGCCCATAACTGACTGCCCGGATTGAGCAGGACTACTAGGGCTGTTTCCACTGTCCAAATATTCAGGGTTTGAATCAAAACCATTCAAAAACCAGGGCTTTTTTGCTCACGCTCCCACAGGTCCAAAACGCGTGAGTCAATTGTGGTTGCAGTTGTGGTCAAATGGTGTGTGTGTGTGTCCTTGAGGGTGGGTCATGCAGGGAGACATACAAACAAGCGCAGCACTTCTTGTCAGTGTCCGAGCCCCTGAGCCGTGCATTGTGGGATTAAAAACAAAACCGGTGCGATTCAGTGGAGAATTCTCACATAAACAGCGTTGCAAGTAAACGTGATTATTTGGAAAAGTCTCACTAATTGTGGAGTCTGAATCACGATTCAAATCCCACTAATAATCGTGTTTATTGTGTCCACACACATAAAAAGGTAGAGTTTTTTGTGACGCTATTTTTTGGCTGGTGGATGGGAACGCGAGCCAAAACACCCAGATTTTGAATTGTGTTTCAAACCGCGATCATTTGGACAATGGAAGTTGCCCTATTTTCACAGCACAAAATGCACCCCTGCTTTCCCTGAGCCCATGATCTGTAGTTGGTCTAAAAAAAAAAATTGAGAGAAGTTTCAGCCTCAGGTTTCTTACCAAGCAAAGGAATTTGATTGATTCACAGATTTAACATTATGTTTGCGTTGAGGAGAAATGTAATTCAATGAGGGCTTGCCCTGCTCAAAGTTTGATTGTTTCTTGAAAGTTGAAGAGAGGTCCCTTTAGTTTACTCCACATACCACTCAGTGGCGTGCAAAGGACCCCTTGATTTTTATCAGTTAGCCATCAGGTCAGAGCGTGGGGTTCCTGAAATGTGACCAGGCAGTTCAGCTGATGATTGAATACATCATTGCATGGGATATGCTCTTATCATCAGCAGAAATCATACTCAGTCAAAGGCCTGCCCTAATCAGGTATACATATATGTCTTTTTTTGTCTCTTGTATTTTGTTAGTTCCCCGTGACTTAAATCAAGTAGAAAGTCCTCCGAAATAGGAAAAGGGAATCCGCAGCATTCATAATTTTTCTGCATTTCCTGCCTGAACAGGTCGCTGAATCTTCGCAGTTGGCAGAAAACGAAAGTCTCTCCTCCCCACCCCCCAAAAAAACCTACCAAACAAACCACAACAACCCCAAAAATGTTGGTGACCCAGTGCAGTGTACTTTAAAATTGAACTGGGAAATTCCACTGGCATTGTCAGGGCTTCCTTGATGGATTGTGATAGGACAGATTGCACAACACCAGAGGGAAATCCCAATTTCAACACTGTTGGGTTTTTTCCTGGAGTTGAGCTCATTCATGGGGGGGGGGGCAGCTATTGATCCTGGACTCTTGGAACCAGCCTTGAAAGGTTTGTTTTTGTTTCTTGGCTATAAATATAGATAGCCATGGTTGCTAGGAGATGCCCTGTGACACAATCCCAATGGCCTGGAAAACTTGAAAGTAGGAAATAATCTAATATATAATAAAAAAATTACAAGTGCCATGTTTATGATGTTACCAGAACAAGGCTTTATTTCATTTCAGCATGGCAAACAGGCAATTTTTTTACCAAGACCGTGGGTAACATTCCAATGGGTAAATCTTACTGGTGTCCACACTTGGATTATCGACGTGGATAGGTAATCACAACAACGTTAGCATGAGATGTCACGTCCTTACTGGACTTTTTAAACTGACCTGATAAATTTAACCGGGCAGAAGTGGTTCACCTACCCATTCCAGCTGGGTATGTTACCTGGGGTCGATTTCACCAAACTCATGGTAACTTACGATCAATCGCAAGGCGATGGGAAGTACACACAAACCATATGACCTATGGAAGTTTACGATGGGTTATCCATCGTAAGTTGAGTTACGATGCATCGTAAGGCTTTGTGAAATCCATCCCTGGGGAGAAAACTACCTGGGCTGTCCTGCACTGGACCTAGTATTACCCTTTTGCTGAGTTAGTTTCCCCCCCCCCCCATACAAAAAACCAGTCCTGGCAATGATGGGAAGAGAGAGAGAGAGAGGGAGAGGGGGAGAGAGAGGGAGAGAGAGAGAGGGAGAGAGGGAGGGAGAGAGGGAGAGAGGGAGAGAGGGAGAGAGGGAGAGAGGGAGAGAGGGAGAGAGGGAGAGAGGGAGAGAGGGAGAGAGGGAGACAGACAGAGAGAGGGAGACAGACAGAGAGAGGGAGACAGACAGAGAGAGAGAGGAGAGGTGGGGGTTGGCTTTGATTCAACCAGGAATTCCCCACTGTGAAAGCCCTGGCAGGTGTAAGAGATCCTGAGCACTTCACCACCTGAGAGATCCTACCCTCCCTCCACCCCTCCCCCTTGGAGAAAAAAACCCATAGGATCGGATTGCACCCTCATGTTACTGTCATCATGTTACCCATACACAAGCACAGCAGCCTGACCCAAGTGACTAGACCATTTGGGGGTAAGGTCGATGTATATAACATTCTCTTGCTCTTGCATGCCTATGGCTTCTGGAGCTGTGCTGCTTTTTCCTCCGTATTTCAGAGGGGCTACAGAAGGTCATTAAAGGGAAGTTAAGGCCTCTTTTCCCCCTACATTACAAAGCTATTCCCCCCCCAAAAAAAAAAAATCTCCCTGGGAATTACTTTCCCACTGCCATGATTCACACTACACCCATTTTTCACTCCCAGTTAAACTTAAAATGATTTCCCACAGAGTTGCTGTGCCAATTCACTCACACTACCAGTCATTTCCATGGGATTTATGGTCACTGTGAGTGTGAGTGGTCAAATCAAGCATGCACTTTTGAGATTTGAAGGTTTTCATGGTGAGAATAGCAGGAGTGATAGGTTTGCGGTGACACCATGTACACTTCTCTCTTTTGTGAGTATGTGTGGTTCTGAAATTAAAAAGAACTGGAGGAACTTGATGTTTCAAACAGTATACCTATTACTCAAGCATGCACTTTGCTGGGCTTGGCTAAACCTGGCCCTTTCTTCACACTTAGAAAATGCAAATAACCCATGGGGGTAACCTGCACAAAACCCAGGGGGTTACCTGCTCACCCCCCTGCTCCTGAAGAGTGATGGCAAATCATTAGGCTCATGCAATTCCAAGGGATTTTGCCATTGTAAAGTGACTGCAGTGTGAAAAGGTCTGTCTCGATCTCCCCGGGGTTTTCCCCCCCGGGGGAATTGTTGCAGTGTAAAAGGGCCTTGAGTTAGTGCAGAAGACCTCCACTTTGTTGACTTTCCTTAAAGCAGCGGCAGAGGTTGTCTCTTTGGCTTCATCTCCGTTTTATGAGAAAGTGACTGGTGTGAGATTATTGGTCTAGATATTGAAGGAGCTAGTGTGGACTAGAATGGACGCAACTAGAATGGACAACAGAAGATCTCCAAAAATCACTCTCTCGAAGGCTCAGTCCAGGGTACCTGACCAAGAGGACACCCACCCAAAAGATGGAAGGACACTGGGGGGCATAACATCACTGACCCAAGCCAGCCACCTCGCTCAAGAGCGGAGGAAGTGGAGGGCCTTCATTAGTAGCTGCCATCTCGACAGTCCCCCATAAGCCTGTACGAGAAAGGCATTAAAGCACAGCACTGAAGGAGGTGCCCTGCTCTAAGCATGGAGGAAGGAGAGCAGACCTTCCTCCGTGCTCTGAGCAAGACAACAAGACATCAACCTCGGTGACATTTGTAGCCTGCATATTCAAGCGTTTTGGGAGACGGCTGAGGCCAACTTCAGAGCTCCAAGCTAAGTTTGGACAAGAACAGGTCCAGTTCTTCCCTGCATGCCCCTTGCCATGAAGGAAGGAACCTCCATGCCCTAGCAGTCTCCAGACAGACCATACTGGATGGACATGCCGTACTTTGCCTTAGACAAAGTTGAAGTGAAAGTGTCAAAAGTGTGTCAGATAATACACGCTATCTTCAATACCCTGTGTGGAAATGCCTTTGAATCAATCAGAAAGGGAAAGTGTGCTTCCAATATAGACCTTTTTCTGGTGATGTCATGTTGGACCACCTTACAACGGCAGCGCACAGTGTAAACATAATTTGTACCATATGGCTGTGTGTACACTTTCCGTAGCGGTCCAACGTGGTGGCACTGACAGTGTTTTTGTTTTACGTGTTTTGGTCACGTGGGTGAAAAAGGTCTATACCTACCGGATTTTCTCAAATAGTAAATACCATTTTCGTTTTCTATTTAATGTTAAGCTGTTCTGCCATGGAAGGGATACACTGTGCCACAACTTGAATACCCCTTGATTATCTTAAGAACCACCACTGGTTCTCTGGTTCTTACACTGATTCTCTTCACAGTCATGTTGCTCCCAGTCTAACAAAACTATTAATTCACCAATTAGAACTTAGAACAACTTCAAGCAGCCACAGTAGCTGGTTGTGTTTCGGCCCGATGAAGGCAGTTCAATGTCCTGACCACTTGGACTGCCTTACCTACAATACATGTGCGTTCACCTTTCCACATCAAACACATCATGCCACTTGATTAGTTTTCTCCCATTCGATTCGGGGAAGAATTTTGGCGGTGACAACCAAGAACGGGTTTGACTATTATTCCGCTGAGATTTGCGCTGGCTATTCCTTTAACATCAGAGTGACACTGGGTGATGGAGTGAATTTATTTCCACAGCACCGAGCCAAACAGTAACCCCAACCTATTCTTGGTTTCAACCAGCCATACTGCAACCCCCCCCCTCGCACAATAAAAGCGCATGCTCATTGAAACAAAGTGCATTGATTTCCTATCTGCAAGCCTAATTGCAGCGATATCCTCAATTGAAGTTTGAGCTGATTATCTAGGGTTGTGTTCAGGGTAATGTTGACACTGCTGTATTTACTTCAGCCTGATAAATTGATTAACACCATTGAGTGCTCTGCCCTATCTGGGGACTGTCAACTCCATTCATGGCCATTTTTCTCTGTGGTCTACCCTTGCTTGTGGCTTAAATGCCCCCCCCCCCACACACTCCCCAACCAACCCAGCAAACCCCCACCAACAGGTGTCTATTGAATGATACCCAGGTTAGGACCACACTTTTTGGCCAGAGGACTCAATCTGGACTCTGGTGGCAGCCTGGCCCCAAGGCTAGTCCATTAAGGTGGAATGGGCACTGGAGAGGATTGATGGTTGGCTGAGATTACCCTGGCATGCTGAGGCAAGGGGAGGTGGCTCCCTCCCATGTGCTGGGCCTCTCTGAAGGGGCTCCATTGTTGAGACATGGTTGGGACAATTACCACAGTAGTAAAAGAAGTGCTGGTCTGTGGTTGCTGTTTCCCCACAAGGAAAAGGAATCCTATTCCTCCATGCATAGAGCAAAGAATGCTCTGTGCTTTATGGTTGGACCATGGTTGAATAACGTTGGACATTGGCACCCAGGGCTTATGCCATGTCCAGATTGGCTTGGTGCGCATCTTTATTAAGCTATGATTAAGACCTGACCCTTGACAACATAATCCTGATGTTGTCATTCTTTGTTCCCAAGAGAAGAATGTCAACAGAAGACTTTAGGAAGGAAAGGCTCACCCAGGATTCCCACTCAGTTGATGGAATGCCAAGGCACAGTGACATCCCCAGGAGCAACAAGTCATCAATGAAAGAATGTGGTCAAGGAAGAGGTTCCTAGTAATGTCTTGGTATTGTGGCTGTCAGCTGATCACTTCTCCTCAAGTCAAATGGGCACTCGTAAAACCCCTTGTAAAACCGGAAAGGCAGCTTGTCCTAATTCCTACACATCATCCTCGCTGAAAGATGGACAGGAATTTTTGCAAGGCTTCTTTCTTGTATGATCTAGGTTTTCCCTGTTTCTGTGGTGAAAGTTATAACTTGGTGGAGTGGAAATCATGGAGGAAGAATGTGGAAACACAGATGACCGCTTTAAGGTCTGCTCTTCACCCCCACCCCCCCCCCCCCTGCACTGTGTACTAGGGCCAGTTGCTCCCAGGGTGATGTTGGTAATTCCCAGGGCAATAGTTCCCATGGAAATAGGTCCCTTAGGCGCTTCCAGACATGTTATGTGATAGACTGAATTCCCAACAGAAGTACATCAACAAGAGAGTAAAATTTGCAAGTAGTGCTTGAAGATTGATGCTGCATCCCCAGTTGGAATTTTGAAAGGGGAGGGTGGGGGTAGTCATTTTACCCCGCCTGTTCAAACTGTCTGGGAGATGAGACTTAACCTTATTTCATTTTATCGTTTTATTTTCTTTGAGCCACAATAACTTTCATCCTAATATTTGACTGTCATATAAGGTAGCACCTACATATAAACTTCTGCAGCCATGGTGTTATTCTGCCAATGTCTCAGATGGTATGACCACTAAAATCTTAATTGTCTTGAAGATCTCAGCACACAAACATTATTATTTCATCATAGTCATAAGGGTCGGGTAATTCTCCAAATTGGTCATTCTCAATGGCAATTCTCATGGCAAAATGATAACCTTTCAAAAGGCAACCAGTTTTATGGATAACTTTGGATGAAAATCAGATGAGTTCTGGATCATTCTGACATTTTGTTCAACGGGAGCAAAATGAGAGAGTTCTTCCCCTTTTCTCTTGTCACTCAAGCTAGAGTGCAGTCATGTCCAAATCCATCTGCAACATGCACAATGTGGAAAGTGGAAAGGACATTCCATGTACGGTTAGCCATCTCTTTCGAGAGGGACTATAGCCGTGTTCGCATTGGACTTAAAATTGTCAAACTACCGCGGCAGAGCGGAAGAATGACAAAAATAAATCCAATGCGGACACGCGGAAAACTACCCTCCCTGTCAAGTTACCGCGAACGTGATGTAAAACTAACAGGGCGAGAGACGTCGCGGAAACTTTCTGCTCAGCCACGGTAACTTGACAGGGCCATAATAGGCGACATTCTGCCAGCCTCACACAGTGAATTTCTCATTCCGCTGCGGAAGATAAATCCAAGCGCGGATGCACGGTAGAATCACCTTAAGGAATGATGCGGTAAGTTACCGCGTGGCCGCGGAAGAAAAAGTCCAATGCGAACATGGCTTATGTTTCTGCTAAGAACTAGTAACTCAAAGTACAAGAGCTGGTAACATAGACACACAGAGTAACCAAATCTTTTCAGAGCCATTCCCCATGTTGAAAGAGATGACATACATGGTGTCACTCCAAACCTTCCCCACTCTCTGCTACAACAGGGGAATACATTCAATAGCGCAACAAGTCGAAGGCAATCTGGCTACACATCCAATCCAATGGCTTCCATCATCTCTTGTGCAATTTAACGCCCTAGGCACCGAGTTCAGACAAGGCCCAATTGTTGATTGTTTTCCATATTTGTATCGCTCATAAACCAAGGGTCTTGTTTTGGAGGGAGAGAGACATGGGAAGGGGGGGGGGGGTTGGTGGAGAGAGAGAGGGGGGGGGGGGGGTTGGTGGAGAGAGAGAGGGGGTGGTTGCTGGGATTCCATGGCATTGGGCTTGTTGCCATTAGGCAACTGCAGATAGACCAAGGTCTTAAAGGCCGAGACAACATTGGTAAAAGTCACAAGATTTCCCACAGTTTGTGTGTTAAACATTAAACATTAAACATTCCAAAAAAGAAATCCTGCAAAGGTTTTAGCTCAAATGGGAATCTGAGAAAGTTGAAAGTAAGAAATAAATTATTATTCGCCAATAATGAACTATTTGTTGATGTTTGAGTGAAAATTTCTGGAGAAGTACATCATCCCAGACCGCAGGATTTCAACACGAGGATTCTTTCATGACCATCTACAAACTGTGTAAACTAGAAGGAAATCTGTGGACATCAATGTTTTCTGATCTACCCAATGTTGTATCTGGCCTTTAATAATATGGGGGTGTGGTTTGGTCTGTGCATTGCTGGGATTGTGATAGGATGGCCAGCCAGTGGAGAGGGGAAGACCAGAATCCAACAAGCCCATGGTGGGTAATACGTACCAGGCATCCCCTCCTCACTAAACCAACTCCTCAGAAGGTGCTGAGAGACTTATGGAGGTGTTTGTGTCTACCACAGTTGCCCCTTGTCATGCCCCATGATTAAAGTCCCTGCACTGGGGTGAGAAATTCATATCTTCGCCACTTCATCTTAACCTTGTAACATACCAAGATCCCCATAGTGGAAACTTTCCCTTGAAATATTAAGCCAACTTGGAATGTTGTATATTCTAAAAAGATTATTACCAAAGTCATTTTGTATCACCATTATTTATAGTCCCCTACATTGGTGAGACAACATTGTATTCGCTGCTCCATCTTAAATTACACCACTTTGGGATTCTCATGGAAGAGTCTGAATCCACCCGAGGCAAGCAGTGTCATTCCTTAAAGATTACCACCAGTCATGATTTCATCTAATTTCTCAGATATCCAAATGCATCCTGCATGAATGAATGTGACTCGAAGAAATCGTCATGAAATAACAAAATAAGTTCTCATTATTTTTGTGCAAAGTGCAAAGATTTATCAGGCTGGAAGTTTCCTGTGGCCAGATACTATAATTTCAGGAATCCAAGTTGTAAGTCTGAATTGATATCAAAGTATATATTTCTATCACCTTTAATGCACATGCTGTTAGGAATGCCCCCCTTTCACTCGTCTTTGAAAAAAAAAAGACCAAGATTTATTGACTGGAGGCCTTTAATCAATACAAATAAACTCACTTTGGGCTATGTGCTTGTATGTACATGTAGGTACATGTATGTACAGTACATACATGTACATGTATGTGAAATGTCAACTCAAGGGGTAGTTTCTTTTAGTTTCTTTATCAAATTTGGGGATCCCGGGAGTCTCTGTTTATCTTCCTCTGTGACAGGGGCCTTGCTGACCTTGCAAGGACTGGTGGGGTGGAGGGCTTTGAGCCCTTGATGGACCGAATTTGTCCAGGAAATGTAGTAACCTCTGCCCACAAGGGAAAAGAGTGATAGGAAAAAAAAGTCCCTGACTTTCTGCACTCTACTTTGATAAGTAGCCATTTTCTTGATAAGTGTGTTTGGCCCGTCCCTTTCCCCTTTCAAAGTAGTCCATTACCAATTGAGTTATTTTTTGAGGACTGTGCAAATCCTGTCAACCCCTCTGACTCCTTTAATGTCCACCCATACTGCCCATTGGGCTTGAGCCAGATCCTATTTCAAGTCCAGGGATTTCAATCATGTCCCCTTTCCAAAGAGGTCCTGAGGCCTTGGTCAAGCCATTATCTGTCAGCACTCCAAAAATACCCCCATTGTCATGATCGTTGTGTCATGAAATTGTTAGACTAGATAGACTTGCCTTTGTGTAGTTTGCTAATTATTACTGTTTCATCTCAAAATTTAGTGGGCCTGATGTTTCGATCCTAGCAGGACCTTTCGCAAAGGCCTTTGAGAAAGGTCCTTCTAGGATCAAAATTGTCAGGTCTACTAAATTTTGAGATTTGCATTTTGGTAATTTTAGTCAGTAAGCAGTTTGAAACATTTTTGTATATCACTTTATTACAGTTTCAATTAGTTTGGTACTAGGCAGTTTTCTGTTACTCTACTGGAGTACTGCTAGTTTGTTTGTAATTGTAAACCACATTACAAAACATCTTCAGAACTGGCAGTCAGTGAGGTAAGCCACCCGAATAGGATGATTAAGTTCACTGGCAGGGCGGACCTGTCACATTTACAGGCATTGATGATATGACCATGAGTCTGAGATCTGAGTCTGTGATTACCCCTTCCCACTCCTCCACCCCCAACAGCCCCAGATCAAAGTATGCTCAGCAACACCCCCCCCCTAGACTTTCTGGGAAGGTTTTATCCAGGGAAGTTTGGATACAACCTTCCCAGAAAGCCCTGGCTACAGCCACCTATGGTGAGCCCTTTGCTCATGATCACAGCACCACTCTGATATCACGAATCATTCTTAGAACAAAAGAAATGGACCACACCTTGAACCCACGCGGCTAACCCCTCCACATTCAAGAGCATTCTTCCTCCAGTCAGATTTCCAAAACCGCAACCATTTTTCCGCCCTCCCTTTAGGGCACTGCCCTATTGGTCTCTGTGGTTAGGTCGCTGTTGACTCTTGTAACCAAAGAAAACATTCATGTCCAAAGCTATGGTCAGCTACATTGTTGTCATTGGGTCGTATTGATGCTGATGTCATAGTGAAGCAAAGTGCACTGTGACGTCATGGAAACTCTTTAACATACAATCATCTTTCAAGTTTGTTGTTTCTATATCCACTGTCCAATCCCCACTCCTTCAAAATCCAAAACAAAAATGAAAGTCATAAAAATTGCCATAATTTAGTTCAGTAAGTAAGTTCACACGATTTAGTGTATGACTTAAAATGTAATGGTAGTATTTTTTTGTTTTGCCTACTCGGTATGTCTTTACCCATATCTTACATCACTCTATTTTCAAGTCATTTACATTTCAGTTTCATGACGTGAGGAAATGGATATCGCTCTTACTTGCCCGCTCCAAGAAGCTGGGACTCCCAGATAATATCAGGTTTCCCTCCGATAATTATTTCTTCCCAAATTTGGTGTGTTTCAACTTTCAACTCAATTCTGCCTTTCTCTCTATCTCCCCCCTCTCTCCCTCTCCCCCTCTCCCCTCCACCTCTCTCTTTCTCCCTCTCTCTCCCTCTCTCTTCCCTCTCCCTCTCACCCTCTCTCCCTCTCTCTCCCTCTCCTCTCTCTTTTTCTCTCCCTCTCCCTGGAGTTAAAAATCCCCAAGCTCCTTCAGTTGATCATGGTATCAGCAAAAGTTGGTTGGAAACCACAAGTGTTTCTCCTCAAAATGTCTCCCCAGAAGGGCTTCAAGTATCAGACTTCAGACCCAATTCCCAAGCATCCTTATTTTAAGACAGATTTTCCACGTTGATATATTATTTGATATGGAAAGGTTTCCTCCCAAATTTATTAGCAGGGATATCATTTATTTGTAAATAGGAAGTTTGGTCATATGGGTATTTTTTAATTATCTTGCATACACTTTCTACAGTACTTTCAATTATGTTCGTCTCAAAAACTATAGAGGGCCTGACATTTCAGTCCAAGCAGGATTTTTCTCAAACTCAAAGGCAGAAACTGTCTTTGAGAAAGGTCCGGTACTTTTAATCATGTCAGTAGGCATGAAGTTAATACAAAAACTGTTGCAAACTGCTCACAGACTGAAATGACCTGCAATACATCAACCTCAAAAGTTAGAGGGCCTGGCGTTTCCATCCTAGCAGGACCTTTCCCAAAGGCAAAGTGACAAGGACATATACAGACAGTCAGGGGAAGGAAAGTCCTGACACACATGACAGAGGAAGGACAGTTTGCAACAATTCTGTATGTTACTCAATTACTGTAAGTGTAAGCCAATTGTTGCAGAAAATAAGTTTCTCACTGCACTGCTTAGTGTCTTACAAGCATTTAGACACATTTTCACGTTTGAAATCTTTTGCCAATTGAAGGGAATGAAGGATTGTGAGATGTGTGCAACTCCCCTTTAAGTTGTCAGGAGTTATACCGCCCTCTGTTGGTGACAAATGGCTAGTCACATAGCTTGTGAGAGGTTGCTGTGTAGATTACTAGTGCAGATCTAATACCGCTGCCATAAAGGCACCGGTACTCCAATGGTATTCATTTGGCCGAGATAAAAAGTAGGTATTGGAATTATGAATGCAATGGCTATATAACAACAGTTTGTAATGTGAAACTGGTCCATTTGGTTCCCAATGTCTATCCTTTCACTTTACGATCGCCTGAACTTTTCAAAAGAACTGTTTTATTATAAAGATGCATTTGTTGTTGCAAAAAGTCTGTAGAATCCTGACCTTGAATCTGACCAGCCTTTTATAGTACATCAACAGTGTCATTGCGTCATGTTTAAAAAACAACAATATACATCTGCATGTATGTGGTTTGGTTTCTCCCACAAAAGTGCATTTCACTTTGCCGGTGCAGAGGCATTCAGTGGCTTCTTCCATTCTTTACAAACATTGGCATCCATCATGTAGGAAAACTCCCTGAAAGGAGAGAGAAGTAGAGAGGGGGAGAAAACAACAAAAAACTTTACAACCAAGCCATAAAAAAGTCTGTGAGTTCTTTACAGGCTGCTTTGCCATGAAACCCAGTGAAAAAAGGCAACTTAAATTCCATGTTCTAATAAGATTACAGCTGAGGTTCCGAAAGCCCCCCCCCCCTATTTTCCTTGTTTTCTTCTCTCTTATGCAGTTGATGGATCATGGCCCAGGTCTTGCAATTTATAGTAATACCCTGCGTATTGTGAGCGCTGGGTTTTTTTGTGTTTTTTTTTTTGCTTCAGAGAAAAGGTAGAGAATGAAAACTCTACCTGGGCTAGAGTAAACCATACAGGTACAGTTGGCCTGCCTTCATTCCAACCAAGCGTGAGTTTTGGTAGGGTGAAAAAAGAGAGTTATTTACAATAGGATTAGCGTTCTGAATGGGGGTGTTCTCCGTAGTATTTTTTTCCCCTGCCTGGGAATGAGTAAGTTCCACCATAACAACGCTGTCCCCTTAGAGTGCCAATGACCAGAACAATATTTTGGATTTTTTTTTTTCACATTTGTTATAAACCAAAACCGAAATGCAACAAAGGAGTTTCCTTACTCATGGCTCTATCTGTAGAATTGATAGCTGTTGGTCCTTTTCAAGGCAAAAGTATTATTTCCTTCCTTTTTTTGGGGGGGGGATCCAAATTTACTCACCCCTGAACAAGCACCGCCACAAAGTTGAAAATGCACTTGTTGCTGAAATAAGTGAAAAGGCAAGAAATGTGTTGTTTATAGCGGGTTTTTTTTCTTTTTTCCTTCGGAAAGGAATAGTACGGCTGAACTTGTTTTCTACTCATAGTTGCCTGTTCTTGTTATTGGTTGGGAAAAAAAAAGAAGAGGTTGTATTATGAATATAATTTAAGTTGCATAGATGGGAAGGGTTAAGGAATTTTTGGAAATTTTGTCAAATCATGGATTCAAAGCCCTTAGAAAATCAGGATTCCTATCGTTTCCATAGCAACCATTGAATTTATTGGTAAACAGAAAGCTTGAATCAGACCAATTAAAGGGAAACCGGTGGGTATTTTCTTTTAACGATTAGAAAAATGAAGTTAATACAAAAAACTGTTACAAACTTTGAGGATCGAAACATCGGGCCCTCTAACATTTTAGATTAGAAAAATGACTGGAACAGGGAATTGAACCTGAGACCATTGGCTTAATGTGCCAGTACTCAAACAATATATCGGAACAAAAACTTTTAACAGTCTGGATTTGACCATATTGTCTCCATAAATAATCCTAAAACCTCAAATTCTTGCCTTTGGTACCGGTAATTTCTTCCAATACTTTGGTAGTTGTTAATCTACAGGTTATGCAAGAGTGGGAAGCACATTTCTGTAAATCTCATTCACAATTTCAGACACCGCTGCACATTATTTATTTATTTATTTTCTCATTCAGTGGTTTCTTTGCATCTCCCCTCCTGCGTGTCCCTGAACGTTCAGAGTCACCGCTCATGTGGACATGGCTCTCTGAAATCCCACGGAACCGATGAATTTGTCAAATCTGTGATGTGATCGTGTCCATTTTTCAATGGTGGGAAGCGAGGCAAATTAGAGGGGGCACAGCGGCCTTCGTGACGTGAGCATAGGTCCCCTGCTCATCTCGCCGTGGTGGAAGTTAGTCCCACACCAAATTGTGAGTTCTCCTGTTCAGCCAGCGGGGCATTGTTTGGAAACAAGCCGGCTAGAGGAAGCAGGGGTGCATTCCTCCAATAAACTGAACATTTCCCAGCGCTGCGAGAGCAGGATGTCTCCCAACCCCTCCCTAGGAGATCGGTCCTCTCCCTCTTGTCGCGGTCAAAGCATTCTCAGCGACTGCATGTTCTATACGGGCATCTACCGTGGGATGGGGGAGAGCGCACGGCATCACTGCAGAGGAATTCCGGATCCAGTTAAAGGGATGAAGGCCGGCCCCCCCCTCCTTCCCCGGCACGTCCCCTGCTCTCTCTCCCTAGGCAGACTTCCAACTTCCACCGGGGCTTCGTTTAGTTACTTAAGGTGGGAAGTTTTCCCGGGCTCAGGCAGCCTTTGCTCACGGTGGGAACCTAATTGGGGGAAACAAGTTGATCAGAGCTCTCCCAAACTCAGCCCCAAGACGGACCGATCGTCCATCCGGCATCCAACTCCGAATCGGCGGAGTCGGGAGGGGGAGGGGGGGAGGGAGGGACCGGGGCGTCGCATCCAGGAATTCCACATCCAGTCCTTGAATGCTGCCCTCTCTCCGCGTGACAAAGCTGTCGAGGATATGAGCAAATAGCCCATGCAGGAGCAAACAGACCAGATCAAACAGTAGTCTACCTGGACTGGAGAGCAATGCCAGTGAGAATTTAGACCTGTGTGGACAGTGTCTGCCCTAATCTGTCTGCATATTGACTGTGGCTGGGTGTGTTTGTCTTTGAGTCTCATTTCACTGGAGTTTAAAACTTGGAAGATTCCTTGAAGATGTTTACAACTCCTAGCCTTCAACTTACAGTAATCAGGTCGACTCACATTTGAAAGACCACTAGTACTGCATGTACTAAGGCCCTTCGCTCACAGTGGAGCATAGGCCATTGATGACCCCTCATTATCGACGACCCCTAGCCATTTTAAAGACATGTAATGCTTACTATAGTAAGCAACAAGATACACGTATGTGCTTCTATGATTACAAATTTGAACTTGGAATAGTAGATGAACCCATGGGCATGACAAATTTTCATTGAAATGTTCAGTTCAGGAAATTTGTTCATGTTTTGTTTAAGTATCTTGGGCCTGAAGTTTTGATCCTGCCATTGAGACAGGTCCTGCTACGCTCATAGGCCGTTTACGAAATGAAGGGTTAGGCTTGGGCTTAGGCTTCAGTCATATTGATCTTACTCATTATGATATCGCAGGCATCTAAAATCAAGCGTTTGGCCCCAGTTTCTGGAGGGATACCCTGTACTTATCAAGCCAACAAACCTTCAAATTCGGAAACAAACCACAGCCCAGATTTTCAGGTCTTGTCAGACGGAGACGAAGCCTGAGCCCGAGCCTAAGCCTTCATTAACTTCAGGCCCTCTTAAGCTTTTGAGATTTGGTGCATTTGTCCTTCAAGTCAGTAATAAGCTTAAAGCCTTTTTCATATTATTTTAGTTTTGTAAAGCACTGCAAAGCACTGCCCCAAGTTTACAATGACTAATGGCATAGTTACAGTCAAAACATTTGGGTGTTGAGCTTTCTGCATGCCAAGAGTGAATCATGTAATTGTCCAGCGGCGACGAAAGAAGAATGGAATGACAAAGACACTGAGGACAACAGATATTTTCCATTGGTCACTGAGACATGGCTAATACAAGAATAGGGATTACGAAATGGAATAGTTGAATCAGTGGCCAAAACTGTCACAATCTCCATGGGAATTTTTCTTGGATGATTTGTCTCTTTCCATCAGGGGAGGTACCGTACACAACAGGGCTCGTTCCAAAAATCCACGGCTCTCTCATTCCCTCATGTTTAATGCACAGGGGTTCCGGGCCACTCTGGGAGTAAACATTGAAAGCGTTTGAATTACAACCATGGTTTCCAGAGGGGGTGTTCCAAACCAGTGAGGGAATTACCCAACGACAATGGAAAGGTGGAGTTTTCGGTGCCTCCACACCTAGGGCCGAATGCGGGTCTGAAGTCCTGTATTTCTAATTTTCCGTCCTCAATTGGGGAGAAGTGGTGAGTGAGTGAGGGAGGGAGCGGGGACTGGATTTATTTCAGAGAATCGGAGCCCTTTGTGGTACGCATCTTGGGCCCAACAATAGACGGCTTTGTCCAAGAGCTGAAATCAGTCGGAGCATTTTGAAAGGCGACACCCCACGCTTGTTGCTGGAGTGTTCAGTTTGAATGTTAAATGCTGCTGGTTGGGCTTTTTTCATGCGAGTTCACCAAGTATTGGATCGTAGGAGTGTGAGCCACTCCTGAGATTCCTGTCAGGAAGCTCCTAATCCAATCATGATGTAAATAACAAATTTAGTAGAGATTGAGTAGGGGGGGGGGCATGGCATTAAGCCGAGGTCCCGGACCTCAAGTCCCCAGCTCCAGCCACATTTTCCCCGCGCCATTTTTACAGATTATTCAAATCTTTTCCGATCAGTTTTCCTTTCCTCTTGAAATTTTGTCCGACATCGTTTAGTCTTTGCCAATCTCAGTGAGTCACATGCGCAGAATTATGGTCAAAAGTTTGCTGGGGGTTGCCATAGCAGCCTGTTGTCATGGTAACAGCGTGATTGCAACCTGTCAGCAGTGATTTATGAAGGCAAGATGCCTCTTAGATAGCAGCGATATTCTACTCGATGACCACAGGATATAGATATCTTAAGATATCACCCGGACACTTTGGGGCAGTAAGACAGTAACAGCCTGGATTTGTCTATGTGGTTTTTGTCAACAATTCACAGGGGTGGCTCAAGAATTGTGCTTGGACGTAATTTGGGTAGTTTTTGTTCTTAACTACAACAATTTTTTTATAGGGTTTTTTTTTGCGCTCAAAGTGGTTGAAATGCTCTTTTTTTGGGGGGGGGGGTCACTTTAATTGTAGTCATTGTCAGTGGCTTGCTTAGCAGTATTATTGAGTAGAAAGTTTAAAAAAAACTGTGTAGAGATGCCTGCACTAGGCACTGTCTGGGAACTGCTGTGTGACTCAGGCAATGCTGCACCCCCTCCCTGTACTATTACTCAAAGGTCAAATCAACCAGTGGACCATATTTTTGTATTTAAAGTCTAGCCAGCCATTAAGGATCTGGTAAAGGGGGGGGTTACCTTGAACCCTTCCCAGGCACTGTGCCCACATAATCCTGTTATGATTCTGATCGTTGGGTGGATGATTTGGGGGAAAGGTAATTAGTCGAGGGAGGGGAACATTAGTACAGGCCAGTGGCTGATGATTGAAGACATGATGTGAAGTTGTGTGAGCCTGTCCTGTGCAGTCCCACAGCACCCCAGCAGTGTCCGCCTACCACTTAAAACTAAATTGAAGGCCCTATACAACATACCCGTATAATAAGATCGGAAAACGTTGATGTCCACAGATTTCCTTCTAGTCTACTGCCTTCTCCTACCCAGATTACCATACCAGTTGCATATTTCCCTAGTCCTATTATGCCATTTGCTAAATTCTTGATTAACTGGAAGTGCGCCCTCATCTCCCATGATGCCTCGCAGCATAGCCGCCATGATCCTCCTCTTTTTCCTAAGCGCCAGAAATCTTCACTCAAACATCGACAAATAGTTTATTACTCGCGAGTAATAAACTATTTCTTACACTACAGAATTGTGCGAAAACCATGCCTTTTTGGGGCTTTTTCTACTTTCTCAGATTACCATTATGAGTTAAAACCTTGGTAGTAGGCCTAGTGCTTTTTTGGAATGTTTAATGGTTTACTTTAACACACAAACTTTGGCCATCTTTTGACTTTTACCAATGTTGTATAGGACCTTTAATGTATTCTCTTCATCATCCGTCTAATCGCCCGTCTGTCTGTCTGTCAGGTGTCCATCCACCCACACATCCGTCCATCCATCGACTCATCCATTTGTTTGTTCATTTGTTAAATTCATACATAACATTCGCGGCCTTCTTGTTAGAGATGAACATTCACCTCAATAAAAAGAAAGAAAAGATTCAGGGCAAAAGAGAGAGATTGGGGGGGGGGGGGGGAGAACAAACTCCAAACCTGGTGAGTATAGATCATCTCTCTCAAAACTGGGTAAATTCAGTGCTGAGGTCTGTTATCTACATAACATTGACAAAAGTATTCTAATGTGACATTCACACTTTTCCTTCCCTTTGTGACAAGGTGTTTTTTTCTTGTGACCTCAATCCGGTTTTTTTTTCGGGGGGGGGGGTGTCTCACTCCATTTCTTTCGTTTCACAAAAATAGTCACATCCTTGCAGAAGCTTGGAGCCTTGGACTTTTTTTCTCACTCAATGTTTTCATGTCCCCCCCCCCCTCACAAAAAGCCGCGGATTTTTGTTTCCCCACCACGCTTCAGATATAACAGCTCGTCTGCTTCTCCGAACGGAATATTGTAGTCGGGAGACCCACAAAATTCTTTGTGTCATTGTGCAGTCCCTGTTTACATAATTTTGCCCAACCCCAGCATGTTTATACTGCAGACAAGTCATAACACTGGTCCAATGCAAAACTTGTTTGACCCCCAGATTCTTCCATTTTTAATTTCTCTCTCTCACTTTTAGCTCCTCCCCCTTTTTTAATCTGAAGCCCGACAACTTTGAATGGAGTTTGGTTGCAGGATAACAAACTCTTGTTCGGCCTGGGTTGATGCTTTTTTTTTTCTTTTCTTTCGGCGATGCTGTCGTGACTGATTCTGTGGAAATTGGTCATAATGGGCCGAGTGCCCAAGGATGGTTGCTCGGACTACTGTGTATTGTTCTCTAGAGCTAAAGATCAGAGATTAGCATTGATGTTATTAGTAATTACAGATTAATAACAACTTGGCCTTCACAATTTATTGAAAACTACAGGTGGTTAGGCCTGAGTGGTAAATACACTTGTCCTTCATGCAACTAAATGATTGTGAGCTTTTTTACTGTTTTCAATACGCGCAATTCACAATAGAGCACCCTCAAGAGTTTGCAAAGCATTGGCCAATCACAATGCCCAGAATCTGTCGACCCAATGCACATCTGGAAAGGGTTGACAGATTCCGCGCATTTTGATTGGCCAACACATTGCAAACTATTGAGGGCGCACTATTGTGAATCATATTTAGAAGCCCTTTCTTAAAAGTGGAATGGTCCTGCAATTTGTTTTCATTTTTTTTTTTCATTTTGGGTCATATCAGTCAGTTAGAGGTTTGCAATATTTTTGTATTTTGTTTTTACCTTTGAACTGTGGGAAAGGAAAGGAACGAAAACATTTTAAATATTGAAATAGGAAAGAAAATTTGACTGGACCGGGACATGAACCCAGGCCTCTGGTTTAACCTGAACCACCTGAACAGTGCAGCCTTAAAAGAGGGGGAGCTTCCCAAATAGTCAGCTTCATGAGTTTACAGCTCTGTCAGTTTCTAAAGTATAGCAATAGGAATAGCCAAGATAATTTGACAGGATAGGGACATGAACCCAGTCCTCTGGTTTAACCTGAACCACCTGAACAGTGCAGCCTTAAAAGAGGGGGAGCTTCCCAAATAGTCAGCTTCATGAGTTTACAGCTCTGTCAGTTTCTAAAGTATAGCAATAGGAATAGCCAAGATAATTTGACAGGACAGGGACATGAACCCAGGTCGCTGGTTGCCAAGTACCAGTGCTCTACCACCTAAGCTATGCCTTAAATGGTGTGGGTGGAGAGGGTGGGGGTGCTACTCAGACACTTAAATTCATTGGTTTACAATTTTTTTTATTTTTTTTTAGTAAGGAGTTTGCCATAGTCTTGCCATCAGGAAATAAACTGCAGAATGGAGTCCTGCAAGCAGAATGCCGCCACCATGTTTGCGTTTGTGTCAGAGCTAAGGACTTTCATCCACAAAAGCACCCCATCCACTTTTCATTCCTTTTGCCATCCAGAGTGAATGTCACTTCCTCATTTCATGCAGGTGGAAATCCCCCCCTAGTCCTGAATTTTTCTTGGCCCAAACTTCCGCCGTGTGTCTTTTCTGCTCAAAGAAAACAACAGCCAAACCCAACAATCGGGCAACATCAACAGTGGGACAGGTTCTGACATAATGCCCTTCCAAGGTGAGCAAAAACGGTGTTTGTCAATGCTCATGATGTTCGGAAAACCCCACTATAACCATCAGACTATAGTGTTCCCTGACTCCAGTAAGTTGGGGGGGGGGGGACATGAGCTCATTCAGTGAGGCTACAAGTCTACAACGCCGAAGTAAACATTTCACAAGAATAATCAGTTGACTCGTTACCCTCTAAAAAAATTGTGGATTGTGGCACTGGTATACCATTTTCTTTTGCATTCATCCTACCCTTGAAATGAAAAACAAAGCACAATGTTTATGTTCAAACAACCTTCGCTCCTGGAGGCAGGGGTTGACAGGTTTATTTTTAGAGCTCTCCTGCCACCTTTTCCTAAAGGAAAGAAAGAGACAAACAAGTAAAATGATCGCTTTCCGAATAATAATTGCGAGACGTGATCATATGATTTTATTTGTGGGAGTCCCTTTTTCAGTCCCTCTGCCCCCCCTTTTTTATCTCTTTCTCTCGGAACAACTGTTACATGACCTGTTGCGAAATTATCCCCCACACGTTAATTGGCCAAGCTCTCCAGCAGGTCCCCCGTTGAATGTAGCGGCGTGATTTATTAGGAGCCCAGTCAGGGAAGCCGTGGGTCCCCTCCACAATGGTGCTGTAATAAACCCCGCTGGCTTTGCTCTATTGAAACCCTGCCAGGTATCAGGGCTGGAGGTTTCCTCGCTTGCCTTTATACCCAATTCATTTCTCTCAGGTGTTGTTTAGCAGAGCTGGCTTCTTTTTCTTTCTTTTTTTCTTTTTCTTTTTCTCCCCTCTTTCAACCATGTTATAAACGGAGGGGCTGATGGTGACAGAAGAGATTATAAATAATAAACCTGTCAAGTCGGAGAAAATATAGGTATGCGCCGCTTGAACTCTTTTTTTTTTTTGCCGTGACTATAAAAATCACATCATTCGCCTCATTCTGACTGTTCGCTGTTCCGGGATAATATATTTTGTACCTTCAGGAATGTTTCAGGTGTTTTTTGTCAGGGGAGGCCTTGGCCCCTTGATATTTTTGGTTACGTGCAATAGTGAGCCCACTCCAATTATCAAGTACATCACTGTGGGTTTGTTATATTTATTTCAGGGCCAACCATTGCATAGCAACATCCAGCTATCATAATATGGGTTTTCCCCCCCCCCCCCCATTGTTAAGAAATGTTATTCGAGGCAATCAGGCCGCAGCAATTAAACGGGCAATCGGGAAAGCACTGAGCAGTCAGCTCTATTTATTCATTGAATAACATCTACAAAATGATCTGCCACTCCCTCCAGATTATTGGAACTGTGCAGCAATCGTTTTCCAATCGAATTGAGCATGTTTCCCTTTAATTATGTAACCATGGTTGGATTGCTCAAGGCTTTATTATCTACTGATTGACTACGATAACCCTTCAAGTTTCTTGGTCAAGTTTCTGTGCCTCACCGATTGACAACTGGTAACCCTTTACAGTTGTGATAGGTCAGTACTTTCTGTGCCTCACTCATTGGTCTGTGATTGGTCAAAGCCTTATTATCTACCGATTGACTACTGATAACCCTTCACAGTTGTGATTGGTCAGTAGTTTCTGTGCCTCACTCATTGGTCTGTGATTGGTCAAAGCCTTATTATCTACCGATTGACTACTGATAACCCTTCACAGTTGTGATAGGTCAGTAGTTTCTGTGCCTCACTCATTGGTCTGTGATTGGTCAAGGCCTTATTATCTACCGATTGACTACTGATAACCCTTCACAGTTGTGATTGGTCAGTAGTTTCTGTGCCTCACTCATAGGTCTGTGATTGGTCAAAGCCTTATTATCTACCGATTGACTACGATAACCCTTCACAGTTGTGATAGGTCAGTAGTTTCTGTGCCTCACTCATAGGTCTGTGATTGGTCAAGGCCTTATTATCTACCGATTGACTACTGGTAACCCTTCACAGTTGTGATAGGTCAGTAGTTTCTGTGCCTCACTCATTGGTCTGTGATTGGTCAAAGCCTTATTATCTACCGATTGACTACTGATAACCCTTCACAGTTGTGATTGGTCAGTAGTTTCTGTGCCTCACTCATTGGTCTGTGATTGGTCAAAGCCTTATTATCTACCGATTGACTACTGGTTACCCTTCACAGTTGTGATTGGTCAGTAGTTTCTGTGCCTCACTCATTGGTCTGTGATTGGTCATGAGTAATGATGAGTTTTGATGATATTGAATATTGATATTGAAATTGTGATGATAGTGCAACAGACCCTGTGTCTCCATCGTGGATGAGCGATTGCATGTGTTTAATGTAAAACGCGGAACTCTACTGTTGATGGAGCCAGACCCACTACAAACCAAACATGACCTTGAACATGAACAAAGGCCAGCCAGCCCATTTGGTGTGGCTCACCATGCTGAAGAAACAACATTGGTATTCTCTTCAAAGCTTTCCACTTCAGCCTGTGGCACTACATAAGCCGCGTTTCTGCGGGGATAATGCAACATTAAGTCGAGGTCAAATAATAGCATCCATACGTTATCTGATCCAGCATTTGCATGAAATAGCACACCTGTGAAAATTTCAGCTCAATCTGCCAACCGAGTCTCACGAAAATAGTGAAAAGCCGCTTCATTTGTTTCGCGAAAATGCATCATTCAACGATTTGTTCCGAAAACTTGTTTAGATCTAGGGGGTGAGACGTAAACTATTTCTTTACTTTTTTCTCAAAAAATACAGCATTTAAAAAAAATATATTTCAGTGCGAGGTTTCTTCTATAACCATCTTCAAACTGTATAAGTTTCATGTAAATCTGAGAACATTTCTGTTTTTCGATTTTACCATTGTTGTGTTGGGGCTTTTAACAAATGGTTAGATTTAAAATGCTGTTCAAACTCTTTTTTAACTAACTAACTGACTGAGCTGGCAATATGACATGAACTTTGAGGTTATATATTGACCTCTGAAGCCCGTGAAATTGAACCACTTCTGGCTGCCATCATGAAGGAGTTCGATTGTAGTGCATAATGTGTATGCAGAAACCTTGCACATAATGTTGTCGTGGCAATAAACAGGCTGATATCTGACTGGATGCGTTTTTTTACCAAGTGGTGTTTTACCGAGTTTCCACTCAACCAATCAAAATCGATGTGGTTTAAAGTTACCTTGTCAATTTTACTGGGCAGAGGGTGGCTGGTAAAAGTAACCATCGGACTTGATTAAAGTAACTGAGAGGAAATTTGACTGTGCCGTTTCCACTGGACTTTAAAATTTGAAAAGTAACCGTCGTCTCGGTGAATTTAACCCAAAATAGGTCCAGTGGAAACACAGCTTTAGTCACCCTTGTCCCGATGTGTTATTCTTTACTGTAGAGTGAACCATTAGTACAAACCACCATTCTACCTTTCAAGGCCCTTTTCACTTCGTATTTGCCTGGAATTTCATGTTTTTGGAATCTGGGCCCCACCTTTACAATGCACACTGTGTGCACTCCTTTGATCGTTCCCTTGAAACTTATACACTCTGTCAATTTCTCACCTCCTATCTTTTCCCCAAGAAAATGGACAATAGACCAATCTTTAGGTTAGTGTCCACTTGAAAAGTTGAACTTGATTGTAAAGTGAGTGAGCCCACCTAAGATGCACAATTCATTCGCACACTGGCATAATCAAGTGGGTGGGATTCGAACCCAGGACTCCTGCTCTCTTGTGCAAGTCAAGTCATAGATGGCTCGACTCGACTCAGCTCAGCGGTAAAAAATGTTCAAGCACAGGGGTCCTGGGTTCGAATCACATCCGAGCTGCCTTGACCTCCCTCCAAGCAAGCAGTTTTGCAAGCACCCAACACACGGCGCAGCACTACACAACGCATGGGCGGAATCTCTCTTGAATTACATTCTCACTAATGCAAATCATAGCACAAATATTCAAGGCTTCCCAGGTACAAAAGAATGCCGGGCGAAGCAGACTTTTGGATTGGCAAACAGCAGCGGAACGGATTGCCAGAGGTGCTCCCTTGCTTTTTTTGGTGTGGTCCCTTTTGTGATGATGCCCAACGGAGAAGTTGCATTGTCTTCACATGAGAGGTGCCCCTTTACAAATAACCAAAGCCTTTTCAAAAACAGAATTCCTTGCAGGGTTGCCCCTGTGAACTCATGTTGTGTCAGTGTTTGCCTGTGGACAAGAAGTTGGTTTAAAGGCCCAATACAACATTGGTGAAGATCGGAAAACATCGATGTTTACAGATTTCCTTCTCATTTACACAGTTTATAGATGGTCATGATATAATCCGCATTTTGAAATTTTACTGTCTGGGATGCTGTACTTCACTCAAACATCGACAAATAGTTTATTACTTGCGAGTAATAATATTTATATTTATTTATAATATATTTATAGGCCGGTGCGAAAACCGTGGCGTTTTGTTTACCTTTTTCTACTTTCTTTTTACCATGTGAGCTAAAACCTTCGCAGGATTTCTTTTGGCATGTTTAATGGTGAAACACACAAACTGTGGCAATCTTTTGACCTTTACCAAATGTTGTATAGGGCCTTTAATACTGGGTGTCTGGCTGAAGTAAATTACTGGGTTCTTCCATAGAGCATGCTCTATGGTTCTTCCAATGATGGCGTCTGTTGCTCTGGTAATTGGCTAGTTGATGTAGGCAGGGGGTGACTGCACATACGTGTAATTAGGAAAGCAATAGCAAGTGACTTCTGAAAGATTTGAACAGGTTTATTATTTTGGGGGGACATTATGCTAACCCTATTATGTGTTCTCAAGGCTGAAGTCCATTTGCTGGGGTTTTATTCAGTCTGGAAGTGGTTCTGCTAATCAGAAACCAGGTTACCAGCCCCCCCCCCAAAAAAAAACCATGTATTGTGTCTGTCACTGGTATCCAGCTACATGTATCTGTTTATCTGTTTATTTTTTTTTTCCTGTCAAAACGCTTTGTGAAATTTGACCCCGTTCTTACCTTAGACAGTCCCTGCCCAGATAAAGTCTATCTGGATTACTTGCCAAATCCTGAAATTGTTCAATGAGACCATCGTCTACCCGTGTGTGGTGTGTGTGCAACTGGAATCCCATGCCTCGCAGCAGCCGGAAAAATATTTGCACTTCAGATACCGTATGACAAAAACCGCGATAAGATTGGGCGTGACTGGACACACTCGGTTCAGTTGCAAGGATGGTCCACTAAGGTCCGCACTGCAGGCAGCCTACCCCATATAAAGAACTCGATTGGGTGGGGCAGTGGATAACCTCAAGCAAACAGGTGGCCAAAATAGACAATTCTTCCCAAATTTCAGGAGTCACCCTAGAGGATAATGTTACCCACCTCCTAAATTGAGTCAGACTCTGAGTATGTTCCACGATCAACCCCCTCCCACAAAAAAAAAATGAAAAAAAAAATCAAAAAAAAAAATCTGTATGTCAAATAGTTTGTACAGTTTGGAATCTGTAAGTTGAATCTCAAACAATTTTTTTTTCTTATTTGAGGGGCCTTGGAGATGTTAGCACAGAGTCAATAAGTCTAAATTCAAATAATCTTTCATTCAGGAGACCTGGAGAATGTTAGTTTAGAGTCTGTGTGTGAAAATATTTCGTTTCTGACTCAAAGGCCTTGGAAATGTCAGACGAGAGTCTGTTAGTTTCATTGGAATGTTTTTTTTGTATGAAGCAAGGAGGCCTTGGAAATGTTACCATACCTTGGAGCAAGCTTGGGTTATGGATTAAGTTAAATTTGGAACCATTTTAAAAGTCATGAATCGGAATGTTTGTTGCAGTCCTGGATAGACTCAATCAATAGGCATCTGTTTTGGTCCTTTTTTTTGGGGGGGGGGTATTTCACAAGGCCTGCAAATGTTTCAAGACAAACTAATCATACTTTCTTCCCTGGCAGACACAAGTCATATTAAACCCATAGATTTGAAGGGGACATGATTAGGCTTATAACAAGAAACAGGCAATGTTTGAAATCACCAGCCACAGTCAAAGGGAGCACACAAGTCTATGGGAAGTGGCTACAGCCACTAGCCAGCGGCTTCCATAGACTCACGAGAAAACCAAAGCCAGTAACGCCAATTTCGGACATGTCCGCGCCTGGGTTCAGACAGGCCCGAAGAGAGAGAAAACTTTCCAAATGGCTTTTCATTGCATTGCAACAGAATCAGAACTCATGTTTTGTTTCTCACTCACAGGTGGACGTGCAACTTTGGAGATCTCGCTCCACGAGACAACCTGCAAGAGCCCTTGGCAGTGTCCTGTGCAATCTCACACAGACAGGTATGTTTCATTTTGGGGACTGTTAACAGGTGGGTAGAGGGGGGGGGGGTACACTCAACCGGCTTGATGATATTTCCCATAGAAGTCCAGTTCAGTGACTCACAGTCAGCAGGGGTAAAGACATTAATTTCTTCCCACACGTTTCCTCTGCTGTTCAATCCTGGCACCCCCCCCCCCCCCGAGGTTTCCATTGACAGATGCTGCGGTTATCCTGAGTGGGGGTGGGAGGAGCGAACACAAGAGGTTTGATCTACCAATAATAGTCGGTAGAGAGCCCCTCTCCAAAGAAGCCCAGAGTTATTGTTTACCTCACAAAAATAGGCTCTTGTGCTGAGCAGTGGTGTTCCTGTAGGAACCTGATCACCTTTTTCAGATTGATTGGAAACTTTCAGTTGCGAAATTTGTGTGCACCACACAAAATGAGCACTCATGTTTGGCAATGACGCTCACAATAGAAACCTGTTCACCTTTTCAAACCCTTTTGAATTTTTGTCCAAGCAGTTATGATCAAACTTATTCTATGTAACCTTGTAGTAGCATAGCAAAGAAAATTGAACTGGGCTACCCCTTGGACCCTCACTCAATTATATTTTCAAACAAATAAAGGAAAAACTTACTGGAAACTTTCAATTTTTTTTTTTTTTTTTTTTTTTTTTTTTGGGGGGGGGCTTTTTTGCAAACTGTTTCCGATCTCCCAGGCCATTTTCCTTTCATTGGCCACAAAGAATGTACAGATTGAAACTGTTCATCACAATCTACTCACCTGCTCTATTTTTGGGGGACAAACTGTCATCTGTAGTGGACTTTTGTGTGTGTTATAATCCAATATGTGATTCACTCCACTTGGTTCCAGTCAACATGCATCCTCTGGGCAGGGGGTATCTCTTTGGCACATAGACTAAGGTACCACTAGGTCTATAGGAGTTATGGATGTAAGGGTGCAGTGCAAACACATGGTAGGGACTGAGCAAATAGGCGTTTCAAGCCAGTGACAGTCATCCTGTCCAGTAGTTTTGTGGAGACCAGCCACTGATTTGTTGTATGCCATGCGGTTTGCTTGATTTTTTTTTTAGAAACTTCGGCCAGTCTCAAACTCAAAGCAGAAAGGAATGCCAAAAGGACATGGACCCTTATCTGCACTATTTACCAGATACCTGGTATTCTCTTACCTTGTTTCATTGTTCAGTTCTGGGAATGTCATTTCAAGTTTTTATTCTGGGCATCTTCGATTGTGGTGCCTGGTTATTGGAGTGTGGCGTTAAAGGATGTGTCTTATCTCCATCGCCTTTCTGTAGCTGTGTTTGCTTGATTGTTCTCCTGGCTGGACTAGTTTGCTCTGACCTCCACTAGAGGCCTCTTCACACTATGAACGTCCGATCAGTGTCGAAATCTACACGGGTCCGACCCGTGTCGAACACGGGTCAATTTCAACACGGGTCACTTTTGCTCCATTTTTATACTACTCACCGCAACACCGGCATTTAGTCGATACATGTAACATTTTGTGTATTGCGCGATCGTTTCACATGGTATCGCGCTTTCAACACGGATAGACCCTATATTGCCATATAACTACAGTGTGATGCTGCACGCATGCACTTGGCCGTTACGTTACACGGGTCGAACTCAACCCAGAGATGTTCACACCACGGCTTTAAACACGTGTCGGACTTCTCAACACGGGTCGATCGGTCTCAACCCACCTCCCGAGCAGGGTTGGTTTTTACATGTGTCGAGAGCTCTACATGGGTCGACGCCGTGTTAAAATCATACAGTGTGAAAAGCTCATTCTAGTGGACACGGATCCGACCCGTGTCAAACACAGAGATTTTTTGTAGTGTGAAAAGCCCTTATTCCCCCACATGTCCTGTCCAAGTGAAGGGCGGCAATTGGTCCCCAGCAAGAATGGGGGCTTTGGATGGGGCACCAAAATATTTTTACTTTTTGAGCATGGGCAGTGGCGCTGTTACCTATTGTCTAAATGTGTGTTGGCATTTGTTCAATGTCATATTCAAGCATTCCTTCAATATTCTTCTCTCATAACATTATCATGATTCTGCCTTTTAGCATCGGGCCCTGTACATTTTTGGGGGGCCGCTCACAATGAGAACTTCATCAAAAAAAGGAAATCATTTTGAAGAATCTGAATTATGACTGACTCATTCTTTTTTTTTTAGAAAAGCGAAGACTTAATTCACTTCCTGAAAGTCAACTTGGCAGTGTCATGTATTGGGGGATGAAATGCCATCAACTTTGAACTTCTTCGTTTCTCCCAGTGAAAAAGAAATCACTGCTGCACATTTCTTCATAAAATTTGTGTGGGGAGTCCCAAGGGGTATCTTGATTGATTTTTCAAGCAGTCATGAAAATTAAAACTAACCGTCAAAGTCGGTGTTAAAAGGCAAACATGCATCATTTTGCGTCATTGATATTGCCCAATGTGTCCATCAGGGGCAGCAGTTACTTTTAGCCGGCTAAGTTCCTGGGGTGGAGAGAGAGAGAGAGAGAGAGAACATTTGGAAATTTTAGATGGAATAAAAGAATCCTTCCAAAATTGGAAGGGCAGAACATAATTTGCTCAAACTTCAAAAATGGGGGGGAGGGGGGGGGGGGCATGGAATGGATATATATCAGTGTGTACGACCCAGGTTTGATTTCAGTCAGCACTGAGGTCCATTGTAATTCACCTGCTGATCCTATTGTGGATATGATTGACCATATCGCACCACCATCCATCTTTAGAGACCTAAAAAAATAATCACGCACTATGATGAGCTGGGTGAAACCTCGCTATTAAATTGGGTGATTTTTTTTTTCATAGAGGTTTAAAGGGCACTAAGAATGCAGACATCTGATTGATTGCTTTCCATTAAGGCATTCACTCAGTTAAAGAGGAATTTAAAACTCAAGGTAATCACTTTTCGGCCCTGTGGAGGACATTCTTTGACCCCCCTCACCCCACCGTGTCCCTCCAGTCCACCTTAAGGGCTAGTTCCAATGGCATCCTGAAAATACCCACACAGCCAGCTCTCTCTACCACCAGTGTCACAAGACCCTCTGTGCTCCTGGGTAGTAGAGATGCAGAGCCTAATTTCTTTGCTCCTGATGCGGGCATTCCAGGTCCCCCCCCCCCCCTCCAACCACCATGACCACCAAGAAAATAACCCCAGCTCCCTGTCTCGGGAGGTCAATACCAACCAAGGAAACCACAAACTCCTAGGGCTATGGAGGAGCGTAGAGGATCAGGCCCCAACTAGTGTGCTCAAGACACATACAAACATTGCCATTGCGTTGTTTTACTGGTTTTTAGTCTGGTGCCTCAGGTGGTAAGCCCCCTTAGGTCCTCTGGCTGTGTGGGAGAGCAAGGGTTAATTAATGGGTGAGTGGAGCTAGCTCGGTTCACAACCCCCCCCCCCCCCCCAATCCCATTGAGTCAAGGAACTCTGTTATAGAATTACACAGCAAGTTTTACTTGTGCTTCTTTTTTTGTTGTGCTTCTTGCAAAGAAGTTCCAAATTGGCCGAGTGAAGCTCTCGGACAACCATTGGCATGTCAGAATCACTTAACCAACGCTAAGCAAGCGAGCGCGTCTCTAGTGAGGATTCTCCCCACAGCAGTGTTGCCATTGAATTCCTTGTCAGTTGCGATCAATCCGATGAGGGCTTTGAAACACATAACGTAACCGGTTCCCTGCCAAGAAAAAAAAATGTAGTCTGGGGGGAAAATAAATGACAGTGGGAGTCAACGAGATGTTTGCATTCTAATTTGAATGTCTGTTGTTTGAAAAGCCATGAGTGCATCCAGTGTGTTGAGTTCCGGTGGTAAACGTCGAGCCCACTATCAGCTACGATCGTGACACGTTTCGACTGGAGAGAAAAACAAGTGCTGAAGTTCGGTCCTTTGTTTGTGGAGTCCTGAAAAGAGTGGGTTTGTTTAGTGAGAAATCTTGTGTCAAGTTAGGTTCCCAAACCGTGGATGCAGTGATTCGGTTCAAAGGTTTGTTTGGGCTCTTTTTACAAACTTTTTTTTTTTTCATAATCGCCTGTATGAATTTGGTAATTTTTAAGCAAGAAATCCTTTCAGCACTGAAGGTTTCCATTTGTTTCGATATCTGGGTGATGTTTTTGTTTGTTTTGGGCATGGTAGATATATTGGGGCCATACTTGTTATGGGGAATTAATTCAAGGCATATATTAGTGCAGAATGATATGTCATATTGATGCATCACTATGGGGTCAATAGTTGGAAGTAAATAGTATCACTCTTCAACTTAAAATTTAGTGGGCCTGACGTTTCGATCCTAGCAGGACCTTTCTCAAAGGCAGAGTGACAAGGACAAAACAGATACATGTACACGAAGGAAGGGGGAAGAGAGTGGATATGACACGGATGAGAAACAAAGGACAAAGAGTAAAGCTGGTGGGGTGAGATCAAAGGGAAGGGCAAGGAGTAGGGTAGGGATTAGTGAGAAGAGGGGAAAAGATCAAAGAGGGGGAAAGATCTTATCTTCATTGGCCTTGATTTTTTGGGATAAGTAGCCCCCAGCATTGCCAGCAATAACACAAACTGTATACACTAGGCTTTGCCATGTCTATTTCTTCAATGGCAGTGGTGGCTATTTTGTCTGAGTCTACCCAATCTATCCCCCGATGCATTGCTCTGCCCCATTGTTGAATCAGTGGTGACATCAGTTGTGACAACTGGTTATGGAAACATTCACTTTGCAGATATTCTCTTGTCATTGCTTTGTGCAGTGAGTTTGGTTTTTTTTCTCTTAGCTCCATATCATGATATGATGGCAGTTTATTCCACACCCATTTTCGGCCATTTTTTCTTTAAGCAACTGTAGATGCACTGTATTTTGGGTGCTGCTGAACCCAAGATGAAATATGGGGCTTAATAATCTGGCTTAAGGCTCTGGATTTGTCTCCATGACTTTCCTCACTTTAAAGTACAAGGATAGAAAACGGGAGGCCTTTGGGTTTGGGAAAAGACACTTGAGTTTCAAGTTTCAATTCCAACACCCAAGCTGTGTTTTCACCATTTGGATAACAGAGGTGGAGCTGGAGAAGGAATCTAAAGCCACGTTTCCACTGGACTAGAATTTAACCGAGACGATGGTTACATTTCCAATGGTCGAATTTGACCGTCGTTCCCACTTGCACTTTTGAGTCGGTCAATTTAACCGAGACGATGGTTTAAGTAACCGAGCTGGCCAGGCAATATGTGGGCACTGTGCTTGACCTTTTAGGTTACAAAATGCCCTTGGTAGAACACAAGATTAGGTCAACATACATGTACTGTACATGATATAGTGCGTGACACGAAGCAGACGTTTTGCGCAGTGCATGTACATGTTACATCATAGGCCAGATGTGGTCTTTTACCGAGCCGCGTTTATTGAGTGGTGCATTTCCACTGGACTAATCGGCTCGGTTAAACTTACCTGGTCAATTTTACTGGGCAGAGGTTGGCCAGTAAAAGTAACCATTCGGCTCGGTTAAATTAACCGCAAGGAAATTGAACTGGGCCGTTCCCACTGGACTTCAAATGGGAAAAGTAACCATCGTCTTGATTACTTTGACCAAAATAAGTCTGGTGGAAACGTGGGTTGGGGGGGGGGGGGGTCCTGAATACTGCATGGTGTACCGGTATTCAATTGATAGATAGCTCATAAAATTGACTTTAGTTTTATTAATGGAATGTTGGCTCTCTTTGCTGGACTGCATACCCGTGGAGCGTCACTGCTCAAAAAACAAAACTCATTATTGTGTACGTGTCCCAAGCCCACTCCACTCATCCATCACATCTCTCCCAATCACAAATCCTTCAGACACTGACTGGACTTTGTTTCGTTTTAATCTCTCGCTTCATTTCGGTCTGTCTTCATTGGTCAGGCCCTGGAACCCAGTTAGGCAAGAGATAAACAGCGGAGCAGATGATGTGATAACCCTGATCCAGTAATCTGCCACCCCCCCCCCCTCAGAGGCCACTTGAATTGAGGGATGAAAAAAAATAATAAAGCTGAACTTTGAGCTCAGCACTTGAGTGAGTTTAGCACCAAAACGGGATTTCAGGATGAGGGGTGGGATGAGGATTGGGGGAAGGGTACGGTGTTGCACATGTTGTTTATGCAGCCCAACTTTACTCATAGTCGCCAATGCATTTTCAATAGCCAAGGTTGATATTTATGAATCTGGCAGAAAGCAAACAGGGGTCTCTGGACGGCCCCACCTTCTGACTGGGAGGTACGTGAGCAGGTCTCCCCCCTTTGTACAGGTTGTGCAATGAGTTTGAGAACAGAATAACACCACCTGTCTAAAAATCTACAGACAGAGGTTTAACTAAAAAAATGGGGTGGAAGAATCCGCTGGTCTATTTTGACTAGACACTCAAACAAAAGTAGTTTGTGTACCAACAAGAGTTGAGGTAAATTGTATTGTAAATTGAGGGATGACAAGTTAACCAAATGTTGTCATTGCTGAACTCAATAAGTTGAAAAGAAAGACCTCTCTGAAAAAAAGGGGAGAGAACTGTTGCTGTAAATAATAAAAAACTAATGGCATGATGCCAAGTGGATGGATTGGTCGATTTTTTGCTGCTTTCTCTTCTGATTGCGGGGCGTAATGTTACAGAGCAAAAACACAGGGGGGAGAGCGATGCATTTGGAAAACAATCGATATTCATGAAGGCCGCACCAATTTCGTCAGGAGATCAGGAGAAATGTAATTAGGTGGGCTCTCTGAAAATGCTATCAATTGTGGATGAGGGGGGCACATTCTGGCATTACCTAAAAAGAAAAACAATATGAGTGCGTGATGGTCAAGTTCTAGCAGAACCTTCTCTCAAAGGTAGAAGAGAGAAATGCTGTGTTCACTGTTCACACTGGACTTTACTTTACCGAGACCATGGGTAACATTTCAATGGGTTAATCTTTCCAGCGTCTGCACTTGGATTATCGACGTGGGTAGATAGCCACAATGACGGGTAAAACCTAACCGACTGACTAAATACAAGAAACACCGCGTCTGCAGTGGACTTTCGACTCGGATAATCTGACCTGCTCAATTTAACCGGACAAAAGTCAGACGGTTAAGTAATACCCATTCGAGGCGGGTAAGTTACCAGGGAAGGAAACTTCCTGGGCTGCCCACACTGGACTTAAAATGGTCAAGTTACCCATTTGCTCAGTTAGTTTCCCCCCAGTCCAGTGTGGATAGGGGTAAAGACTTTGAGAAAGATTCTGCTAGTGTAGAAACATCAGGCCCTTTAAATTTGTGGGATTTGCATTTTGGGGAATTCTAGGCAGTGAACAGCTAGCAAGATCACTTTAAGACATACGGGGACTGCATAAAATGGCCTGTGAATCCAGCTGAACCAAAAGTGAGGAAGTCATGAGGACCGACCCCAGTTATCAGCAGCTAGAGAGATCCTTGCGGTTTTCTAACAGTAAACATGCAGAGGGTGGGGAGGGGGGAGGGGAAGACTCGTGGAAGTACGGCACACTGCTTTCAGTGTCCTGAACAGGAAACCAATCTTAGGGGTGGGAAAGAAAGAGAAACAACACAGTTTTGAAAGACGATAATTATCGGCGATACCGAAACTGATCAGCTGAGGACTTGTCATAACAAGGATAGGAAGTGTGCAAAGGGATCAGCGGATAAGGGCTTCTGCCCAAGCTTCTAAACTTGTGGGACAGGCTGTTTTCTGAGCACATTCCTTAAGTGGTACTCCAATAGGTCAAGAGTCCTTCTTAGGGCAGTTATGGCATAATTCACCCGTTGATTTATGTAATTTGTTCAAAGTTTCACAGGTTCTTCTTTAGGCTTGTGTCTTGTACCTATTTTCTTTCAAAAATAGAAGGGCTTTCAGCTCTTGCGATTTGTCTGCCTTCACATTTTCTTTTTTTCCTTTTTTTTTTGGGGGGGGGGAAGAGGGGCAACACAAACTCCTGTATTATTGAGTTATCGTGTGGAAATTATTAATCTTCAAATGCTGGTCATCTGCAGTATCCAGGACATGTCTGAGGTATGATATTAGTCATTGACCAAATTTACACAGAATGGAGAATTGATACAGCACTTTGGTCGCTATGGCAATTCCGGTCATCAAATTCATCTTTTGGTTTCATTTTTGGCCAATACATTATGGAGTGGTTGTAAAAGGTGAACTTATTTTGCTTTGAAATGGCTTATTGTGTTTTACATGCTGAATTTATTTGAATTTACAAAACAAACAAAAATGACTGAGATGAACAAAAATATGCAAATCCGCAAAGTTCAGAGTGCCTGATGTTTTGATCCTTGAGAGACCTGAAAGGCAAAATGTCACGGACAAAAACAGAGAATTATATACATGTATTAGGCCTCTAACTTACAGATGGACAGAAGGTGGACAAAATAGCAGTCTCTGTTTTAAGTCCCAGCCCAGTAAAGTTTACTTTGCCATCTTCACAAATTCAACTTTGAAATGCTTGAGGTTCCGATCTGAAGAGATCAGAAAGAACTTTCTTTTCCAGACAAGTGAAGTGAAGTCTTCATCAAGCTTCATCAAAGTTCATCAGAATGTCTCAAAATATTTTTTTTTTTTTTTTTTTTTTTTTTTGGGGGGGGGGGGGGTCAGTTGACTCAGTTCTTGTTTATTTTGTTTGCATCACGGTGTCATTTCTTGTGATTGGATGGGAGTGACCCTGTTCAGATAAAGGATGGGATGAGTTGGCAGGAAGGTGATCTCCTGGGATGGCCGGCAGGGGGTAGCCAAAAAAGCTGGTTCCCTCAAGTCTGCTTGATCAAGTCTGCTTGATCGGGAAAGCACCAGTGCAATAAATCCCATGGAAGCAGCAGTTCTTGTCTGGAACCAGTTTTGCAGCTCAGGAGTGAGACTGAGAGAGAGACAGAGACAGAGACAGAGAGAGACAGAGATAGAGACTGAGAGAGAGAGAGAGAGAAAGAGAGAGAGACATAGATAGACGGAGAGAGAAAGACAGACAGACAGAGATAGATAGAGAGACAGACAGACAGATAGACAGAGACAGATAGATACAGACAGACAGAGACAGACAGAGACAGACAGAGACAGACAGAGACAGACAGAGACAGACAGAGACAGACAGAGACAGACAGAGACAGACAGAGACAGACAGAGACGGAGAGAGACAGAGAGAGAGGGGAGGGATGGGGGGGGGGACTGCAAAAGGTCAGGCACTGCCATAGTCATGTAGGAACTTGGGAAGCAACATGTGTTTGGGTTTAATGGGTGGATTTCTGATCCTGGGGCTCCTGGTCCAAACCCATTCCCCATGTGATATTTCTTGATATGTCAGACAAGAATTATCAGGGGGGGGGGGGTAGACTGCTGTAAATAAGGCTGGAAAGTGAGTATGATTGTAATGACACCATACCAATGTGATTGGGGAAAGGAGGAAAAAACCCAACAGATTCTGTAAGTTGGACTTCCTGTCAGTGTGGCCTTGCCTCCCAAAAATACCTAGCTGCATCGTGTCATGTGTCTGCCCTGGGATTGTTCCTAAATAAACTCATTCCATCCTCTGTCGTGATTTCCAGAAGGAAGGAACAACTCCCCGATATATCTCAGTTGACACAGTTGAGGGTCTGAGTGGAGTTGGGGGGGGGATTGGTGCTGGTTTTTTTTTAGAGGAAGCTTTGAACTCGGTCTGGACCGGCGTGTGAAGCCAAGAGGCCGTCCCTTTCAGGAGAGGGAAGCTTCCACATCCTGGAGCCAAACCTGAACCGTGATTGCCGTTGACCTTTCAGTTTCCAGCGTACTTGAACCGCTCTTCCTGCCCACCTCAAGCATGGTGGTGTCAGACTGTCAGTGGCCGTATTCTAGTAGCAGTATAAAGTAGGACGGGAGGAGGCCAAAGCCAAATCCGGGTGAAGCGGTCGTTCTTTTGAACCTTGAAATGGGTCAGACTTGGAGGCCTGCCACCAACTCAAGGCCAACTAGCCATTGCATCCTACTGTGGTCTTCTCCCTCAGTCAGAATTGGTGCTGCTCTGTTCAGCTGCTCTGCTGCTGACACTTATGGCTCAGTTGGAGGCTGGAGCAGTGCCACTTACTCCAGTGGGCTGGATTGCCGAACTCTCTAGTACTTTTTGTAGTACATGTAGTTTCAAAACAAAACCTGTGCAGCAACTGAAACCCGTTCTCTGTGAGAGGGCACTTCGTGCAGCAATGTTAATGGCCCGGTCTTGTCCTTCTGACTGACTACCACCCCAAAGGCAGTTGACTTTCATGACATGGGTCGTTTCAGAAAATGGACCTCTATCCACTTGAATCAGACGTCGATGGCTGCATTCAAGCAATTAAGCCTCCATTTTGGATTGGCCTTTGTTATGTTAACCGTGGCAACTGCTCCGTCAGTGTTTGGATTGTGCCATCTTTTCAGCTACAGATTGCAGAGACTTTAGGGCACGGTTTGTTTGACTGGAGTCGCCTATACAACCAAATTCCGGTGATGGTCGACCATGTTGTGTTTGCTGTCAGATTGCGGCAGATGAGAATGAATGTAATGCACTAATGGAAACAACTCACTTACTAAGGGTGACGGAGGTCAGACATCTCACTTCAAGAAGTTTGAGACCTTTTGATTGAACCCTGAGACCACTTGGTTGAACGCAGCAGCGCTCTATCAACCCAGCACGCCAGTTCTATCTGTGGTGTGCTATCATTTTTGTGGAGTTGGGTATCAGTCCATAGCTATAATATTAACCATTCACTGCTGATATGACTCCGTATTAGTCCAACTGATGAATAATAAAAAAAATTATGGAGGGGAAAAGTGCATTTAAGTTTTCATAGCAACAACTTCTTCATCAGATTCAATGAAAAGGACAAACCAGGTACCTTATTAATTATTATAAGAAAATCTAGAGGAAAATCTGTAGCTATGCTTACACCAGTCCAACAAGAAGTGTTGTGTTCACTGGCAGTCTTTCTGTCTTTGAGGAAGCATGATGAAAACAGCTTTGCATATATTGGGTCATTTAACTCAGAAAGCAGTTAGCTACATTTTTTGCATCACTTTAATTTTTGCATTTTTCAGGGTCTCGTGAGACGTTTTCTGTTAGTGGGCCAGACGTCCTGCCCAGTCTGTAAATTGAATCACAATTTCCCGAATGTAAAACCCAGATGCCTCTGCAGACTTTCGCCAAAATCTTTCGGCCAATTCTCTGAAGGAAGCTTCGGAGTCACCGGAAATCTCCGACTTTGACGGGGGATGTCTGCGAGATGACGGTCATGTCATCATAATTTATCAGGGAAATCAAACCCATTTGAGGGAATACAAGGAAGAGACTGCTTTATGTTGGTCTATCAGATGTGTCTTCTGTATATGCTCCCAAGTGAGCCAGGAATTTGGAATGAACTTTTCAGAATCAGATGTCCTCAGCAGTGCTCAACCTACCCCCTCCCCCTCCCCCCCCCTCCAAAATAGAAAATTAACAACATTCCCCAGCTCTCTCCATACAACCCCCACCCCTCCCCACCAGCCTCAATGCCTCAGTACCATTATATAGTTTGTTTTGGAACGTTTGTTGATGTTGCCCCCAAACAATCATCAGGTGGATATCCTCAGGTCCTGGTGTTATGACAGGCTAAATGACGCACACACACAGAGCAGCCAAGGGGCAGGATATTACCCAGGCTGGGCACCAACTAAAATTCTGGACATCAGCAGAAGGGGAGGGTGGGGGGTTGGAAAGTAGCCGGTAACCTGCCTCTGTCTATGCCTCCGTCTATGCACGGCCCTCTCTCTCTCTCTCTCTCTCTCTCTCTCTCTCTCTCTCTATTTCCTTTCCTCTGATGGACTGAGAAGAGAAGGAAAACCTACAAAGGTCAATGACCAAGAGGTTGCTGAACCTCTGTCAAACCGGAGGACCTCTGCCAACTTGTTTTAAGAGTATGGTCTGTGCAGAGGTCATTTCAAGAATGTTTGATGCCTCTTTAAATCAAGGTTGGCTGGGAAGGCCATGTGGTTTTTTTCCCTGCCCTGGCCAAAAAAAAAAGACTCAATCAGCCAGGATATTATGTGGTCTTGAAGGAGACAATTTGGTCTGTTTTTGTTTACAGCCTGTGATAATTCATTGTTTGTCTTGGAGACCGCTGCTGTGAAAGGTCCGGCCATCCACTAGCAGTTTTGGGGATGGCAGTTTATGTGAGAGCTGAGAACTGATTTGTCAACGTCTTTGATAGTGTTGCATTGGGAACTGAGAGAATGGCTGTAATGTATATTCACCAAAGAACTTAATGCCGCACTTAGGTGACAAACAAGTTCAGAATGACTAGTAACTTGAAGCAACCAGGTATCATCAAGTATATCGTGGAACTAATGCAGTAATGGACAGTACTGGTATGTCCATTTCTAGTGGTATGTCCATTCGTACTGAAGATCAGTTTACAGTACATTTGGGGTTTTATATTTTTTTACAATTTGTAAAAATATATGTAGTAAAGAACATTTCACTGGACCAGGACTTGAACCACTGCTGATACATTAAACCAGAGGTCTCAGGTTCTTGGCTTTCTTTTGCATGTTTGAATTGAAGACTTGTAGTTTTGTGTTTATATGGACACTTTTCCTTTCATTGTTATTTTTATAGTGTTAATTTGTCAGTTGTCAGTAAAGCCGGAAGTATATACACCGGTACTTTTGGTAATTTTTACCATGCATTGGAGACTGCACTGTATCATGTTCATGGAATTACTATAGCTGCCCTTGCATAAGTTAATCTGAAGTGAATATTGGCTAGATTTTAGTTGTCTGTTCTCCGATTGTAGGACAAGACAAAATCTTGCTCTCATGATAATTTAAGCCATGACATATCATGGGAATTCCATTGGTTGCATAATTTCTTTGGTGATGTAACTCCGGTCATGGCAACAGCAGCATTGTTGGCAAGGACAAAAAGTTGCAGCCATGACGAGCACTTGTACAACTAGACACGACCCTAAAAGATCTGACCCCTCTATTGTCCAATCCTGGCAGCAAAAGAGTGTCTGAGAATCAAAATCCAACTGACGTATTTCCTCCTCTTTGTCTGTGTGGATGTCCTGTTCTACTCGTTTTTTTCACGGAGGTAGACATGATTTGTTGTACTTGCTCAAGCGCAGATCTGCCAATTGATTTTTTTAAAAGATAAACAATTGTGCGGGGGAACACTTTGGGGAAGTCCCTTTTCAATTGCAGGGTCATCCAGCAGTAATAATCTCCCACACACACACAAAAAACCGGTGACATTAATTATTCACCACCACTGTCCTTCCTTAGTCAGGCCACAGTGGTCAGGCCAACTGCCCTCCCTTGTACAGAGTGTTGATAAGACCATGATAAGACCCACTGCCTGGATGATAAGAGGAAAGACTATTGGCTCAAAGTTTACAGCAAGTGCTCTGCAGGGAGGGGAAAGGCGTCTGCCATTGGAAGGGGGACCCTGTGCTTCCTCATGGGACTGCCAAGAGCGGCCACTTTGCTGTCTGATGAGAATGTGGTTGACTTGCACATCAGAGTAAAGTATCAATCAAATTATAGTGCGCAGGTCCCCCCCCCCCCGACCCCTATTGCTGTGAAAGTAAACCTGCAGCAAGTCGGGCACAACTTACTATTGATAATGCAGTTTCTCCCCTAGTGATAAAAATACACTCTGGGAGAGATCCCAGATAAGGTTTACCTAGTTTCCTAATGGATGGAGATAGATGAGGTGCGTGCGTTTTCTTCTTTTCTTGGATTGATAGGGTGGGCTTCGGTATGGGAAAGTGATGGCATGAGGGTGCGGCTTTGCAGATTGTGGGGAAAATTTAGTGGGCAAGGCAGCCAAGGAAGGCAGTGTGTTTTTAATTATTGCTTGATTCACACAGTGGCCCAGATTGCAATGACCTCTAAATTTAACACCAGGCCACCTTCATTAGGGAAGTTTATTTACATTAGTAGGAAAAAGTGTGATTTTTGACTCCAAAATTTAGTGTGTGAACAACATCTTTCAAAAAATCGTGATTCACATTCCAATCTGAATCACAATCACAATCCATCCTGCTGGGTTTTTTGTTCTCAAAACACACAATGGTCATTTGCCAGATGATACATTGCATGTGTGAAAGCTCCTGAGAATTGAATATCGGTATTAAGTTACATTCCACAATGCACGTAGAAAAACATCCGGTGCCACGCGGTGAGCTGACTCTTACCATAGTTGCTGTATGCTCTTACCACATGGTATTGTACATAATGCAGTTTGAGGCACTGTGTAGTTTCCTGTTGGTCACTCTTGGGTCATGTTTCAGGCATACCGGTACACAATGCAATGCAATTGGCCCCACAAAGAATTTCTTGCGAGGCCTTAATGCGAAGACAGTCTTAAACATGACCACTAGGTCTGAGCAATTCAACTCGGGGGATCGGGAAGAATCAGATAAAAAACTCCCGGATTTGCCCAACAGTAATGACCACACACAAACACAAGCGTAATTTTGGCACCCAATTGCATTCAAACAGTCATTCATTAGCAGGAGTAAGTTGTGCAAGCTTCTTTGGAATAGGGGAAACCAGTTTAGGCTTTTCTTGTTTTGTTTTGTTTTTGGGGGGGGGGGGAAGGGGGAAAACTGGATTTCAAAACTACCTCTTCACTCTCACTGGATCAAAGACCAAACACTTTTTCAAACATCTGTTTTCAAAATGTCAGAAATAAAAATATGAGGTCAAAACAATACAGCGCCTTTGTTGCCAGGAAAAAATAAGAATTTTGGAAAATGTGGGATGCAGGATGCTTTCTTTCTGTTTCTCAATGAATATTCATTAGTACCCGACCTTTGGGGGAGGGGTCGGGGGGGGGGAAGGTTTGGCGTGATGATGTAATCAAATGCAAGCCAAGGGAAAATTCCTGTACATGATTTCCCATTCTGTGTGGATGTGATTGTATATCAATATTGTGAGTGTAAACACTTGACCGAGGACTGGACAGGGGTGGCTGCTGAGTGTGGGAGGGGGGGGGGGGGGGGTTGTAGGGTGGTTGAGGAGGGAGGTGGGGGGGGGGGGGTAGGCCTCCTCGCCCACACACCCACACCCAGTCAGACCTGCCTGAGCGCTGGCCCAGGTTCTCTTACCAGTAGGTCAGTCCTCCTTGTAATCGGAGCCGCCACTTGTACTTGATCTTGTTTCCCTAACCTTCCCTCCTTTTTTGTTCCCCTCAATCTCTTCTTATCCAGGGTAGTGCTCTAAGAGAAAGCCACACAGGAGTCTGTTGGGATTGGTTAATTGGTCCCTACTCTTTCTCTCCCCTCTCCTTCTTTCTTCTCCCCCCCCCCCCTTATGCTTATTTTTTTTCAAATCATTGTTGTGGGGGAGTTTCGTCCTAAGCCGGATGTTAGACTTCTGTCTGTCTGGGACTTGAGGGTGGGAGGGGGAGGGGGCGGGGGATTGCTTTGTTAGGAGTGTGAGGTGGCTGTCCAACTGGACAGTGGTGAGATGTAGTTGGAAAGCGCCTAGCATGGCGACCCCTCACCCCACTCTTCGTATTTTGGTATGCAGCGCTTCTTGTTCACAACCAGCCCCCACCCCATGTCAGATGGGACAATCGTGCACCAAACATGTGACACATACATGTAAGTGCCCCACCCTCCAACATTTGTTGACTACCCCCACCCAATGTTTGCAAACTCCCAGCCCCGGAGGCCTCCCTTCTGAAGATTCTTTATCTTCCGTCTCCTGCCTGCAGGGTCTGAAATGAGTGGGGCCACTCTTGATTGGTTTCTCCATAGAGCAAGGGAACAGATTCCTTGCTTCTATGCTTTCCCCATAGAGCAAGGGAACAGATTCCTAGCTTCTATGCTTTCACCATAGAGCAAGGGAACAGATTCCTAGCTTCTATGCTTTCCCCATAGAGCAAGGGAATAGATTCCTAGCTTGTATGCTTTCACCATAGAGCAAGGGAACAGATTCCTAGCTTCTATGCTTTCACCATAGAGCAAGGGAACAGATTCCTTGCGTCTATGTTTTCCCCATAGAGCAAGGGAACAGATTCCTAGCTTCTATGCTTTCACCATAGAGCAAGGGAACAGATTCCTTGCTTCTATGCTTTCTCCATAGAGCAAGGGAACAGATTCCTTGCTTCTATGCTTTCCCCATAGAGCAAGGGAACAGATTCCTAGCTTCTATGCTTTCACCATAGAGCAAGGGAACATATTCCTTGCTTCTATGCTTTCCCCATAAAGCAAGGGAACAGATTCATAGCTTCTATGCTTTCACCATAGAGCAAGGGAACAGATTCCTAGCTTCTATGCTTTCACCATAGAGCAAGGGAATAGATTCCTTGCTTCTATGCTTTCCCATAGAGCAAGGGAACAGATTCCTTGCTTCTATGCTTTCCCATCATAGAGCAAGGGAACAGATTCCTTGCTTCTATGCTTTCTCCATAGAGCAAGGGAACATATTCCTTGCTTCTATGCTTTCACCATAGAGCAAGGAAGCAGATTCCTTGCTTCTATGCTTTCCCATAGAGCAAGGGAACATATTCCTTGCTTCTATGCTTTCCCATAGAGCAAGGGAACATATTCCTTGCTTCTATGCTTTCACCACAGAGCAAGGAAACATATTCCTTGCTTCTATGCTTTCACCATAGAGCAAGGAAGCAGATTCTTTGCTTTGATGCTTTCTCCATAGAGCAAGGAACCTGTAAGCATGACATTTAAATTCTCGCTGGATCTTGATCAAGGGCAAGTGAATGTAAAGTGGATCTGATGTTCCAATCCTTGCATGACCTTTCTTCAGATGCAAGAAGCCATTGCCTCTGAGGAAGGCCCTGCTTAGATGGAACATCCTTCCTTCCTCCATGAATGGGACATGAGGCAAAATGATGTAGGCGCCTGACCTTTCAATTCAAGCGGGACCTTTCTGAAAGGCTTTCCCAAAACTTGTTTACGCTTGGAATGGTAATTTGGATGTGAGGTGAGGCTGAGTTTGGTTGGGTCATTGGTCAAAGCCCCTTCCTTCTCCCTGGAATCTGCCCAGAAATATGTCCTCCTGGATAACCCACAGGCCTGCACAGACTCATAAAACCCAAACACCCCCCCCCCCCTGCCATCCACCCAAACTTCTGGATCCACCCCAAGCGCTGTTACTCATGCTTACCTTGTGTTGGGTGAGTTGGTCCATGACACACCTCTCCCCGAAAATAATGTTACCCCCCCTCTCTCCTGACCCCCCCCCCCTCCTGATTAAAGTGCACCATTAAGGAATCGGAAAGTTTTGAGTTTTCTGGAAGCTATGATAGGCCTGTAATCCCGCTATTACATTATTTTGTCCTGAAGATCCCCCTAGGCCCCAAACTGACCTTTTTTGTGTAATAATAAAAATGTGGTTGAAAAATCCCCCCAAATGCATGCAGGTATGCTTGGGCCACCCCTCCTCCCCCTCTCTCCTTTCAAAAAGGTGGCTGACCACTAATCCATCTAATCTTTGTGGTTTGCAGTCAGGAGAGGGAGTGTTGGGACATTTTCATGAGACTTCCGGAGCCCTGTTCTCCCCCAAAAAAGAAAAATTGAAAGAAAATTGATGGTGAACTGAGAGAGAAGAAACAGTTGAATTGTAGGAGGGGGAGGTGGATGGGTGGGTGGGTGGGTGGAGGAAGGGGGTTAGGGGAAGGGGAAGTTGCCAGGTCAGTTAGGGTTGGTTGTTAAGCGTAACCAGGGAACCAGGCAAATGCAGGCCCCCAGTAAGGAAACCGAGTGAATTAGCTCTTTCCTGCCCCTGAGGAGAAAGGTTTTTTTTCTGGAACCCCTGCTCCACAGTGATGATTTTTAGCCAACTGGGGCAGACTACCGGTCATGGTGGTGTCCTGACTGGGGACAACCCTTCATCAAACCCAGTCAAGTGGACAGCCTGTGCGGTCAGTCCGTCTGGCCCAATCCTCCTCAATGTACCCGTAAGCATTGAGTTTGAGAGTCTTTAATTCTCTCACTCTCTCTCTTGTTGCACCGACTTTTCCCCTCTGGTCATCTGTGCGATACGCTTTTATCAGTTCAGTTTAGTCATATATCCCAGAGTTCAGTATCCGTGGTCTCTTTCAGTGGGGGGGGGGGGTGGGTGGCGGGGGGAGGGGGGGTGGTTGGCGGGAGTCCACCCAGAATTCTGCTAGGTATGGGTCTGACATGTTTTCATTTATCACTTCAACGAAGCTGATTTGCCGAGTTACTCAGAAAATCGGTAAGAATAAGAAAAAATTACACAAAAACGTTGCAAGCTGCTCACTGACTAAAATTACCAAAATTTGAATCTCAAACCCTGAGCTTTTCGATCCTATTAAAAACAGGACCCTTTCATGGGAAGAGGAAAGTCCTGACAGAATCAGGAAACCAGGTCCCCTAATTTTTTTTTTAAGAATGCCCCAAAAATGTATTTGGTAACATCCCGATGTGGTTTGGACGGGATCCAAAAGTTGTTGCCCTGTAAGAGAACAAACCTCAATCTGAAAAAGAGGATCAAATAGATTTATTTTCATATCCACAGCTATGATGTTTGGATTATTTGGGTGGCCCAACTTTCGTGGAACCCAGATAGGCATCATAGGCTACTAGTACTAGTATTAGAGAACCGGGCCTTGTTACTTTGTTTGCCTTGCCATTATGGCCTATGAGCCAGAGACTACATAAGAGCAGGGAAGGCATTCTCCCCCCCCCCCCCCCACAAAAAAAGGGGGAACGATCAATCATCCACAAAATGATCAGCTCCTGCACAACTGCAGGTCATTCACCAGTGATATCCACACCTTTGGCCTGATCACATAATCTCCTGACCCATTATGGGGCAGTTAAATGGCCAGGTATACAGTGCTCTTCAATTATAATGCCATTGGCAAAACAAAACAAAAAAGCTGAGAAAGAAAAAGGGAATAAAAAAAAAATAAAAAAAACCTCTGAACAATTCCAGGCATCATTCTTCATGAGTATGGCCAGTGCTTGTGAGATCAAATTTGTTTTCCTTGATATGACTCGATCTCTCCACCTCCTGGTAAGCTTGGGGTTTGATTCTTGAATGAAGAGGGGCACCAAGTCCATTGAAAACTCTGGTCTTTGGGGGGCAGCCCGTTATTCTTACAGAGGGTTTTACGGAAAGCCCCCTGCCTTCGCACTGATGATGTAGGGCCTATATTAACACCTGAGATTTGCATCTCAACAACAGAGGGCTTTTCCCACCTGGAAAGGCCAACTGGCCCATTGTTATCATGACCCTGGTCAGAATGTAGTCAGACCCTCAGGCGCTGGTTTGTGTACCTAGTGGTCTGGCTTCAGACCACCAACTTTTATTGCTCTCTAGTCTTTTTTTCCTCCTCCAGATTTCTTTCATGGGGTTTGCCAAAAGGAAACCAAACCAGGTTTCAGGGCAAGTACCAAAGATTCCTTGCTCTTTAAGAAACTGGCTTTTGTCATGACTGGCTTTTTCTTGGTGACGGTTCCAAGGTGGTCGTGCGATGAATCCTGTTTCAAATTGATCTGTCACCAAATTGCAGAGATTAAGACCTTTTCATTTATCTTACACTCTTTGGAAACTTTGTTTTCGCCTCAGAAGAAGCTCGATCAACAGCTCGGTCCCACCCTGTGAGCATCTAACTCCAGAACGTTTGTTTCTGATTGTGTCAGGGTGTTCGGGTGTTTGTTTATCTGTATGTTTGTTTGTTGGTGTGCTCAGCTATTTCTCGCATCAGTATTGACTACAATTTACTGAAAAGTAAAATGTTATTGGGTTGAAATGAACGTGCAATGAATCTCTTTTTATTGATTTTGTTCCTTTATTTTAGTTTCAAATGTATACAGTGGAAAACACACCATAAATCAAGATTGGACAATGGTGAGCTCTATATGATAAAGCTTCAGTTGTGTTGAGCCCATGATAGTATCAGTAACAATTTCAAATGACTCTGTTTGGCATTGATTTTACCTCCGTCGTCGCAAACTAAATACAATCTTGGGACAATGTGCATTCACCTTATTCTATCACATCCAGACTTTTGTTTAGAGGTGGTGAAAACAAATTATGGAATTCAAAAGGCGTTACATTCTGACCCCTTACGGGTGTCACATGGGCCTTGGTGGAGCCCAGGTCACTTTCACGGGTGCAACCATTTTAGCGAAAGCTCTCCCCCAATCCCACCACCTTTCCACCACGATCCCCACCAAGAACAATGCCAGCGTCACTGGGTGGCCATGACAGAGTAAACAAGTGGCAACTCTCCAAGCGGTGTGACACGCCTGCCCGACAGTGCATTCCTAATGCAGCGCCAGGCGCTTCTTTAATTAACGGGGGCTCCCCACAATGGAGGTGGTGCCTGCCTGCACTTCTGCATGCCCTCTGTTGGAAGTGCGGGGCGAACAGCTGGGGGAGGGGGGAGGGAAGGCTGCCAAATACAACACCTTGGGGTTTTTATCTTGAAAGTTGCTGGCAGAAAGGACCAATGGGCTATGTGCACACTGCCCCCCCCCCTCTGACAACAAAAATGGCCTGTTGCGGATTCCTGTCATTGCAGAGCAGTGCACTCCAGGCAGGTGGGGGAGGTTGGTCATTCCTATGTCCTAACGGCCTGTCTAACCCCCCAACCTAACCTAACCCCCAGTCCCAACCTCCAGCCCCCCCCCCCCCACCTCCCCTTCTCTCCGATGAAACCCAATCTTCCAGTTTGGTGAGTCTCCTGAAAGAATGACACTTCCCCTCATTGGGTATGAAGTGCGTCTGATTAGCGGCGGACAGCAGCCATGAAAGAGGAATCTTAAAAAAGAAAGTGTTCCCCTCGTCGGCAAAGAATTGTGAAAAGAGTTTGGAAGTTTTGCAATTGTCTACTCTTTTGCAGGGGTTACCGGTATAGAAGGTTGGCTATTTCTAGGGGCAATTTACCACATGAACAGACTCCAGAGTAAGTGCTAGAAAGGTGTTCTCTAACAGTGCTAGTTTTGATTTTGGTGTGGGGTGAGGGAGGAGGAGGCAGCATCCTTCAATAAATATTCTCTTCATTACAAATACAATCCCCCACCCAAAAAGACAATCTTAGAACAAAACTGCCTCCTAACTTAAATGACCAAAATTGCAAATCTCAAAAATGTAGAGGGCTTGACATTTCAATCCTTCAAGGACCTTTCTCATAGGCCGAAATTTCCTAACAGGACTTTGAGAAAGATCCTGCTAGAATCGAAATGTCAGGACCCCTCCACACACAGAAACTCCATAGGTTTTCTTTTGGGGAAATCTCAGATGATCAAATCACAATCGTCTTGTTCCACAGGTCCTATACTTTAAAAGTTGCTGATAGCTTTTGTCCGTTCAACTGAAAAAAAACCTGTTGGTTTTTCACTTGTGCTTTTCGCTTCCTCTAACTCCCTGCCAGTTACTTCGGCTGAGTTTAATTGCATTTACAATGTTGGGGATAACATTACAGCAGACAACATTCTGATATTTTCCTTGTCAATTGCGGCACCACTATGGATCAGCACTCAGCAGTCGAGGTCCTCTCTGCTTTCCAAATGTTCCCATGCCGCATAACTCACAGCCAAGTGTTTGCACGCCTGAATCAGTGGCACCACATTACTTCCACGACGTAGTTCGGCTGACCCATTATTTTGTTTCTCTCAGACACACACACACACAAAAATAGATCTTTTCTTCGATATGAAAAAAAAAAAAAAAAAAAGGGAAGGGAAGGGCAGAAAAAAACAGGGGCTTATTGTTCCCGTCACGAAATGGTTCATGCTGCACTGGTTTTGACCATTTCTGCGAGGGATTTGTATGAATTGTGGGGAAAAGAACTTCACACCCAAAGTGGGGGTGTCTGAGTGCCATTACTCTGTGTAATACCAGAAATTAAGAATCAAGGATTTTTCGCATTCACTGTGGAAGCGGATATGGAATGACCCGATTGGCTGTGGGTGTAGAATTGTTTGTAGATGGAGCATTATTTGTGTGTAACCAGGGATAGTTTCCAGTATTATCAACAGGCCATGTTGGGTCCCGCCCATTGGCCCTGGCCAGAAATCTGTAGGAATTTACCTGCAGCCACTGGCAAGTTGCTTCCATCCTCCTGTGTGCACTTGAAACAAGTGGTTTCAGGCAAAGCCAATTCATGATCGAATCTATTATTTTATTAAAAGGGCCTTTTTCTTTCACACAGAAAATTTGAGGATGTGACGGTTTGATCCCAGCAGGAATTTTCTGCTGCTGATCCGGCTCCAATCAAAACAACAATCTGGCGATCTGTTACCTTTGCATTTTTTTCGTTCAAGTCTGAGAGCAGGTTCTTGTTTAATTACTTGAAGCTTTTTCCCACTCCTTCATCACAAATGTTTGCTTGAGAGTTAACTCTTTAAAGACAATCATATGCCTCGTTGACATTCCTGTGTAGTATCATGCATACATTGAAAACATTGTTGAGCACTTCCTCCAAAGAAAAATTGGCAAAGTGTTGGGATCCCAGCTTGGAATGCCCACGTATTTATTCAGCAATGTATTTGCTGATCCAAATGCACATAAAGATGTGCTGAAAGGGTTTTACAATGCTATATGCATTGATTCACAATTGTAATAGGGGCATGCACTCTCATGGAGATCTGTGGACAGTCATCAGAGATCATAAACTGGCTGATCATTTGTGGCCGGTGGGGATGAAATGATTCCGCACAGTTTGAATTATTGCACATGTCAGTGATTGCGGCAGTAGTATTACATGGTGCATGGCCCTCAGCATTACAGCTTGCATTCATCTCATTCAGGCTGTTCATTTCTATGGACCTAAATCTGGTGTGCATTGCATTTAAAGATCTTCAGTGTATGCAACCAGAAAAGTTTATTTTTTTCCCAGACTGTTTTTTTTTTCTCAGTACTTTTTTGATTTATGTTTTTCCTCCGAGTGCTCTTTATTTTTAAATTCCAAAGGAACTGGATGCCACAAAAGAGTGGTGGGCCGACAAAAGTAGGGAGGTTTCTGAGTGGTACTGGTAGTCAGTGCCCAGTTACGGCGTGCACGCTCTTGCCCAAACACAAAGCCCTAATATCCGCGTTTGCAGCAAGCCAAATAGTATATAATTTTTTTTTATGATTTCTGCGTTGCATAGCGCATGATTGCATTGCCAGTTCATTCATCCCAGCATCGGCCCATGATCAGGAGTTAGAGGTAGAGGTGGAGGTGGTGGGAGGGGGGGAGGGAGGGGGGAGGGAGGGGGGCCAACCCCCCATGCTTGTGCGGCTGGATACTCCGGCGGCCGAACAATATTAATCATCGGGGCACGTAGGACGCGTATGTGCATTTGTAATTTGGCATTCAGCGGCAGCAGTGGAGCTTGAAGCGTGAAGACGTGTACAATTCTTCACTTCAAAAGAGCCTTACCTACCCAAACATGGTGAAAGGGAGAGAGAGGGAGGGAGAGGGAGGGGAGAGAGAGAGAGAAAGCATGCAGCAGGTACCACAGACTATAGAGGAGGGCAGAAATGAGTCGCTGCTTCCAGGATTACTCTGTGTATAGGAATGGCGTGAGAAATCCACTCAACCTGTTTCAGGGCGGGGGGGGGGGGGGGGGAACAAAGGGGGCCACTCCCTCTTAAATTAACCATTCCCACTTTCTGATAAACCCCAAAAGAATTGACTATTTTGCAATCTCATCATGGTGGGATTCGATTTCATTCAGTTTCATTCAGTCAGAGTTCAAAATGCTTCTTTTTTTGTCTTCGTCCTTCCTGATTTTACTGACAAAATGCTCGCCATTCTTGACCCTAAAAGTTTGCAGAGCAATGCACACAAATGTTGCAAACTGCTCACTCACTTAAATTACCAAAAAAATAACAAAAGAGAAATCATTCCGATGGATCCACAAAAGAGACTACCTGGTACCGAGTTTAAAAACCATTAAGGCTTCCCAATTGCCTTTACAAAAAGTCAACTACCGGTATGAGAAATGTTTAAAAAAAAAAAAAAAAAATGCCCTACTTCCTCCACTGATAAAAGTTCATTGGACCAATCCCTACCAAGAATCAGTCAAAATCTGTATACTTTGTTCATCCCTAAATTGTTTGTTAAGTTGTCCATTGTCTAGCTCCCTGCCCTTCAGAGTTGTTGTACACTTTACTGTTGACACTGATATCCTAAATCTTATCTTCCTACCATTTTAGGCAGATAAGTGGCCCAGGACTTGGTATGTGTGAACTTTGTGTTTTTTCATCTATCAAACGAAATCTTGCAGAAGCTGAGTCAAACCAGATTAGACCAGACCACAGGCTGAACCAACATGTGGTCAGAGCTTAAGCCACCCTTCAGGAACACCCCCCCCCCCCCACTTTCTCAACAGCTCCCTGATTCTTTGAAATTGTCTATTGGTCATTCCAGGACCTTACACTTGACACAGTGACTACTGGGTACCCAAAGTGGCCTGTATGCTGCCTCTAACAATGTATAGGCTGTCCAGTGGTCAAGTGTTAGATGGTGGGTGGATGGCCCATAGGTCCATAGACTGATAGTGATCGAGCAAGAAATGGTTGGTTGGTGCGCATGGTTGGTGCATGGTTGGTGGAGCATGCATGGAGGCATGGTGGAACTCTCTGCATGCGAATAGGAAATCAAGCCAGGACAAGAGGACCAACTTATCAGAACAGTGTTTTCAAGTTATCAGAACAGTGTTTTCGAATTATCAGAACAGTGTTTTCAAGTTATCAGAACAGTGTTTTCGAATTATCAGAACAGTGTTTTCAAGTTATCAGAACAGTGTTTTCAAGTTATCAGAACAGTGTTTTCGAATTATCAGAACAGTGTTTTCAAGTTATCAGAACAGTGTTTTCGAATTATCAGAACAGTGTTTTCAAGTTATCAGAACAGTGTTTTCAAGTTATCAGAACAGTGTTTTCGAATTATCAGAACAGTGTTTTCAAGTAATCAGAACAGCGTTTTCAAGTTATCAGAACAGTGTTTTCGAATTATCAGAACAGTGTTTTCAAGTTATCAGAACAGTGTTTTCAGGTTATTGAATACTGTGTCTGCAAGGTCTCTTAGCTGGCCTGGGAGATTCTTCTTTGTGTGTGGTTTTCTTGTTGGCAAAGGGAGGCAGTGAGGGGCGAGGGGGGAGGCTGTTTCTCCGTGATTCATCAACCTCACCAGGTTGCAGAGTCATGGTTTGTATTACGGTAGGGCGTTGTGATTTTTTAGCTCCTATACAAACTACAAAGCTCGATTCTAAGAAGGATTGTGGACTATAATTGGGCACATTGATATCTTGAGGAATACAGAAATTGGGATTTGATGCCTTCAGTAACAGACTGATGATGGTCTGGATATTGCGGAAAGACTTGGCACGATGACACTGACAGGAAATTACCATGCCACTCACACTGAGATCCCTCTACTACTAGCAAGTGAAGTAGACAATTACTTGAATTTTGCAAAAAACAAAATATGCAAGAACAACTGCTTGATTGGAGTTGGGCCAGGACAGTCATGCCTATGCTAAATTGTGTAATGCTGCAATACTGCTTACTGACTGACCAAAATGAAAATGTAGAGGGCCTGACGTTTTAATCCAAGGAGGACTTTTCTCATCAGTCTGCTGTTGAGAAAGGTCCTACTACTAGGATCGACATATCAGGCCCCCTACATTTTGACACTGTGTAGTTTGATACGTGGGTATTCAATCAAACAACTAAAGGGGAAACTGAGTGGAAACTTGGACTTGAACCCGAGACCTCTGGTTTGATATACCAGTGCTCTTACCAGTGCTCTTACCACACAAGCTATCCAGCCCTTTGATAGCAGCCTTCAAAGTGCAGAAGTCAACTACATGTGTATTCAAAACAGTAAATGAGTTGTAATAAGTTGGTCATGAAAGACCAGAAAATATTTCAGACAGGTTTCAGACAGGTTTATATTAAGTTATCTTGTGCAGACTTCCCAGTCTTTCTCCTTGACCTGAATCCTTCTGGTCAGATTAAATACAAGTTACTTATATAATTGCAGTATATAATTGCAGTATGAAAATAAAAGAGTTTGGTACATTTAGTGACAGGGATCAATGTTATCACTGAGAATTAATTCACCGGCATTGATGAGTAAAGCAAGCCAACCTTTGCCCCATGTGGAGTGGCTTCAAATTCATGCGCAAACAAACTGTGCCACGTTGTGATTCGTCATTAGCCAGGGCCTATCTGTCCTGATTGCTAGCCCCTTCAGATTGCCAAGTCAGTATCGCGGTTAAGCCTGCAATTATAATTGGGTTAATCGCTTTATGCCTTACAGGGGGGGGGGGTGTTTGTTGTTGTTTTCTGGTTGGAGTGAGGGTTGGTTTGGCTGGAATTGGGAAGTCCCCAGAGACAACTTGCCTGAGTTGTTGCTCACATGTGTCTACATAGAAACCCGATGATTGGTTGACTCCAGCCAAACACATGTCAATGCCACCCTAATACAAGCAAGTTTGCTGTCGTGCCATGTTTGACACCGATCACAATATGCAACATGCTTTTCATCCATTTGGGATTCTTTCTTTTTTTCACAGGACCCCACACCTGCCATCGGTATGTTTTTCCACGGTAGAGGAAAGTCACAGCCAGTCTCTCAGTCTCAGGCAACCTAGCAGGTTACACGGTGTCAAGTATTCCCCAATCTGATGCTTGTAAACAGGGTTGATTGATGGTACAATCATAGCACCATGAAAAGCATTCATTTTTTGCCTCTCATTTTTTTTTCTGATCTAATGTCACTGAAATTCTCAGTTTGCCTACACACAATACATATCAACGGTAGGCAAGAATGCTGCTCAGAATTAGAAAAGCTTGTTTCACTGTTCTGCCGTAGCATTTTGGTACATTCGCAGAGAGGATAATGGCTGCACACAGCTTTTTTAAGCCAAAGAATTTTAAGTCTTCAAGCAGTTTTGTAACATAATTTCACTGAAGATATGCGGCCTGCAGTGTACGTTATTGTGTATGCAAACGTCTTATGAATTTGGATAGAAGGGACATGGGAAACCATGCATGTCTCTCCATCTTAATAATCTAATACAAACTTCACTTTCTGAGTGGAAAATTGTGAGTCTGTGCCACCTATGGACGTATCCTCGCCCAAAATCGTTCAAAAATTACCCTGGAGCATTTTGAAATTCTATATTTTGTCCGGTGAGAGTACAGCATATGAGACCTATCCCACTTTTTTTTTCTGAATAAGGGCTTTTATATCATCCTTGATATAGGCCTATGTGGTAGTCCACTTTAAGAGTATTCAATCTGTGCCTCAGCTTTTAAGGGACAGAAACGCCTTCTTTTGTTGAAGACAAGAGGGGAAGTTGGTGGATATAGATGTGAGGCCTAAACCGCACATTGACTCACGCTTGAAGGCATCCTGTGTATTAAAAGCCCCATATCACACATTATAGTCTTAATTCATAATGATGTATTTGTAGGGCCAAACCTCCGGCTCTACTGGTCTGTCCACATAATCCGGAAGTTCTACTGAAATAAAAATAATAAAGGGTTTTCTGTTTAGGAACTCTTTTGTTGGATCCGATTCCAAGCAATCTGGAGTTTCATCTGCATGTCCTTGTTTTCTTTCTGCATCACTTTGGGCTGCTTTGTAGTGCCATGAGCTTCTTTGTAACAGTGTTTGGAAGGTTGTTGGTGCTCAGTGCTCTTTGCAAGCGGGAATTAGGTTGTGCGAAGGTTGTTTTCTGAATCGGAACAACCAGCCAGTGGGACTTAATAATGGGACTAATTCAGGGTGGCTAAGCGGTGGAGTAAATGACCCAGTCTGCACAATACAGCGAAGGAATGTTTCAGCGATTGTCAAATTTCTGGTCGAGTGGATTTTCTTGCACGGCTGTGAAATAATGCCATCACATCAGTCGGGCCTTCCACTCTAAAGGGTCATCATCATGCAAGCCCATTCAAACCCTACTCTGGCAACGCTTCTTTCAATATCTGGCCAGTTGTAGTGGAAAATTCAGGAAATGAATTGATAAGAGGCGAAAATGCCAGAGAGGAAATGTACCCCCTTGATCACAAGCCCCATCAAGACCCTTCCCCCTAAAAGCTTCCTTTGCCCACCACAAGGTCTATACTTGCTTCCAGAGTTTGAGATAAGACAGTTTGGGGTTTCCTCCCCTGACCTTGGCATCATCCATCATCATGATTGCAACCACATGCTGGATGCCTGACCTTACCCCCCCCCTGAAAAAATCCAACCACAAAACTGATCCCCTGCCTTCATTCACAAGTCTTGGCTGGAGTTGGCTCCCAACCCTCCCTCTAGTCTCTACCTCCATGGATACATCCACTGGCAACTGAAGAAATCAGGCAGAAACGGGAATGGATGATATTACACCCAGTTTGAATTGCTCATTCATTCGTGCATGCAGTTTTCAGTTTCGGTCAGTCACAGAATGTCTGGCAGTGGCACACCCTAAACATGAACTATAGTTAGTCAGTGGTCTGTATAGACTGTACATGATTTTGATCAGTGGTGCTTGACATTTTTTTTTAGTGAATCGGGGCCCAGAGAGAAATTGGGGCACGATACTGATAGTACATTAGTACATTGCTTTCGAAAAGGGATGGAGGTCAATTTGGCATAATCAGATATCAATTCAAGGTTGGAAACATCCATATCTTTACAGCAGGCGAACTCTTCTTTCAGAGTATTTGTGTACTCTGTGCTCTGACAACCACTTGCACATTAGTTTGGGTTAGAGTCAAAGTTTATGGCTAGGGGGGGGGGGTAAGGAGACTGTTCAGCAGGCTTAACATTGGGGGTGTTGAAACATAGATGTGTAATCATTCTGTCAGACTGCAGAGTCGGTTTACATAAATGATGCCTTTGAATTCCCCCACGAAGGTCAAACATTCGCCCGAATCAGCCCCCCCCCCCTCTTGGCTGGTACCTCCTGCCCGTGTGCCTACAAATCACCCCTTAAAGATGCCAGTAATAGGCAAGTCCTTGGATTGCTTATCCGTCATCTTGGACTACTTCTTCTTCTAGGGGAGAGGCTGTGTGCGGGTTGGTGGGTGAGGGAGAAATCTAGCAGGTTAGGGTTGGAGGCGCTCCATGGTTGTAGGTTGTAGTGGGAGTAGTGGGGGGAAGTAGAAACTGGGAGAGGGGGAGAGGAGGAGGGGTGGGAGGGGGACCGGTAAATTTGAGTCAGGTCCCGGCCAGTTGAAGTTGAGTGGTTGTAGTAAACTTGGCCCCCATGAGATACTGAGTCACAACCTGCCTGACATCCTGTTTCCTCTGGTCCTTCGGTCGGCGCATAGGGGCCAGCCATTTCTCCAGCAGTGGGGCAAGCATAAACATAATGACTCAGTCGGCTGCAGCATAGCTATACAGGCAGTTACACACTTCCCTGACATCAGCAATTTCAAGTTTTTCTCTCCCCCTACCCTTCCCCCTCCCCCTCCCTGCCTTCCCCCTCTCCTGTCCCTTGTTGATGTTTATGCTGACGACCTCGGCCCCAGAGTAGGCCAGATGAGGTGTTTGGTCGATCTGATTAGCAAAGGTGGTGACTGTGACTGCCCAGGAGGATATGAAAATAAGCAAGCGCATAGGTGCTGCCAACGTCAGACTCTCGCTCTGTTTTTAGTTACCCGGTGAAACAGGGGGACGGGTACACCATGGGTATACTATAGGGAAGCAGTCTCTCTCGGTGTAAGTCACAAGCAAAGGGTGCAGTCCTGTGACTTTGAGGGGGTTGCAGTACATGTACATCGAGATATTGGCATCGACTTTTGGCATCGCTGGGTAGTTTCAGAGTACCCATTGCACTCGGGTGTCTCGCTAAGAAACCATCAATGCCTGGCAGTAGGCTCTGATGAGAAGTTGTCGAGGAAGGGGGAGAGAAATATGTTTTTGAGCTTGACTTCCCAGTGCTGAGGCCAAGTCCAGAGTTTGAACATGGAATGGCTTTAACACCTGTCCGTACTAGGGATCAGCACTCCTTCCCCCAACCAAATACAGTACCCCCAACTGAACACACTGGCCGTTCTGTCGGTTAAGTTGTAACATGGAATCGGACGCTTCCAATATCAAGAAACGGCAGGAGTCACAGTGAGAAATTCTAGTGCTTTCCTGCTGTTTCCTGATGATTTCATACCTGGGATCCCATCAATGCATGCATTTTAGGCATCAGTCGTGCATGGATGTCGTCATGGGTGCCCACACGACCTGTGAGTCCTGTGACTATGAATTGAATGGTCATTGAATAACAAGATCAGATTAAAGTGGTTTACAAAAATGTTGCAAACTGCTTACTGACTAAAATTACCAAAATGCAAATCTCAAACTTTAGTGGGCCTGACGTTTCTACCCCAGCAGGACCTTTCTCTGCCTTTGAGAAAGGTCCTGCTGGTATCGAAACGTCAGGCCCACTAAAATTTTAGATCAGATTAAACTAGATGTAACTCTAAAAGTGAATCTGAACAAATGAGAGAACTTTGAAAGTGAACTGAGGTTAAGGAAGAATGTGCAGGCTGAATGTCTTATTTAAACCATGTTCTTGTGGGGTTTTAAAGAGTTTCAAATTCGGTTGTTTGGGAGTTACTTTGTCCCATTTGCTTGGTATTTCATTGTAATTTGTAGCACCCGCCGTTTTCACTTTTGGGACACAAAATGTGATCTGTTCTGTGCCACTGTTCCTCGTCTACACATACCCATTTTGGGCCACCCATAACCTTTCTTGTATTTTCTTGTTATCGGAAATAATTTGCACGCACCAGGTGCAGTTTGGTCTCCGTGCAGTCGGGTCTGTTTCCCTAAAGGTTTCCCCTAGTGGCCTCCCGAGAATTCACTTGTTGGACCTGTCGACTGCTTACATCACTGCAAAAAAATGTGGTAGTCAAAAGACCTCTTTGCCATGCCCGAATGAGTGCGCAAATAAGCACAGCCAGGAGAGAGAGGGAGAGAGGGAGAGAGAGAGAGGGAGAGCGAAAGCAAAGAAGAAAAAGAAAAAGCTTTCCATCATCAAAGGCCATTGTTGCCGTGCTGGGTTTCTCTCCCCGTTTTTTTCTTTCTCTCTTTTTTGTTAAAGCATGATCAGAGCTTCGTGAGGGAGCCGTACAGGGAAACACCTATAGTCTATTCGTTGTACCATGGAGCAACGATTGTACCATAGACCAAGGTTGTTGGTTGTACCATGGAGGAAGAAGTCTCCCCCTTATTCCTCCATGGTACCAGTACGATCCCAACTCCCATCAGCACAATCCATTCCTATAGGCTATACGCCCCCCCCCCCAAAAAAAATAACATGACATGATTGTGACGTTTCAAGTTTGCACAGTCCGTCATGTGCCGTCATTGGTCGGCTGCGCTACTCCCGTTGCTCACGTGACCGGCAGTAATGCATCATTGTATTTCTAGGGGGTCTTTTGAAAAGACAAGAACCAAAACATTGCTCTGCGATAGAGCCGTACCATGGTTCAAGCCATGTTACTTGTTGGGCCTATTTGCTTTGTATACACATCGCATCCAATCGGAGTACCCCACTCAAGGTTTTTGCATGCCATGTTTTTTTTTGTAATGAACTGCTTGATATGTGCAGTTACCCCCCCCCCCCCTCCCCATCAGATTGTTTATGTTGGGAGGAGGTTGCGAGGACAAGGGATTCAAGAGGCGCCCAGCAAAGTGAGAATGCATAATGGTGACAGCATGTTGTTCTATACGAGGCGGACATTTTCGGAAGACCAATGAAACCTTAAAAGTGGAATCCGCTCTGCGATACAAGATCAGTGGCTGAAGGTGGAATAAGGAGTTCGCAAAACCGCTGGGCGCAACTATTGTTGTTACGGAACCTCCTTCAGGTCATTAAGTTCTTCAGATGCGCACATCCCTTTCTCGAGCAACTAATTAACGAGCAGAGATCTAGAATTCAGTGAAGAGAAGGAGGGGGCAGGAATGCTGTTTTCAGATGCCCTGTAGTGTAATGAAACTGACGGGTTTTTTAAGTTTTCTGGTGAGCAGTATACAGGTGGTAATGTATCCTCGCACATGCTGGAGCACTTGGCCATATACATTGGACATGATTGTGTCGCCTTGCCTTGGGATGGGATGTACCATTTAAAGTAGGAGGGGTACAGGCAGTCAGGAAGGGGTTCGCTTGCGAATCCTGAATGAGTGATCCATAAGCTTGGTCTACCTCCTTGGTCTCCATGGCATCGTCCGGGTATTCGTTGCATTTTCGTTGCATGCCGTTTCATGGAGAATTCCTTTATCATAATGGCCGTGCTAAAGGTAATTGTATACACCAAACAAAAGGGTGAAATACTACAGACAAAAATCAAGACGTTCAGCCATAACTCCATGGTTTAGTTACGGATGCCCATAGATTTGACATGACAAAGGGGTCGTGTTTGCGCCATTAATAATCTGGCCCTTACCTGGAGATAGAAAGGGCTTATTCTGAGGAATTAAGGGAATGAAAGGGGAATCAGTTGCAGGGGTAAAAACCGTATTCTTCTGAGGATAGTTGGCATGTCCGTGCTCCAAGGTCATTCACATGTTTTTTTTTTATTTCCAAAAACCCCCGATGGATACCTATATTTGAGTATGATCATTCATTTCGGTCGACTGCCTCGCTGTCTGGCTTTGTCTGTACTGTAGTGGATTGCCAATACCTGGATCTTTTCAGGGAAAAAACCCCAAATGCGAATAGAGAAAAGGAGAGCGGGACTATAGCCTGTTTCGTTCAAGCGCAGATAGCGTGACGGCAGAGTGGATAGGGTTGTTTTCTGTCGGATGGAAGAAGGGAGGGCGGGAGGGTGGGAGGGAGGGGGTTGCGGTGGGGAGGTTAGGGGTATTGGGGATTTACTGATGGTTCTTCACCCCCTTCGTCTTTTTTTCTGCAACCCACGCCTGGCTATGGTATACGGTCTGCTGATGCTCTTTGGTCTCCGTTCATCCATCCATCTCCATGCCACTTTCTATAGTAAATGCCTCCGCTTAACTTCAGCTATAGTGATTAGAGTCCCCCTCTCCCCACTGTGTTCGGGTCAGCTTTCAATATGCCAGAGTCGGGGAGGATATTTTTGAAGCCATTTTTTTCCCCAGAAGCATTTGTTCATATTTTTTTTTTTTTGCCTTCATTGATGGCACCAACAATGAATATTACTGACTTGGTGATGTATTGCACTGATTGTTAGCGCAGGAATTATTTATGTGTCGTATACGGTATTGGCTCGAAGGCTGTATAGCCTATAGGCCTATCTTTCAGTTTCCGTGAGCTGTTTTTTCTATGGTTGGGGAAAAGAAAAGATGAGCTTTACAGTTACACTTACAGGATAAAAACAGCCTTCGATTTTTTTTCAAGGTTTAGCATAGGCCTACAGTTTCAAAACATGGGTATGTTTTTAGTTTGCAACATTTATTATAGGCCTAATCGTTTTGTCTTTATGAAGTTAATACAAAAACTGTTGCAAATTGCTCACTGACTAAAATTACCTGCAATTCATCAATCTCAAAAGTTAGAGGGCCTGACGTTTCGATCCTAGCAGGACCTTTCTCAAAGGCAAAGAGAAAAGTCCTGCTAGGATCGAAACGTCAGGCCCTCTAACTTAAGTCTAACTTTTGAGATTTGTTCTCTCTATAGTAGTTTTTGGCTGAGTAAGTTGCGTTCACATTTCACCCGAATAAAAATGCAGTGTTGTTGTTATGAATGGAAACAATTTTCTTATCATTATTATCTGGTGTTGGTGAAGATCTCTTTTTACGGACAACACCGTAAACACCGCGTCGTTATCAACTCATTTCCTCTGCCCGAATTCCGTCTGTGAACGTTTTACATCCCTCTATCGCCAGTATCGGAAACGTGCATGGACCGCATGGCCGCATCTTGTCGTGATCCCACCTGCACGTCAGTCGTCGAGTCCAAAAGCCTGTTTAAGATTTGGGGGCGGAATGCTCCATTCCGTGCCAGAGGGGTTTTCTCTTATACCACTGTGCAGATAGACCTTCTTGCGCCGCAGTTCGTTACTTGTGCGAGCGAGGCCGCAAAATCAACGTGGATAATTGGTGGATTGTTTGGCAATTTGTTTGACATTTTGTTTCGGTTACTTTCACGTCAACTCACACGTAACGTAATAGACTTAGATAATTTGTAGGGTTTCGAGCGTTTCTCGACCATTAGTCTAGAAGTACGCCTGATCTTGTCATGATGTATCCAAACGGGCTTCACGGATAAGACTCTTCAACAATTATTATGAACACCTCTAGATGAATGACAATGAAGGAGCGGTTTGCTTCTAAATCCCGTTGGAAACAATTCTGTCGGAACAGTGACCGAAAAATCTCTGAAACTGTTCCAACTCTGACGTTTGACAGCTTGGACATAAATCAAACACAAGGCCATGTATATACACCCACGCATATTAAAACACTTGAAACGTGCTTGTTAACTTCAACACCCACACCCTGTAGATTGCACCATGATTGCACTCGCCTTAATGTGTCAGATAAAGAGCCGGTAGGCGTGTTGTTGGTTCTGAAAATTGTCAAGACAGCTGGTTCTTCCAGCAGGAAGACGTCATTGGTTTGTTGCGAGCGAATACGATTACTTCACTCGGCAAGTATAAATCAGCGCGCGTCCCCAGGGGGAAAAGGGCAGCGCTAGACGGCGCACGTAGAGCAGGGACGCACCGCCGGGGATTCCCGCCATCCCGGACATCGGACTGCTTCCAAGAAATGGGTGACGTCAGCTGGAGGGCAGGCCTCCGTCCCATTGGCGCTTGCATGAATAGCGGGACGCTGGCGTCGGGTCGCCAAACTTGGCCGGGATCAAGCATGGTTGTATACACAAGGCGAACCATGGGCGAACGGGGGTCCTTAGAGCAGAGCTCGGTGTTAACCACCTCCACCCAGCAATTTGCTCCTTCAATCACCGCAAACCGCAACTCCACCCCCACCCCACCCCACCCCAATGTAGGTAGTATAGGCTTGGAGTGGGGGGGGGAGGGGGGGGTCAAAGTTATTTCCCGGGGGGTTGCCTTTCGGCGTTGTCTTCCTTGTCCAGGGACAAAATCGCGTCTAACCTCCCTTTCTTTTCCAAAGTCAACCCGCAATCCCTTTACACTTACAGCACATACTAATCAATGTCGTTTTGTCAATGATATCAGTGTGAATAGCTTTCCCCCCTAAAAAAAAGCCTCGCTTTCTGATCATATTCGGAAACTGAGATAGCCGTCAACCAATTTAATTGGATTGAAGTTTGCAGTGACGTCATTGTAAGTTATCCCTTTCCAGAAAGAGTACGACTCTGAAAAGATTTGTAATAACTTAAGATAGTCCATGTTGAAAGGAGTGGACAAGCGTTCGTAATTCGTAGTAATAACTCAGATACAAATTGCAATGAAGGGGACAATCCAAGGAAACATTATTGAATTATGTTAAAGGTATACATAAATAGGATATGTAAAAGAGCTAAAAACTCTTCTTAGGTAATGTTCACAATATAATCAATACAGGATTTATTTTTTTTAAATATTGTTAGCGCCTAATTTCGCCCTAAAAACGTTGAAAAAAGTCCATGTTCGCCCCGCCCCAAAAAATTCCCCCTGTGATCTCGTGACGACACATACAGACCTAAAGCAGCCGAGCGCGGCAATCGAAATATAGCGTTAAGTTTTCCTAAATTAACCATTTTGGGTCTCAAAAAGGATAGACACGTTGGGTTTTATAACAATGCCGAGTTATTTAATTTTGATCTTTGTATACCTTTAATGCACAGTAACGGATCGTCCGTGGGCGGTACCAGTAAAAGCCGGTATTATACTCTGCGTAAGGTCTGCGTTAGGCCCTCCATGGTTAGGCCACCGTTGTATCATGACTAATACTAAATACTACATTGTACCATGGAGGAAGAAGGGGGAGAATTGTACTGTGTTATCAGAGAAGGTTAGGAAGCGGCGTCGTAGTTCCCATTCTCCCACGCACCTCCAATACGGGCCCCGCTATCTCACTGCATAGGTGAACTGCATCAGTCACTGGTAGAACCATTTCCCATCGTCACAGATATTATATCCTGTGTGTGTGTGTCGAATGCCAGCATATCCTCCTCGTGCACTTCGGCAAATCAGTGGCAGGAATTTCCCAAGGTCCGTTACCAATTAAGGTCTTGAAGTGGTCAAAACGTCCAAAATCAAGTGCAACTGGTTGCAAAGCTTGAAATTAGTGGGGTTAACGAGACGCATTCCGACAGGTCCATTCCTGTGGTTCGTCTCTAACCCCCGATGTTGAAATAAGTACAGTAATCCGAAAATGTTCCAATTTCAAACTTATTGACTTCATTGACCAAATCGGACTAAAATGATGAGGGCCTGTCGTTTCGATCCAACCAGGACCTTTCTCATAAGCAGAATGGTATAGTAAAATTATAAAATGGTATTCTCAGTAGCACACATTCATATGTAATATAACACTGGCCGCTTCAACGTTATTTATTGAACGTTTGATTGAGTTACTCGCAAAGCTCCTTTTGGTAAGCTTCTGGGAGTGTGCGGTTATCCCTTGCTATGTTTATAGTTCATTAGAACATCACATATTATTGCAGTTGTTACATAATGTGAGCCTAAGCTTTGGAGAAAACTTGTTGGTGGCCTATGTTCCAATAAGGACGATAGGCGTAAGTAATTCAGCTTTGGAAGAACTCAGTTGATAAAGGTTTTTTTATCTACTTTCCACCTCATGGGTTTACCTATCTGTTTATTCATGCCGTTAAACTTGTGCATATTCCCCCCCCCCAATGGCTCATTATCGCGTATAATGCGCCGGGAGCCCCCCCCCCCCCCCGGTTCTCCGTAAACGGCTCCCAGTTGCTAAAGCCTAAAGGAATTCTCAGAAATGTGGATCCATTTGGGGCAGCTCGTCAAATTGTGCGCCTCGCACACGCCCACACCCTTTTGTTGCCCACCGGTCACACGCCCTGGTGATGGACAATGGCCATTGTTGGGGGTGGACTTATAGTCTTGACGGGTGACCAAATAGTCTGCGGTTTGTCGAGCACCTTCGATCGGGGGCACATGGCCGGCCTCTCCATGGGAACGCAAAACCCGACGGACAACTCTCTGCGGTCATCGTATCGAACTTGAGCATTCCTTTGAACTCGTTTGGAAAGTTGATAGGGAGGCGGTATCGGGAGACTGGAGATGCCAGCCCCACCCACAGTCCATTGATTTTGGACTTTAAGGAGCTTGCGGGTCGAATTAGGAGCGGACACTGTGTCGACATTGGCAGACTTGTTAGTTTTGCCGTTTCGATTTTTTCTTTCTTTCTTCATGCGCCTCGCCCAAATAGCATTCGATTTGTTGGGTAATCCCCGTGGGTGAAATCCAAATCGAATTGTTCGATGAGTGCAACTGCAAATGATGGTGCATGGACCCTGCCATGATAATTATGGTCAATTGGCAAATTGTTCCTTTTGCAGCATCGTGTGCGTATGATTCCATGCACACACTGTCAAAACATTAATTTTTGACAACATGTAACCAACGTTTTCAGCATCGCCAGTCCAAGCACATGTATCAATATTATTCTGTTGGTCGGAGCTGTTGAGTTTGAAAGGCTCACTCCCTTCAACCGGATTGAAACTTATCATAGAGTGACTATGGAGTATGGAGTGGTCATAATAATGTCCACTTTTAAAAATATAGTCACATGAATGAGTGTAAAAATCATCAGATGGAGTTGCATTCAGTTATTACTAAAAATCGATTCAAACAAAAAGTTTAAATCAATTCTTAATTTAGCTGTAAAATTGTATTTCATGAACTTTATCGTTGACGCCTGTAGTAATCTTTCACTTTAACATGGAACAGCCAAACTGACCAATCAGGTGCCAGAATGCCATTCTGTGACGTCGGCACAGACCAAGTGAATTGATAACATGGTCAGTAAAAGTCCCCTTGCTATTCCCATTGTGTTGGCTATTTATCACAAACTCTCATCGTGCACCTCTGATAAAACAAGAACAAGTGGCCAGTTTCGTAGACATTTCCCACGATAGCACATTTGTAAGATTTCTCATGCATGAGACATTTTCTCGAGCCTTGATATTTTTTTTTTCAGCGCCGTCTGAAAAGGGCTTTAACTAAGCGCCCGAAACTCATGGTTCATAGGATTACTTCGTCAACCCAAACTTCACAACTGTTTCAATGCTGAGTAAAGAAGAGTGCAATGCAAGTCAAAAGCAATTGGCATCACATCGCGGTGCGGTTTGTAATCCTGTTTTCCCTGCCAGGAAATATTCAGCTTAGCAGATTTTCATGCTTAATTAAGCGGCTGTATGAAAATGAGCCCAGGTGTTGCGATGTCGACGCATCCCCCCACCCAATCTATAAATTACACGCGCTGCGTGGACATGTGCCCAGTGTGTGGACTGAAAACAACCAAGCGACCTTCTCCCGACGCCGGACTGAATGATGTTGATCTATCGGAGTGCGTTAAATTTAAACCCTTGTCCATGGCGCTCGCTCTTGTCTTGCCGTGTTTTGCTCCGCCGGCGAGTCGAAGAAAGGGGGGGGGGAGACGAGGTATTAAGGACTCCTTACGGACTCACTCGCCGAAAGGAACGACAAACAACTCAAGGACGAATAGCTACACTTTCTCTCAAGGAGCGAAAGTAGGGAAGTGGGGGTTTCCATAAAAGGTGGCTTACTGGCATAATTATCCAAGTTGTACTATACTTGGGTCGCTTATTGGTTTCACTTTGCGCGCTACCAAACGACCTCGGTGATGGCGGGAGGGATACAGGCTAACAGCCATTCATAAAAATAAGCAACACGGGAGGTAAACCTCTTAAACTCTGTTTTTAGTGTTTGGGCCTATGCTGTGGTGTGAGGCTGATGCTATTTATTTTGGTAAGCTGAGCTACAGGTATGTTATCTGTTTCAGCTGAGCACCTATAATTATGCTTAGTGTTATGGTCTGTCGAAGTTATGCCCAATCCATTCGCGTGTTCGCGGTTTGTTACCATTTGCCCACTAACACCGTGGAAGGAATTACATCGTTTAACACCGCTGGTGTGGACTGTTGAATGAAGGCCTCGGTTTTGCCGTGAAGGTTCGGCCGGAGTGGTCCAGCCGGGAGTGTTTTGCTATATATTGACCAATCTACGGCGGAACTTGGGACCGAAAAGTGTGGCCAGTGGGCCAAAGCAATTTGCCTCCAGGCTAGTATAGGCAAGTGGGGGCACTTGTGGGATGTTTACCTGAACGTCTGAAGAGACGCAAGGCGATGACCACGGGGCACGGAGACAATTAGCTTTGTTGTCTCCGTCAAGTTAGCGCCTATAAAGAAAAAAAAGAGAAAAAAGCTGCATCCCTGTTTTCAATGGGTCCGATTTCATATATCCTTGCAAAGCTCTGAAAGCCTATAATGCTTTAAAAGAGAGAGAACTATAGAATCTACATCTAAAGCTTAATTGAAAATGAACTCCTTGCAAACAAAACAGCTCGGGTCGAAATGCTGTAAGTAATGCCGTTCATAATTTATACCCAGGATGACTTTTCAGGGTAAGCTTGCATGCTTTCGTATACCGAGGCAATTGCGTATGCATTTCGCTTAGGGCGATGTTTGGAAGGCAGTTTCTGCGAACGACCGGACCACGTAAATTAAATACAAATTACGATAAAGTGGGCATCATTGTTCCATAGATACGTAAGACCTAAGACGTAAGATCTTTTGGTCAACGTCAGTGCTCGGTATAGCTATTATTTCAAGCTATTATTACCAAGCTATTATTACCAAGCTGCTGACGCACTGCAGGCAAGCTTGCGGCAGGATTTAAACACCCCCCCCCCCCAGTATGAAAGGGATGAGCACCCGAGAAACGATCGTTGGTGTCGATCTGGAGACGCTGCGCGTAAGCCGGTGACGCTGCTAACGAGTGGCCATCGATCGGTGCGCTATTGTGGCCCCGATTGACCCGCCCGCGAGTAGGCTTTTCCACAGTTCATCCCATCGGATCGGGGTCATTAGTCGGGTTTTTTTTTTAAGGCTCCGGCTCAAAACATTCCGAAACTTCCACTGGAAATGCAAGTGGCGTTTCCACTATGTCAGAGCAATTCCCGGGAAATGTGACGCACGGTCTTCTGCTCCACGCAAGCTTGTTGCCGTCGTAATTTGTTTCACTCCCTTCCTCCGTGTCAGTGTTTTTTTTTTTTTACCTGTCTACATTTTGCTTGCCCAATGTTCGGACAAAGCTGAGAAGGAGCTGAGTCCCTTGAAGCATGCTCAAAGTGAAAGCGAGGCTGTCAGTGGAGTTCGGTTGGCCTGGAGAACTTGCTCGAACGCAAGAGGGAAATTGGCTTATAAAAATATAATAACATTTAAGACAGCCGCGTTCTTCAGTCACCCGGATTCTAAAGATATGTCGGGATTTAGAGTGCCCGACGTTTCGATCTCAGCAGGACCTTTCTGAAAGCCATGCTGAAAGGAAGGCGGCGAAACGTGGCCCTACCACTACCAGTAGGCCTACCATGTTTTGGCATTTGCAATTTGGATCATTAAATTGCAGCGTATCACACTATCAATTCGGAGTTAGATCGATACATACCATTGCTGATAAAAGGGGGTCAATGAAATAATTATTGGTAAGTCACGAATGGTGATGCGCATGACACTTATCGTTTGTTTGTCTTCCTTTTCTTTACTTTTCCCAGATCGTGGAAAATAGCGTCACCTGACATTTATTGTTTACAATCATCGACCGCAGAGAGCCGAGGAGCTCGGATATCATTTATAAAGACTGACGGGCACAGACCATTTGGTTCTCTGTCTCTCCCCCCCCCCCCCCAATTATTCTCCTGCGGACCTCGCTCGGGTTTGGTGGTATGTCAACGACGAGGTGACCATGAATGGGGTCGACTACGTCACTGCCAGAAGGAGGACCTGACGTCATCAGCTGCGCGGCCGCTCTCTCGCGGGCCATGCCAACGCTGGCGGCCCGGTGGAGCTGTGTTGATTTAGTCATATTTAGTCGATACCAGAAACCATTGGTTGCGTTCTTTACTTTTGCCTCCTGTTTTACTTTTGTTTTGGATAAGCTGTTGACTTGATAGGGGATGTAGGCTTGCATGCAGTTGTCAGTCAATGACAGTCCTATGATATGAAGGGTCCAGATTCCAGCACAGACCCACATTGTATTACCATGGTATTAACATAATAATTTACGTAAACCGAGTTGTCAGTAAGTGTCATGGGTGCATACTGTCTCATCTCCGGAAGCTGCATAATGTTTTTTGCCGCGTTGGAATGAAATAAAGAGTTCGTGGGTAATTCATACTCACAAAATAATAGCCCAAAACCGTCGAATGAATCGGCGGCCAAGAAATTCTAAATCATAGCCTTCAAGTGGGGCATATACCCCAGGGATAACTCAATCGTAGGCTTGCATTCTGAAGGGCCATAGGAAACATCCGTCTCAAAATCATCACCCGTTCATTTGTGTCATTCAGGTTAGCATTAATGGCCGCCGCAAACGAGAGCTATCTGCTGAGCAAAAATTCTCTCGAGATCGTTAGCTCAGCACGTAGCTCCCCGTGTGCGCTGAACTTTTAGTGAGATTTCTTCCTAAAGAGGCCGTGAGACCAATATCTATCCTGTTTGATTTTTTTCGCCTCTCGTGGATGAAAACTCATCGTGTGCGGCGACTTGAGCTACGTGCTGAGCAAAACAACATAGCAACTGGCCAATGAAAGCGCACGCCCTATTCACGTGGTTGCCAAAATCAAACAGGATAGATATTGGTCTCACGGCCTCTTGAGGCAGAAATCTCACCAAAAGTTAAGCGCACACGGTGAGCTATACGTGCTGAGCTAACGGCCACCAGAGACTTTTTGCTCAGCAGATAGCCTGTCCGTTGTGCGAGTACGAAAATGCCTGCAACGGTCCATCCTGTGAAACTGCCATCACAATGAGTGATATTCAGGTCAGATGGCGAACCATGATCTCCATCCGTTTGTGCGGTTATAGATAATAGGCCTATAGGAGGAAATCGAGACCAGAAACTGAGGAACAAAGGGCTCGACATTGAAAACGGAACGAAATGACATTTGTAATAATACCCTCTGCTGTTTCACTTCCTTGCCATATGTTGCCTTTCTTTCAATAATGGTTGATAACCTGGAGCTACTAATCTTAAGCACCAAAGTTCACTTCGGCATGGAAACTCTTGCGTGCTTAATAAATTATCAGAAACTAGGAGAGCCTCTGAGAAAGGTCCTGCAACTTGTTCTTTGTTCTAAGCGCCCAATGCTCGAATTCAATGGTCGTACGCATTAATCACCGCACGACATAATGCTTGGCAATCTTGGAGTGGTTTTGTTTCCATGCTTTTAAGCGGCATGTGTCATTAGTATCTGCGTGCATGGTGTCATCGTGGCTCTGTTGGGAAAAAAATGCGTCACGGCTGCCAGGAATATAGGTGGAAGGTTTGCGGTGACAGCACATCTATTTCCAGACGGTGTGCGGGCTCTAAAAAAGAGCCGGTCAGAACTGGCAACTCAACGTTTCGCGTCGTCAGGAGACTGCTGGATTCCAACTATCATCGGTGCTTCCTTCCAATGCATGCAAAGCTTCAAATCTTACTCGGCTAACGTTTCTGCTAAATAACGTTTCTGCTAATCAATTACGAAAATGTAATTGACCCAATGGGCCATTTTCTTTTAGCGCCAATCTGTCTTAGGCATGAAAAATTATGCTTAATGAAATGAGGTTGCCAGACAAAGACACACTTGGGTTTTTATACTATGCACCCAATATTCGAATACTAGTCAAACGCGATTTTATTTAATTAAATTTCATTTATTATTTCTCAGGGCAAGCAAAAATAGCATCATCATACAAATATGAACTTTTACAAAATGACAAAACCAAACAGTAACAGTAGATGTACTGTACACATGCATGGTGTGTTACCTGAAGGATCGCCAGATGTAATCTCAATTAACTCTGCCATTTAGATAAATATGCGACGTGCAGTACTTGAGAATGCAGTCAGCAAATCGTGCTTTAAAGGCCCTATACAAGTTACAACATTGGTAAAAGTCCAAAGATTGCCAGTTTGTGTGTTAAACTATTCAACATTAAAAAAAAAAAAAAATCCTGCAAAGGTTTTACTAGCTCAAATGGTTATCTGAGAAAGTAGGAAAAGACAAAAAAAAAAGTCACGGTTTTTGCACCGTTCTGTAGTGTAAGAAATAGTTTATCACTCGCGAGTAATGAACTATTTGTCGATGTTTGAGTGAAGATTTCTCGAGAAGTACAGCATTCCAGACCGTAAGATTTCAACATGAGGATTCTATCATGACCATCTAGGCCTACATACTTAGATCTTCCCAATGTTGCATTGGGCCTACTTAAACCGTTTCATGCTTAGCACGTTCTCAAGGTTAAGGAGCTGTAGATAGAGTCGGTATACTGATGATGGTGGGTGGTTTTTCGATGCCGGAATATACGCCGCGTGATAAAGGCGCGTTATCCCTGTACCATCCACATTCTCGGTTTTTTTTCGCGCAGTCATCACCATCACCATCCGCGACATCGTTGACATCGTTGTGATTTTTTTGTTTCGTCCGACTTTGTTTGCTAATTTTGTAGATTTTGTTGATTAATTGTGGTTAGACAAAATTCATGATCCCTCCAAGAGGCCACACACTGCATACTGACAGGTCTTCTCATACTGTTCTTGCACAACCATTAAACAAATAATGTATAATTATGCAAGTTAAAGCCCCCACACAACATTGGTAAGATCGAAAAACAGAAATGTAAACAGATTTACATGAAACTTATACAGTTTGAAGATGGTTATAGTAGAAACCTCGCACTGAAATATTGCTGTCTAAAACTTTGTATTTTGGGAGAAATGAGTAAAAGAAATAGTTTACGTCTCACCGAGATCTAAACTATTTTTCGGAACAGTACGGCGTTGAATGCTGCATTTTCGCGATTTTCTCGAGACTCGGTTGGCGGATTGAGCTGAAATTTTCACAGGTGTGCTATTTCATGCAGTTGGATCAGACAACGTATGAATGTTTTTCATTGACCTCGACCAATGTTTTGTAGGGCTTGAAGCCGTCTCCTCAGTCGTTGTTTTTTCCTTTGAAAAACGACCCGTCTCATTATCACGTGGAGTGACTCAGGCCACGTGACCCCCTTTTTTCCCGTTGATGCCGTCGAGATCTCGTTGCAAGCTTCCAGGAATTGCAGCATTTTCGTCCACACACTTCCGCACGGAAGCGCGCATTGTCAAACAAAGTTCCGCGTGCCGGTCGGCCTCACATCACATCCTTGTTTCGTGAATTTGACAGCTGCATGATAGTCGGATACAATAAATTCTGAGTTCACAAGTTCAGTGTGATTAAATTATTAAAAAGGAGAATTTCCCCGTGATGAGTTTACTGCTGTCAGTAAGGAAAAGCCTTTCGATTTTGATGCCTGGACAATTCTGAATTCGGGTGGTTTAGCAATAGGCTCAGTTTCCCTTTAAGCACTTTTTTTGGGACGCCGACAGAAACCATAAGTTCGGCGGTGAACTTTCAACTGCAGTGAAGTAACGAAACAAGGTGGTTGATGACTGGCGGAACTGCGTGCAACTCGCCAACAAGCTATAGCTATCGTTGTGTAGTGGACTCTTATCTCCCGCGATGAAGTCCTAATATGGAGAGCTAGGAACCATTGGCTGGCGATGTCGTCATGTCCCTGTGGGGATATACTCAAACATGCAAACCTCGCTCTTGGCCCACTTGTCTCACCACCGTGCGGTGCGATCGTTTCGTTTCCTTCTGGGGTTATAACCTTTTACCCCCGGGGAGTTTAGAAAGATAATGACTAGATAATCGGGCGAGATAGCAGGAGCAAAGTGCGCGCCTGCCCGCCCTATCCGTTCCCATGTCGATTATTTCGGCTAATAATTGTCGCCAGCGGGCTGCTCAGCGTATCAGCAACTGGGTAATCTATCGACCGTGCGTGTAAAATGACAAACCCCCTGCGCTCTTAATGGAATTATTATTTTATTTATTTTTTTATATTTTTTTTTGGGGGGGGGGTCGGTACATAATCAGGGGTGCGTGACCTTGACTCAATGTAATTCCGCTTTTTTTTTTTAATGAACAGCTATTCTGCCTTTGAGAAAAGTCACGCTGTATGTTCGGACGCGTCAAGCCCTCGCTGTACATTTGGTTTCACAGCAGCGAGGGTTTTTATTTTGGGGCCGGGGAGATCATGGAGCAGCTATCCAGGTTTGCGGTGACACCATGCAAAGCTCTCTTTTTGTGAGTAGCCTATATGTGTGGTTCTGAAAAGAACCGGAGAAACTCGACGTTTCGAACAGTGTACTCTGTTCGTATGCAGGAGACTGTTCGTCTTCAGGAGACTGTTTGCATGGTGGAATTTACAATGTGGACAATTTGCGCTGATGCCGTGTACTGTAAACATGGTGGAACCCGCCTCTTTCGAGGAGTGCGGCTCTGAGAAGAGTCGGTAACTATTCCTTCCCGAGAGATGACTTAACCCCCTCCCCCCCCCAAAAAAAAAAAACACATTTACCTCCCCAGCCTGTAAAAGAAAATAGCCCCAAATATACGTGACCGTTTCTGTTCACCCATTGGAACGATTCATTTTCGAGATAACGCTATGCTGGACCTTTGTGAAACCGTGTAAAAAAAAGATGAGGACACTTGCCCTCGAAACTGGCGTGACTCAATAGTCAAGATGGGTTTCACTCCAGAGCGCATCACCTGCACAACGTGTAGGGCATAGTGCTGAATATGCGCAACAAGCGATACCCATGAACATTGTTGCTAAGTTACTCGAATGACCAAAATGCAAATCTGAAAATCTTAAAGAGCCCGACGTTTCGATCCTTACATATTTTTTTTCTCAAAGGCATTCTGGCTTTAAAACCCCTACACAGCATTGGTCGAGGTCAAAGAATAACATCCATACGTTTTCTGATCCAACATTTGCATGAAATAGCACACCTGTGAAAATTTCAGCTCAATCCGCCAACCGAGTCTCGAGAAAATCGTGAAAACCGCTTCATTTGTTTCGTGTAAATGCAGCATTCAACGCCGTACTGTTCAAAAAAATAGTTTAAATCTCGATGAGACGTACTCTTTTCTCCAAAAATACAGCATTTTAGGCAAAAATATTTCTTCAAACTGTATGTGAATCTGTGAACATTTCTGTTTTTCAATCTTACTAATGTTGTGTAGGGGCTTTAAAGCCCCTACACAACATGTACAACATGTACACAACATGTACACAACATGTACACAACATGTACACAACATGTACACAACATGTATGTACTCAACATGTACACGTCGGATCTAAGTAATTTATTGTATACCTAATCTTTAGCACAGTAAGTTCTATATTGTTTCCCGCACATCAGTGAGAACAAAGATTTGAGGAAGCATATTCTAGATTCTATTTCATGCACTCACGTAATTGCACGAGGCTCGTTTTGGCCACTGGTTATTTACATTTTGTCAATCTCTCATGCATCGGAGGGAAAAAGAAATTAAAGTTTAGTCAGGTATGAAGTGACTTCGCAAGATTGCGTCCTCCTTCCGACAATTGCGAAACTTGTTTACTTCTTGCAGGTGAATTGGAAATACCTAGATGCTATTGCCGGAACTGCGCCGTTTGTTTTGTTGTTTCTTTTGGCTGTTGTTATTTTGTTACGTAATTATTTTGCGTCATTTTGTGAAGGGCAAAGAATGTGTTGCTATCGTTTGCATCTGGGGTTTTGTTTGTCCCCATTGGTGGATTTCGATGGTGATATACCACAGACGCACGGGCCCAGGACCACGGCGGGTTTCGGTTTGTTGGACGCATTGTGGCATGCGCTCTGCAGTAGGCCCTACGTCATGCTCTATATTTAGCCGTGAGTGGGGGAGACGGGTGACCTACGCGAAGTACGTGTAGACAATGGCGGGGTACCCTCTCTGTTGACTGGAACGTGACGTCATGTACGGGGCTTTGTGCGCGGTCCTCGACGCCCATTGTGACGAAGAAATATCCCATTTCGCGCTCACGCATGGCTGCCTCTTTGCCTCCCTTTAGAAACTGTGAAGCAGAATCTGAAGTTAACATGCCGAGGCCCATTTTAGAGTCGGTCCTAGTTTAGTAATGTTCTCCGTTTTAAAAGTAAAACGAATGGAGTGAACACTGAAAGTTCTTTATCTCTATTGAGGAAGGCGCATTCAAGTGTGTGATGGTGACGAAGCGCGATGTCACGTACACCATGCCTGATTATTATTTGCAGTACATGTATTTGAGACTGCTACGAATTTCAACCGTCTCTGTAATCAGACACTCATGTATTCACAGCGTGTTATCTTAATTAAATATGACTATCTATCACTCATGCACTGTATATAATGGAAACGCTTGTGGAAATGTGCCGCCTTCGTGGCAAGTTGGTAGAAGCCATTATCGCCAAAAGCCGACCAGATGCAAAGTGCAATGTACGCGATTATTTTGGAAGGGTGTTTTTCTGTCTCCCGTGCTACGCGCTGCCATCTTTTTTTAGGTTGACTGTAAAAGTAATTTTCAAACCTTTTCCGAGCGTTTCTTTCTGACCAATATGCAAACTAATCTCGACCCTTTTGAGGGTGTGATATTTTGTATCATTATTCGAGCAATATAGGATAGACCCTAACTGAGACAAAAACTGTCGCAAACTGCTCACTGACTAAAATTACCTGCAATACATAGGGTCTAAATCTCAATAGTTAGAGGTCATGATGTTATGCTTCGATCCAGGACATTTCTTAAAGGCAAAGACACTCTAAATAAATTAATTTCAACCATCAGACCCTCTAAATTGTTGCGAGCGTTTCTTACTGACACTGAATATGACTAATATACAGATGTGCATGGCTCGTGACATCGCTAATACGACGGTCCCGACATGATGACGATGACAGATATGAACGTCAGAGAAACCCACGTCTGGATCCGAGATGGACCTGTCTCTCAAAGGCAGAACGCTATTATAGGGTTTCCAATGTAGGTTTTGCATTTTGAAATAGCATGTAAGCATTTCAGCAAAATCAAGGCGTGAACCAAAATTACAACATACATATGACGAATTTCCATGAGAGATGTGATAACAACTATTGCCTAGCTCCTGATTGATTTATGATCATTTACAATTCCATCAAACAGTTTCAGTTTTCCCCACATGTGTATATAGTTCCTGATATTCAGATTTCGTGAACTCCCCTTTGTCCAAAGTAGAAGACACGTCCGTGTAGATCCAATCTACATTTTCTATGATACAATGTGGGAAACAACTTGATAATACACCATGTTTATATGCCGGTGTTTAATGTTTGATTTTTTTTTTTTTTGGGGGGGGGGCGTGAAAGTAAAGTTCCGTGTCAGGCAGAGATATCATATTCCAGAGTTTTACTTGCACAATGCTTGTTCTTAAGTGTTACCTCATGTTGCCCTTGCCCCCCCCCCCCCCTCAAGAAAACAATTTGCTTGTCGTCATTGAAGTCACGATGTTATCACCATACAGGATCAATAATTCAGCCATAAAGCCCCTTTTTGGGTATAGTCCTCTTTAAAACAATTAGTTCCTGAATCAGAAATCCGTCAATTCTTTCCGGATTCGACTTCGAGGGGACCGAAAAAAAAAAAAAAAACACTCTCCCTAACTCCCCCCTCCTCCCCTCTTTCCTTCCTGAAAGTCTCTGTACTGTAGTAGTCGGTACCGCACTGAGCTGGTTTGTTCTTATTTCCAGGAAGTCGGGAAGGGGAAGGCTATAGGGGGAAGAGGAGGAGGAGGAGGAGGAGGAGGGGAGGGGGTAGATTAAAGCTGGCGGGTGCGATAGGGCAAGGCGTGGAGCGTGCGTCCATTATAATACCGAGCATAACGGCGTGCCCTCAACTCCAGCCTCCTCCTCCCTGGCCCCCGAGGCCTGACGCTACCGACCGTAGGGGGAGAGCGAGCGACGCTCTTTCACCGACCGGCACCGTCGAACCATCGCTTCCGTTTCTCTATACCCTCGGGTTTGTTTCTCCGGGCGAAAAAGGACGAGTTTTTTTTTGACCTGTCCTTTTTTGTTGTTGGCGGCGATTCAAGCGTTGCCCGAAATTCTGAATCGGATTCGGTGGAAAGAAAGAAAGAGCTATAGACAAGCCTGCGGAAGTCAGGTTCAGTTTTGGAGTTCGGATTCTTTGAATTTGAATGCTCAGATTTTATTTGTAATTGTTTTTTCCCTCGGGGCGGTGTCGATTCATTAAATGACTGGTATATACTGTAGTTGCTGTCAGCATCAAGTCGGCATTTTGATAGATTGTGTTCATTTAGTCCCACAAAAGTAAACATTTGTGTGCGTTGCAATCGGACATTTTTCACTGCAAAAGAAAGTAACCACGGACGCCTTTGAGTCCAAATGCTTTTTAGAGGTTTGCCAGACGGAGAGACGTTTCGATCCTATAGCACCAGCGGGATCTTTCTCAGACTAGTCAGAGGCAGATTCTGCCTGTGAGGAAATGGTCCCGCTGTAGCGTCGAAACGTCAAGCCCTCTACATTTTAGAGATTTGCTTTTGGTAATTAAAGCCTCTACACAACATTGGTAAGATCGAAAAACATAAATGTTCACATATTTACAGTTTGAAGATGGTTATAGTAGAAACCTCGCACTGAAATATTTCTGCCTAAAATGTTGTATTTTGGGAGAAAAGAGTAAAAGAAATCGTTTACGTCTCATCTTAAACTATTTTTCGGAACAGTTCGGCGTTGAATGCAGCATTTTCGCGAAACAAATGAAGCGGTTTTCACGATTTTCTCGAGACCCGGTTGGCAGATTGAGATGAAATTTTCACAAGTGTGCTATTTCATGCATATGTTGGATCAGATAACGTATGGATGCTATTTTTTGACCTCGACCAATGTAGTGTAGGGGTTTTAAGGTCAGTGAGCAGTTTCCAAAATTGTTGTATTGCTTGTGAGTTTGTATATAATAATTTATGATCCATTATAGTAGTGTATGCCTATACATTATGTGAATATTGATATTGGAAGTGCATAGATTCAAATTGGTTCATTATTGGGGTGGTCTGGTAAGTGGTATAAGTTTTTGCCCACAATTAGTAGATTTAGGCCAATGGTAAGGCAGCCAAAGCAGGCCATATATGGCAGTTGGCTGTCAACCAAGGAACAAATAAGTTGCTTCGGTAAAAGCTAACTTGCGCCTCGAATTCACAGTGGAAAATCAACACCCATGGTCTGTGCGGCATAGAGACGGGATTAGCCTCGCCCTTGTCTGCTCAGCTATAGAACTCGATCTTCTCAGACTCTCAAAGCCACTCTCGCACTTCAAAGAGATTACTTCCAATGGTGTCACCGCAAACTTGCCTCGTTATTGCGATTCCCACCTTCCTTGCAAATCCTCGTTCCTGACAGCCCATGAAAAGCCAGCTTATGACGCCCGTCCATTAAACAACGGAGCAATCTGAGCTTCCCCCCGCTAATCTCTTCACTTTGGTCGGCCGTATCCGTGACGTTGAGCTGGTTTCCAGTACGATTACGTCAAGCATCCATGCGTCAAGCGCTCAAGGCTGCGGTGGATGTGAACTTAGCAACGCGCCCGACTGGGCTGTCAACAATAATGCATTGTCGTCAAATACATAATTAATTGCTGTATCACGGGTGTAGGCCTTTCTACAGCATTTTTGGTCAGTAAATATTTTGTCAAACCCCAGGTTAGGCTGGCGACGCCTGGTGAAGGGCACCGTTCAGTCGTGTCTGGGTGGATGTTTTCTTGCTTGGGAAGACGAGTAGACGTCACGACTTTATCCAACTTGGTACCACACTTCCATGATGACACGGCACAAATCAGCATGTCTCAATTGACTCAATGTAATTTTACCCAGTGGACAGTCACGTGGGTAAAACAAGACACACTGCTTATCTATACTATAGTTACTCCCATTTACGGAGGTGCGTCGGATTACCATTGACAACTTCGCAGTTTTGAAAGATGTAAACACGAAATACAGAGCCGCCGGTTTTGTTTTTTTCGTCAACGCTGGAGACGCTTCGTGTTTATACTGATGACGCGGTTAAAAATGGGCGACCGGATAGGAGGGGTATCAAGAAATGGGAGAAGGGGCTCTCATAAATCTCTGGGCCATGTCAGACAGAGAAAGAGAGAGAGAGAGAGCACATGCAACGGCAATCGAACGGACGGGCCAGGGGGAAATTGGAGCTGATATTCCGAAGGGAAGAACCAGCTTTAATTGTCCAGGCACAAGGGGTGACCAGACAGGAGCGGAAGTCTGGGGATGGGGGATTTCGGAGTTCTCCGCGGACGACCAGGGCTATCTGGGCATGGAGCGAGGAGCTGTGTGCTTATGATCTGGGTAATACCAATAGGGATCGGGGTCGGGGGGTTGTGGGGGCATATTTGGCGGCAATGGGTGATCATTGCTGGCAGGTAGCTCTCGTGGAATCAAGCCTAAGCCTTGCTTAATCGCGTGTATACGGAGTGACGATGACTCTGCGCTGACACTTTTTGGATGACCCTCATCTCGTTCCGACAGAGCCATTTGTATTTTACCTTTACAAAATTTACACTAAAGCGCTTATTCCATTCTATAACCTTTGTGAAAAGTCCTGCTAGGATCCTGCCAGGTCCTGTTGATTTTTTTTTCAGATTTGCATGGTTGTCCTTGTAGTGTGAGTAAGCAGTATATGCCGAAGAAAAACACCCAACAGACCGCTGGTGTTGGGGTAGCATAAGGGAAGCACTTTTTTCTGAAAATTCCGCGCCTGGCTGCACATTGCTTATCCTTTCCGACTCTCATTAAAAAAATATTGTTAAACTTGCCATCAGGGTTTTGAACTGAGCCATGTTGGCAATGCTCTGCTTGTACTTGCAGACGTGCATGACCGAGCGTAGACCAATTACGCGTTTCGTTCGTGACGAGTGTGCGGCAGCCGCGGATCTGAGAGAAGAAAAAAAACCCCGAACATCCACAACAGAAGTGTATACACCTGTTAAAATTGTTGGAACATCGACGCAAAGCGAATCGGACCGCCTGTGAAATCTGAGGCTCAGAAACAACTCTCGGGGACTTTCCGCCCCGACACCGAACTGTTTTGGCGCCTTCTTGACATCAGCCGATTCGGGAACTTGGGCCAGTTAGACATTACACATCGCGAGTCTGCGTCATGGTCCAAGTGGTTTTTGCCCAAATAACACGAAATGGCTTGTCACTCCCTCCTCTACCTCCATGGTCACTCCTGTCGTGGAACCCTCCTGCTCCCCTGTTTCTGACACGGTTGTTCGTAGGTGTTGTTTCTGCGGTTAGACCGCCAAGGCTATATCTATGCTCAATTGGTTTGTGCGCGCTGCCCCCCACACAACTTGCGAAGGGGGGGGGGGTCTACGAGCAATCTCCCTTGAGAACAATGCAATGCGATGGAATTCGAAGGATTTTTAAATAAAATGTACGGATAAAAGGAATGAAGTTCATATTTATTGGGACAATACTGTCAGTCAGCACATTCATTGTTCGGGACATCGTCAAAGCGGAGAAATAGCATCAGCGATACTTGTCAATTACAAAAGATGGTTAGATCATTGTTTACCCAGCTGACTTGGGCGTTCCAATTAGTTTCGTTTGAAAACTTAGGCCTATAAATACACTTGTACCATGGAGCTCCATGCTTCAACTTTCAAGCAGTAAAGCGATGACAACTCCTTAGAACCCCTCGATCATGAGTGTTCGGGGAAAAGGTCTATAGGACGTTATACACATCGGCACAGCTGGCCCAGGTTGGAGTGGGTGCAGCAATGAAACTAGTAAAAAGCTGTGGCATTTTGCCGCAGCCGGAAATACCCCGCGTTAGGCAATGGCTACGGCTTGGTCACAATTGGTGCTGCATGCAGTCACCACGGCGATCGTCGTGGCTGCCCGTGAAATAATTATGAAGTCATAGCCGCCGTGAACCGAGAAACGGATGAATGGGAAAGCCAGGAAGGGGGGGGGGTCAAACTTCACGATTGTTTCGCAACTTGGCTGAACCGAAATCGGTTCGATGTTTGGAGAGATCATATAGAGCAGAGATAGCCATGCAGCTTGGGCACAATCTGTGCCCGTGTATTTGCTTTGATCTCGGGCAGAGACGGACATTGAAAGATAACCCAGCATGGGTTCCACCGGAGCCGTCGCCTTTGTGTTTGTGAAGCTTTATGGGGCTTTCAATGGGCCCCGAAGAGGCCGTGCGCTGATACGGTCTTTTTGCTCCATTATAATATACTGACTTAATTTCGATTTCGAGAACGTCCCGACCCCACACAGTGATTTCTTTGAGCATGGCGGGGGTTTTATATTTCTATTAGGGCCTATTATATCAGTGCAGTTTTCATGTGTTAGTGGGATTCTATTTCGGGTCTTTTGTGTGCAGGTTACAAAGAAACGTTGGCAATGTCGGATCCTCCAATTTGTTTATTTATTTATTTTGAGTTGCAGCCTGTAAATCTGACACAAAGTGACAGGCTACTGTAAAACCACTGCCCGCAGTGCGTGCGTGCGTGCAGTGCAGGGGATAGAACGTATTGTGTACCTGTGCACTTTCGTCTTTCAGCTTGACAGGTTTCACAGTTTGGACATGGAGGCATTTCCTGGTTTAGGCCGTCTTCGGCGATCCTCGACAAAACCCACATTTCTTTTCCCCGGCCCAAGGAGTGAATGTACTTTTTCTCCCCTCTCCCGGCCCTGTACATTGTCGCGTCATCAGTGCAGAGCGTTTCGGACATTTCTGGGGTGCACGGGCTCTCAGTATCGACTCATATTAAGTATTATAGCGCGCTTTATATGGTGTTCAATTTGTGAGGGCATGTTACTTTATGTGCCATGTGTCAATATCATAAACTAGCACACAGTATACGATTGTGAACAAATTATTGCGAGAGAACGAATCGCCTGTAGTGTAACAAATAGCTGCTGCAGTATATTTTTCCTGTGACTCCCAAGAAAATAATGTCACGACGGGACAATATTATTGAAGCTATTTTTAAGTTAATACAAAAACTGTTGCATGCAAACTACTCACTGACTAAAATGACCTGCAATACATGAATCTCAAAAGTTAGAGGGCCTGACGTTTCGATCCTATATTTAGCAGGACCTTTGAGAAAGGTCCTGCTAGGATCGAAACGTCAGGCCCTCTAACTTTTGAGATTGAACTTGAAGCTATTTTGTTAATTCTCTGCCCCTGCTTGAAGATATAGATATAGCTTTACATAACCATCCAACCATACATCCACATATCTTCAGAACATTGTGGACAAGTGGGGGAAAGGCATGCAGTGTCTCACGGTTTTTTTAAATGAACTTTTTTTAATGAGAGATGACACATTATATACCTTTCTCTCAGTGTGCAAACCACATTATTGGGAGAATTAATTCAATACTCAACAAAACGCATGTTCTTCAGAAAGTTTCATTTCGTGCAGTGCGGCGGCTGGAAAACACCGTGCTGGAAAAATGTTGCACCGCCATCACATCAAGTTTTCAAATGTTTCGAAAATTCGATGCAGGGGCAACGATTATTCTTACCGCGGCTGCTTTTGAAAGCGACCGCGAGAATGTCCCTTTAAATGTGTAGCAGTGTCTTTTTTCGCGATGAACAATCCATATTTTGGTTTGTGCGTGGCCCCCCCCCTCTCTCTCCCCTCCGCCTCCCCTCTCTCCCCTTCCCCGTAAACTATAGTTAGGATAACAATGGAAAGAAGGCGATGGATTGAACGTTGGGTACTGCTCAACAATTTGGCCTTCGGTATGGATCCATTGGTTCCCGCTTACGCAATAGTTGTGACAGGAACAAAAAACACACGGCGACAGCTTCGATCGTCCGATCAACACCGTCGGCACGTAATACCTCCTGCAGTGACCGAAAAAAGGTTGACTTGCCACAAATCGATGACCAGGGATCAGCTTCACATATCGCATCCCCCTCTGGTTTAAAAAAAATCTTCAGGCCGTGTAGAGAAGTGTACCCTATAGCTATTTTGTTCACGGTCATTCATGCAAGCCTGCATGCCATAATCGCCATTTTTTATCCCGGTGTGTATTTTTGAGGGACTGGATCATAAAAGATAAAAGCATACAGTGGAACCGAGTTGTTGATCGGTCTGGCCTCCAAGGGTTTTTTCCCCCCTTCTTTGGTCGTCTCCGGTTACGCAATAGGTTTGTAAAGATTGGGGGAGAGGGTTGACAGAAACCATTGGCTTCGATTTTTTCGGTGGGGGGCTGAAACGCCTCGTAAAAATATGATCCACCCACGACCTGAAGTGAAAATAGAGACCAAAGAATTTACAATCGATGAAAGGGGACCAAACTTAGCCCCCCCCCCCTCCCCCATCCGTAGGCTAACCATGGATGAATCCTCCAAGGGCTAACCATGGACTGGGAATCCTCCATGGGCTAACCGTGGATAAATCCTCCATGGGCTAAACATGGACTGGGAATCCTTCATGGGCTAACCATGGACTGGGAATCATCCACGGGCTAACCGTGGACTGGGAATCCTTCACGGGCTAACCATGGACTGGGAATCCTCCACGGGCTAACCATGGAATGGGAATCCTTCATGGGCTAACCATGGACTGGGAATCCTCCACGGGCTAACCATGGAATGGGAATCCTTCATGGGCTAACCATGGACTGGGAATCCTTCATGGGCTAACCATGGACTGGGAATCCTCCACGGGCTAACCATGGAGGAATCCTCCACGGGCTAACCATGGAATGGGAATCCTTCATGGGCTAACCATGGATGAATCCTCCATGGGCTAACCATGGACTGAGAATCCTTCATGGGCTAACCATGGAGGAACCTTCATGGGCTAACCATTGACTGGGAATCCTTCATGGGCTAACCATGGATGAATCCTCCATGGGCTAACCATGGACTGGGAATCCTTCATGGGCTAATCACGGAGGAACCTTCATGGGCTAACTAAATTCGAAACCAGTCTTTACGTTACACCAACAAAATGTAGCAAACAGCTCCTGCCCTATATCTGAAAAAAAATACAGGCTTGACATTATTTTAAATCCAGGCTGGTCTTTAAAAAGAATGCATAATCATAAATATTGCCATGGATAAAGTATCTGTTATGAAGACGGAAAAGTGTGTGCTTTTTGTTTTGAGATTCGAAATTAGTCGTGTGCGCATTATTGGCCTTTCTGCATGCGCATGCTAGCCAATGCACTAAGTATGGCACCGTCATTATACCTTAGAGCAAGGTCACCATGCTCCAACCAAACTAACCACGTCGAGAGCACCAATAGTATTTTGTAAACACCATCGAACTCTGTACTTGGTTTTCAGTGAGTATTGTATTCCAGGAGGCCCGCTGGTATAGGTTTGTTGTTGTAGTCATTTATCTGATTTTCAAACTGATATGAACAGGTGTGCCGTATTGTTTTCTTGACACTGGAGCCAACGCTCCTGGACCCAACGGCTTCTCGTTTTTATGTATTTATTATTTTAATTCTTGAGATCTGTGTACACCTTCAAGTTATTCATCAGCTCAACTACTGATGTCCACTGCTATTGTCAATTCAGAGTTGCGAGTCACGCCATTTGAAGAAAAAAAACATCTGCCGTTCGTTAACCACGTGTACGTTCTTCAACCGTGTGGGCCATTTAAATTTTAAATGTCCAAACTTTTTTCTCTCTCTCTTTCTCTCGCTTCTCTATTCCATTGCAGCACCTGCTTTACGCGCTCTTTCTTTAATTTTCTTATTCGTATAAAAGAGAACTGCCGATCCTTTACAAAACCTGTTGGACAGCAGCCAATGCCCAACCCTCGGTGCATTCACAAAAGCTGCCCATTATTATTATGAGCTGTAGTTTATGCGCGCGCTTCCTGTTCGCTTCTGCGTGTCACGTGGTGCGCTGTATGGCGGGAAACTGGTGCCTCCGGCTGGCTGTGTTGGTATGCGAGCCTCCTTACGCAATAGAGCGTGCGTTGGTATGGCCCCTGCTCTGTGTGTAGCACGCCCACGCACTATACTAAGTACTATGGGAGCAGTGCATGCTTAACGCTTACGTGCAAGTATACTGGTAAATTTGCGCATTATAAGGACTTTTGTTGTGTGATTGGGAAAGGTCGTAGGCCTGTGCAATGCTGCTCAGTATTCAGTTCTGCCATGTAAATAATGCACTGCACTGTATATAGTACGTGTATGTGTGTGTAGTGTTGTAAACATTCTCGTTCGTCAATGCCGTGAATATAGAAAACCCATGCCAGGTTTTGGCTGGGGAGGAGAGAACCAAAAATTCAATACACAAAAACTTGGACATTGGACAGTCTGCCATGGACGGTGCAATGCATTGCATGGTATGAGAATCTCAAGAGCGCACCATCGTCGTCACTAGTATAAGACTTGTGTTGCCCGCCCTAATGAATTCCATTCCAAACATCGGTTTATTCGCCAGAGAACCGTATACGAAAAGAATGAATAATCCAAACGCACAAAGAGGTGAAATCGCCACCAGTGAAAAAATACTGTAAACGATGTGAAAACCGCTTAGAATGGAGTAAAACACTACTCTCCTTACAAAAGTGGGATTTCACCTCATGCGCTCTGACTCGGAGCGGTTTTCACATCATTGGCAGTGTTTTTTCACTCTTTTTGAGCAGTTTTGGCTTTTTGGGGCGATATGCACTCCTCGAGAGAGTGAATTATTCACTCTTGCATTTAGAGAGTACTGTCGAGAAATATTACCAAGAAACTGTTCGACCATACATGCTTACGAAAGACGGCGGTCCAATTTGGAGGCCATTATAAAGCCTATCCCTATACTCTGAAGCTGATGCCTGCATTGTCAGAAAATTATGACGGTTGGATGGATAGAATAATAATCGATTTGCTGGGGCATCGATGGTTTGAATTTTCTTTATCCATGGATCTAGGCTGTAGTGTAGTCGCAGAATCGCGGGTCAGCGGGTGCATTTTGTATCGTATCAAAATGTAGTCTTGGTATCTCAACCAAGAACGTCTTGAACCAAGACTAATTAAAATGAAGTAAGGCAGGTAAACAAACAGCTGGAACTCGTTACCGTCCAGCTGTGCGTGAAACAAACTTGTTAACACGTGTAACCTCCATGCAAAAATGTTTCAAACTGCTTACCGACTAAAATGACACAAAAAAAGCGAATATCAAACTTTCAAAGGCAGGATGACGTTCATTTTTCGAAAGGTCCTGTTACTAGGATCGAAACGTCAGGCCCTCCTGATTGTTTTTGTATTATGTGTAACCTCCGTGTATAGTCTATAGTGTATTTTACTTTAAAAAGGCCCGAAATCAAATCGCTTCACGGGAACTCAATAATTACTCCCGTTGATGTAGGCCCTACATAACAGTATCACTATCAACGTGATCATAAATTAATTATGCAACAAGTTGTAATGTACACCATTCGTAGAACCTGCATTTCCTGCGCCCCTTGTTAAACTTAAAATTACCATGTACACAATCTTGTAAAGGTATGTTCATCAGACCCCCCCCCCCCCCCGTTCAGATTAATGGGCCACATTGATTCATTTGACACCACTTGTGTACCACGCACACATTACTGACCGCACACAGGGGCCAGGGATGGAGTGCGTATTCGACAGTGCCGGATTTTTCTGCACTGTGTGCACTGCACAAGCGAAGTAACCGCATATCCGTGAACAAACACCCGTGAAAGGGACCCGACCATAAAAAAAAACTAAGAGCTAAGATGAAAAGGAGCTTTAGGTTTGGCTGAGTGAGGGCATTCAGCTTGGTAGATTTTTTGGGGGAAACCTCTATTCACGAAACCGCAAGACCGCAGGCCAGCCCTGCTTGTTTGTGGAGTATTGATGCAGTTTGTGTGTCCTCCCGTCTGTTCCACGTTTTCCCCCTCCTCCTGGTCGAGATAAGAAGTTGACATTTCTGGTTAGCCACTGTCCATGGTCGGGACACCTGAGTCTAGCTCTCCTTGGCCGTGGTTCGGAGTGGATACGGCCGGGCGCGGGTGGGTGGACCGCGTGGTCTTTCAGTGGGGGTTATACCGCTTCAATTTGCCTTCGCATCTCCTCCGTTGATCTCCGTGAGAATGGGGGAGGGGTGGTGTTCGTGATTTGGGGGAGGGGGAGGGAGGGAGGGATTGGGGATTTGGGCAGTCGCCTGGAAGCTGATGTTTGTACTATGGAGGATTTCTTGGAACATTTCATCCTTGTTTTGTGGAAAGCAGTTATCACCTTGGTTCTCCAGTATAGTTGCTTACGTCGGCAATGGTCGTAAAAATGCATTACGAATTTACGATCTATCGAAATGAATGAGAAACAATGAGAAGTCTAGCCTTCACTTCAGTCTTTCACCAAACTGCATCGTTGTCAAAGTGCTGTCACTTCTTTGGAAGAACCGGGTTCTACAGTTGGAGATTTTACTAAAATGTAATTACACTTAACCTAACTAACTAGTATAACTTTATTGACCCATAAGTTGCCTTTTCATATACCACAAAATTACCACAGGACTGTGCAAAAGCAAGCAGCATATATCAGCAAGCTACCAATAGACCTAGTACCTTTGCTAAAACATTGGGAATAGATCCATGCATAGTCTGCCATAGAGCAAGGAAAGAGATGATCCATGCTGAAGTTCTGCTATGATATTACAGTACAGTTTCTGGCAAATCGAGCCAACCCATGCAGAGTAGGTCTACAATTTGCAAATCAGACACGGTTGTGGTAATTTGGGATTCCAGGTAGGGTTATAGAGCAAACTATAATCTTTACACTCAATTACATGCAGGAAACTTAAGACCATCTGCGGAAATATGCGGTTGTGTCGAAACCCGAAAATACTCAAGCTCGAAAAGCACAAGAAGACACCCGGGCCCGGAATTTCCCGAATTCCTGTCGTTCCACGGAACCAGGTCGTGGCCTCTGGGCTTTTCCCATGCTCCCCGAACTCTTGCGGGATTACCAATACCAGTGGTCGGGCCTCCTCCATGCCAGCTCGGTGGATCATGGGGACTTGCTCTCGCCTGGTATGGATACAAGCGTGGGCGTCTGATGGCCGCACCTGGGCTTGCTTTTCTGCGTCTGGCGAGTGACATGCTCTTCTGGGGCACTGGGTGCCGACTAATTTGTTCAGTTGCGAAGTTTGATCTAAACTTACATCAGGCTGGGACTGAACGTGAAGTTCGACCCCCCAGCGCCGCATTTCACGAATCGATGGTGAAAAAAATGTAGGTCTATTCCACGGCTGAGATAATTACTAGGCCCTAGGTTATCAAAAATTAGGAGGGCCTGACAATTCGATTCTATAGCAGGACCTTTCTCAAAGGCAGAAGTTCCTGCTATGATCCGAAACGTCAGGCCCTCCTTATGTTTGATAATGAATTATTAGCTTTTTGTAATTTTATTCAGTAAGCAGTTTGCAACATTTTGCATATTCCTGGAGACAATTAAGTCTTTGAATTTAAGTTTTACATGCACGTAGCCTTTTGTGACATCGGGAATCGGTGAATACAATATGCACGGGCTTCATTTCAAAATCTATACAGGGACTATAAGTATAACAGCTGTACAGGTAGAGGTATACAGCGTTCATCTGTGAGCGAGGAACTAAAGTTAACTTCGGGAACGATTTGCTGTGCTGTTTACACTTTTTATCAGTCCATCTTTGCAGTCTAGTAATATATACTCTATATGATTTAGACACGATTTGAGCTCCATGGAAATTGCAAACACGACACTGGTGTTGGGCGATTCTTCAACGAGAGTATTAATACTAACTATACGGTATGCAAAATGTATAGGTCTATAATTATTACACCCGGTTTCGTATCTGCTGTGCACAATTCAAAACTCGTTGCAGTCATCAGGCCGTGTATATATATAGAGAGAGAGAGAGTACGTGGTAACTGCTAACTGCAGCATTTATATAGAGAATGTTAATGAACGCAGGGTCCACTTGGTATGCAACCGTTACAGCTGAACCGCCTCCAGCAATGGACATTCCGAACCATTCATTACAATGTACAAAATACACACTGCGTGCTTTTGTGTGAAAAAAAAAAGAGAGGAACATCCTTGAAAACGGCTTCTAAAAGGAACATAAATTTTGGAATGCTCCTGGGGAATAAAGGAGGGTGACCTGTAAACGCTGGAATTCAATTAAATAGTTTGGAGAAAAAACATTTGGTTGTATAGGACTATAGGGCTATAAGGGTGGGGTGGATCGATGGGTTGACCCGAAAACACCCCCTTATATTAAAACCTGATTATTGGGATATGTATACAGTATAACAAAGACGTTGCGAAACTCGGAGGTCCAGTCAAAATCACCACAGTGCATACAGTGGGTGCACAAGGAACGAGTTAGGGAGGAGTGGGTTGGTGAGTGGGCGAATTGTCGTGGGACAAGAGCGGGAGTTGAGTTCCTTGGACTTACCACACGAGACTTCAAGCAGCCGAAGGAGTTTTGTGTGCCCCCCCCCCTCATTATCTGTCAGAAAGTAAAAGGGACGATGTGTCGATTGTTGTGCGATCTAATCAGACATTTCCTCCGTATAGGCCTACTGGCATGGTGTGCATTGTCAATGGCCCCAGCGGATTATCAACGACTTCCGCTGACAAGTGTTAATTATTAGGGAGACTGGCGGTTTAAATGTGACACCTCCACCTACACCCCGCCCGCACACCCGCCAGACAAGCGCAGGTGTCGCCCCTTTACTGGCATGTTATTCTCTGGATATCATTCAGGCCATCAATAACCCACTTACCAACGCACACCCCACCCCCATCCATCGAAGAAGAAAAAAACGTGGTTGAGGAGAATCGTGACATCATGACTTAAAGGTATGTCTTGGAGCATCTCTTTCCCTTGCTCTAGGCTTGAAGTGAGAAGTTTCCTTGAAGTTGAAGAAAAATAGAACTGTGTTAAGATATCCGTGTTACTCTAACGTCTAACCGATGAAGATTAATGACTAAGAATCTCAAAGACTAACCAGTTTGAGAAGAGTGCATCAGCTGTAATTCGTAGCAACGACTATATATACATCATATGCAAAAGCGATCAAAACGAAAGGACGAAAGAAAACAGACCAACTGCCTGCCCAAACCGCGGACCGTTCCGCTGTTGAAAACAACGCTGCAGGGATCCATGTAGACATCCCATGACATCCAGTTTGAGTCCCGCGTTCCCCTAATATAAAACAATCCCAACCCTAAATGGGCCTGACAGTTGACAGGGAAACACCTGTTCCAAGTCACGTGACAGTTGGAATCAAGTTCAGCGCTGCAGGAGAAGACGACAAAAAAAATACCGCTGCATTTTGGGGGTATCGTCAGTCTGGGGGCCTACCCCTTAAAAAAGAACCAGGATTATACCTCCTTCGATTTGGGTTGTGTCATGGTTGTACATTGTAACTATTTGCAAGGGTAGGTTATTCCCTGTACCGAAATGGTTTAACACTCATGAACCTTTCCTCGGGTACACAACGAGTGGATGGTTAGTTCGGGAGGCCGGGGTTTGCGAGAAACTGTTTGGATGGTCCCCGTTTTTGTGGCATGTGTTTGTTTTCTCGGACCGCTGTATATAGGGACGTCCTCCGCTCCACGTAACTCCTGCCAGAGGCCCGGGCAGCTTGGAAATGACGCCGAGGAAGCAATGAACGGGGCCAGGCCCGACAGCAGGAAACATGTGCTTCCTCGGCTCCACTCGGATAACAAAATGCACTCCGTGCTCACCAAAAAGGGAAGAGCTACTGAACTATATACGTTGACACAGATTTTTGTTTTTAATTGAAGGGCCCAAACTCAAAGAGCCATGTGTGCATGAAGACGGTGGTCTTTGTTTTTTGATGTTATCACAGGCCACGGGATAACCACTGACCCTAATATTAACCAAGTTCATATTTTATAAGCACGGTTCGGGGTTGAACAATAAAATTCCCTTTTCTGATAGCTGTATATCGCCAATGCATATAGCTCGTGCATGTATATTCCAACGGGTTCTTAGTCTAACCTATAGATTCGATTCAGCCCATCATTATGACTACTTCTTGATGTGATGTTCACATTTCCATTTTCTAAATGTCTGAACATACCAGTATGGCCCCCATACATGCATATATACTGGGTGCTTGCACGACTAGTATAACTATGAGAACCATCTGCGGGCTGACGGAATACACGCGAGGCAACTTTTTCTATACAGTATGTTAAGATGCCCACGGCCAACATTGACCTATAACCCCTGAACCACTTGACTCCGGCATTCCGGGCGTCTCAAGGGTGTAAGAGGAACACCTTCCCCTCCTCGGAATATTCAGATCTGGCTTTCCGTGGGTGCAGATGCCATCTCACTAACCCCTCTGTATAGTCCTACAATACCCCTTTCCCACTACGCAATCTCCGGGTTATCTCGGGGGTAACGGCAAGCCTTACCCCCGAGATACCCCGGGTTGGAAATGGTTGCCAGGACGTTTCCCACTACACTTTTCCCGCCCCGGGTTGAGACCGAAAAATCGGCCGTTACCCCGGGGTTCGTTAACCCTGCTCGCGACCAGGGTTAAGGATGGAAATCTCGGGGGTAACGGCCGAACCCCGGGGTTGGCGTTGTAGTGGGAAACCGCGCCGGGGTACGAGTCCGGTGGACATTCTCAGGGTTAAGACGCCGGATGCGTTACGTAATGGGACGGTCAGAGGTGGGATACGTGGCGGGAAAATCCGCATGCGACGCACATCTGGCATTTACAAGAGGGCAGTAAATTCACGACGGCAACGACGGCAGTTGCCGTCGTGACCTCACCAATTGCCGCGGTGCCCTTAAATTTGGAGGATTTTCACGGCAACAAATTGCCGTGCCCTTTTAGCACACTGCAGCGCGCATGAAATAATATTCCGACTGCGGTGCAGTGTGTGTGCAGCACACATGGAAGCTTCACTGTACCGTGCGCACTGTCAGCTAAACATTGCGCATTCTGTGCACAACTGTATGGACTGTGGATGGGTGTACATGTACTGTACATGTACATGTATACACATACACATACACGATCAATGTACTGTACATGTACATGTACATGTACAGTACTTACATGGCCATGTCAGATACGTACATGGACAGTGCGTTCGATCCTGACAGTTTCATGTCAACAAACTTTTAATCTGCGGGTACCAGTGAATCTTGGACATCGCTGGCTGTACCAAACAACGGGTACCAACGGTAGTTGGGAGCGATTTGCGTTGCACGATAGATAGATTGCGCAGCATGCAGCACGTGGTCGGGTTGCGTGCGAAAGTAGAATCGAAGAGCTGTCAAAGGTTTGCGTGTTCGCGGGTGCCTTTTCAAAGTCGTAACCATGCCCCGAAAGGAGAAAGCTAAACAGCAAAACGAGCTACTACTTCACGATACAGCACAAAAATGTCGCAAACTTTATTTTATTTTTTTCAGGTAGGCCTACGAACGTAGTTATTCTCAATTTTTTGGACGAGAACTGATGAGAAGGTTTTGGAACACCGAACCCACATCGCGATACCTTGACAGCATGGACTATTCTATTAGGAATGAGAGGGGTGCGAGTTTATACAATAATAAGCTCCGATAATATGCTCGTTTAGGTTGGACCTAGCTGCTTAAAAATCCATCTTTACAAAACATGTAGGCTCTTTAGAATCCCTTTTATTTTGATTTTTTTGTGAGGATCTATTGTCAGATATTTTTGTCGTCCCGCTTACTATAGCAGTAGCACCCCGGCCATACCTGAATGGTACTGTTCATGTTCCGTGAGAATACGTATTGGTGGCTGACTGAAACCTATTTTAGACGTCATTTTTATGTTGGAAAATAATCTTTTTCAGGCATTGTGGTCCCACAGAAACGATGATATATTAGTAGGAGACCTAAAACAACGATTCGGTGCCTTCAGCGCCTATTTTGAAATTTTTTTTTAAAGTGCTTAGCGTGTTTGCATCGGTACTAATAACAAAAAGTCGGTAAATTGCCTTGATGCCCCGGATTTGCCGAAATTTTATATCTATATTATATTTATATCTGACGCCATTTTCAATGCAGTGTACATGTACACGAGAGTGCGGATTATGCCGTTAATCGAGTGCAGCCCACATGTATCCACTCAGGCAGCGCGCGCCGACGGGTGGTTGCTGGGCGACAAGGCGGTACGAGGCATTGTGGGACCAGCTAGCGCGCTGTGGGATTTCCGGTCCGGGCAGTGACGGACACCGGGGTTGGGTGTAGTGGGAAATCGCACATCGTTAACCCGGGGCAAGCTCGCCCCGGGTTTCGCGAAACTCCGGGTTAACGCGACAAATGGGAACAGAACTCAGGGTTAACGAACCCCGGGGTACAGAATGCTAAACCCGGGGCGGCAAATCTCGGGGTTAAGCAGTTTGTAGTGGGAAAAGGGTACAAGTCATGTACAATGTACAGCCATGGTACAGCCATGGTACACCCATCTATGGTACAACGAAGCGCATTGTCCAACCATGGACTGGAGCCAACCAACCTACATGTGTAATATGCCGGATAGGACTGTGCTTGCAACTTAAACTAATTATTCACGTCTGCTGAGGAGTGAAGTTCAAAGCAGCGAAACCTAATCTATTTCTGGGGAGCACCTGTTATGTAAGAGGATCTTGGGGGTTTAGTATTTTCGTCGTGGTCCTTTCCATTCAAGGTGTGGCTACATACAGGCACGCCCATTCCTGCGGCGACCTATACCGGGTATATTAGAATAATTATATATAGGCCTACATGTAACCTGGAACTTGCTTTCTTGCGCTGAGCCTTTTGCTTATATAACACGGTACGATTGTTTCAACAGCAATGACTCATCAACGTCATATCTATTAATTGATCAGCCATTCTTTGGCCTGTGCAGCCAGAGTGAATCGCTATCCCTCGACACCTGTTACGGTTTTTAATTTCCAAACGGTTAATCTTATGGGAAGTATGCTCACAGTCACAGTGAGCCTGCAGAAGGTTTGTAAGACGGCTGTCCACTCCCATCATGCATCTCCCCAAGTGCACATATTTTTTTAAGGGGACATGTGACGTGTGGATGGGGCTTGAGAACATTGTACGATTTTTATGTGAACGTCAAATAGATGTGTTAATTCTGAACTTCAAATCCGTTTTGGTTCGTGCATGGTTTGCGTTAGTTTCCATGCACTTTCAGCGGATTAAGGAGCGTTGGATTTTACTTGCAGTCGTAGATGCGAGACCAATGTACAATCCTGTGCAGGCCAGTGGCTCAGTATTCGATGTGCTGTTCCTCTAGCAGTCAGGACAATTGTCTTCATTACTACTATGCGGATGGAAAGCAATACGCCGAAGCGAAGCCGATTGTTACCAGGTTGGCGCGATCGGGTGCCAAGTTTGTTATGTACATGTATTTCCTGTTTCAAGCGAAGCATTTCGTTCTACGTTAATAATTATAATCCGTTGGGTGCAGGGCGCATTGAAACTACAACTACATGTAGACTGATAGTAAACCTGATTATGTATGCGTTCAACCAGCCAGCACGACACATTCTATGCGGAAGTACTTTTGATATTACTATACACAATGTACCGGACTGCTATTGTCATGCACTTGCAAAGGCGCTGCTAGAGAAAAGAAACTTGAGAATTCCACTCTCGAAGGAAATTGATAAGCCATGGAGACAATCCATGTACATTACTGACGCTATTCAGTGCACCCAGCGAAGCAATCACTGGCTTATATCGAACTGACAAACGAATGCTGAAACAAGTGCACAATACAGCGCCAAAGTTTGTAGGGCGAGATGGCGCTTATACAATACAATGTACATGTATGTACAATGTGCTATGAATGCGCTGACTATAGCCGCGCACTAAACCAAACATCCCACACAAGGGACCGTCTCAGAACAGCGTGGAGCAGGCAGTGTACTTAACTCAATGGGTTGTTTTAATACATGTACCCAGTAACCAGCTAGCCCGCAACAGCTAGCAGATAATAATCATATACTTGCGATAAGTATGCTATCAAGTATCATAATCGTGTGGCACTGGAACTATATGTATCGAGAAAATCGTCACCAGGCCATTAAACACTTTGGATCGAGCTCATTGAATGTTATCTGGTTCCCGGCCATGTGCAATGCGTTCTTCACATTTACGAGTCATTAAAACTATTCCTCGTTTTCGTATAATAATCTGCCGATATTTTATGGATGTTCTTCGAAATCAGTGGAATACACAGGATCACCGAAAGCTTACCACATTTGTCACGATGTCCAACTTTCGTGTTCGCCGACATATTGGTGCATTTTAAAATAGAGGCGTTTACACAAGAGAAAACATTAAGTAACAGCAGACTGATGTGGCCAAATCTGAATTTCTGAAATATTTTGCGCATTTTTTTAATTTAACATCGTCTCATATTCAACACAAAAAGCTTTTTTTTTAACACACAAATACATGTACACGTATTATGTACGTCACAAACAAGTGATGCATTTCATTAAACAGTCTGTTGAAACAGACGCCTAACGCAGAGCTATCATCACAAACCTCCCCCTCAACACAAAATTTCAAGTGCAGGAAAAAAAATGAAAAAGTAGAAAAAAATGACCTTTGTCTGTAACTCGTTAACTTTTAAAACCTCATTGTGTAAGTATGAAAATACTTGGTCTAAAATAGATCATCATTTACACCAAAATCTGTGTATTGGTGATAAGGCACAGAGGGGAAAATATATTTTAGATTTACAGTGAGAAATTTCTCCAGAATCACGCCCCAAAACGCATCAATAAAAAGGCAACATTGGGCTAATCTTTTCTTTTTCAAACTCTACAAAGGCACTTACAGTGTTTGCCAAGAAGACACGGTTTTTAATGTAAAAAATGTCAACTTTAAAATTGTCTTAAATATTTTTTTTGTTTCAACTAAGTACAATATCAACATTTACACATATTGCAAGGCCCATGCCAAGCGGCAGTGTATGCAGGAGAAGTTTTTGCATAGCTTGTTATAGTGGATTTCAAAATTACATTTACAGCACTATCACCAACATACTATCAGTTTGTTCTTTCTTGAATGTAGATATCTGGAACTCACAATGGAATGTTTTGTATGCTGTGCATGGGAGGAAACTTCTTTTTGTTGCGATTTCCTGCGCTCACTTTTCAAAGCATCAGTCTGAACAAGAAAAAGAAGTGAGCACTTTAAATTCTGACCCACAAACAGGTCCAAATTTGTTCTGAAACTTATGTACAATTTGCTGTGTGAAAAGTTCTGTCTGTTGATGAAACCTTTTTTTAAAACGGGAAATAAATGGTTTAACCCAAGTCAAACATTTAACACATCAAACTTTGCTGCATTAAATATGCACTTTTTAAATAACTAGTCTACTAGTAGTTAAGTTAAATAGATTCTCTTAACACTTTTAAACAGTTTGTCAGTACAAATATGAGCTGATTTTTTGCACAGGTGATCTACTGTCATATTTTTGCACGAGTTGCTTACCATAAGTGGCACAAAACATTCGTCTACAACTGTAAGGGGTATGCTATAACATTTTTGCACAGAAGGGGGGAGGGGTACCTCAGTTACTAAATGTACTCAAAAAATGCAATCAGATCATAAAATGGAATACAGACTGCAGGGAATCTTGGTTTCAACACAAAATTCACCACCAGAGTTCCGTTGTAAAACACTCAAGCCTTAACCCTAACACCAGCCATAACAGCTTGGCAACATGAATATCCGGATTTTAACTTTACATCCATCCTGGGGATGCCAGTAGAAAAGATCACACTCAAGATTCACTGGTGTTCAACAAATAACTACAAAACGCGTAATTTTTTGGAAATCCCAAAAGAGCATCTGAGTGGGTTCGGGTCAAGTTACATCATCTGTTCTTGGGAAGTCAAGCTTGTTGTCTGGTCTATGTACAAACTTCAAATTAACAAAGTCATAATCCATGAGGTGAAGAAAAACAATCCCACAAAAATTCATCTGAATCCAAAGAAATCAAGGAACTTAACAGGAAGACAAAATACTGTATCCAAAACAAGACTTAAGTACTCATCATACCATTAGGCATCAAAGACAAACATCTTTAAGTTTTTTATAATTTAAAACACAAGAGTCACATCACAATAATAATAATATATAATATATCTAATCATCATAAAACCTGATAAATACGGGCATTATAAATTCACCAAAATGCATATAATGTTTTCAAATAAATAAGATGGATAACTTAAATACTTAGTAAATAGGAAGGGGCCGTTTATGCAATGAGGCTGGGAGAACGCAAACTGCGAAACCACTTACTATGCTCAGCATGAAATAGTACAAAATTTCTCAACAATACAAAGAAATGACAATAAAATTACGTCAAGGAACAGCAAGGCCATACTTGCTTTGGTCAGTTTAAGGCTAAGAATGTTTTATAAGTGTAGGAAAACTTAAATAGGAAACAGCCCCTAAGGACTACTTTTTTTAAAATATAAATAGTAACAACTCCTGGAGTATGGAAATATCAACAAATGACATGTTAATTCAGAGAACATTTCAAATATCTTAAAATAAAATACAATCAATCATTTTTTACAAATCCTACGATTACTGAATAATCAGGATCATACAAAAAAAGGAAGACATTTAAATCATGTCACTGGAATAAGAAACAAAAGAGTCATTTCCGTGAGCTGTAGTGTTTAGGCATCCATTTTTTTTGTCAAGGTGGATCATCCTTGTCTTTAGAACCTTTCCTCGTGAGACATGCCGCGGAAGATGGGAAGCCGGCCCACCCTCTGATTAACCGAGGGCGAGCCGGGCTGAGCCTTGGGGATAGGGTTGAGGGAAACGCTGGGTGCGATGGGGAGCGGGGAGGCCGGGCCCATGGATTCGCCCAGGGACTCGGGATCCGACAGCGAGTCGGGAGGTGAGGGAGGGCGGAAAGCGTTTCGGGAGTAGTCGTTGAGATTGTCGGAAGAGAAGAAGACGCTGCCAGTGTTCCCCTGGCGGGGCAGGGAGGGCTGGAAGGCGGGCTGGGATTGCTCTAATTCCGTGTTCAGCTGCAGGGAGGTGAAGGGAGACATGGGGCCGGCGCCAAAGGGACTGTTGATGCCGCTGATGGTCGGCGACATGATCGGCGACATGACGTTGGGCAACTCTTGCTGGTTCCGCTGTCTCTGGGCGTAGTTGAAAGCGCTGACAGCCGACTGGAGGACACTGGCGCTCATGGGCAGGCTGGGTGCGACCTCATCGCCGAACAGCGAGGGCGGCGGCGTCATCGAGGTGGGGCTGTCGCTGGGCGGAGTCAGGTCCCCGCTGCACGTCGAGCCGAGCGGTGCACTGGGAAAGTGCAGCAGCTTGGGCCGCTCGACTTGGTGCTGCTCACGGTGCGGCTTGGCCTGCTGCTGCTGTTGCTGCTGCTGCTCCATGTAGGCCACGCCGAGCTTGCGTTCCTCCGGGTTGTGAATGAAGTGACAGCGAGGGCCGTACGGACAGAATCCCACCGTGTGGAAGGTGCGACAGAGCTCGGACTTGTACTTTGGGTGGCGCGAGAGGTTTCTCAGTTCGTGCATGCCGTGGGCAAACTGACACTTGTCCCCGTATTTACAAGTACCGTTCTCCTCAAAAGGCCGGCACAGCTCCGTCTTGTAGCGGCTGGTCTGGGTCCGCTGCTGCTGGTTGCGGTCGCTCTCGCTCATGGCGCGGTCTCGTAGCTTCCCGGCATCGTTGGCGTTCATGTTGACGTTGACGGGGTTGTTGATGGCGGTGGAACTGGTTGAGTGCCGCCGGATTCCGTGTATCGGAGTACCCACAGCTCTTTTGTCGAGTTTAAGATGCGGGCGAGTTGCCGATGGTGGATTCTGTTAAGTCAAAACCGAAACAAAATCAGGAAAAAAAATTAAAAATTAGAACATCAGTTCAAAACACAAGATCAGTCGAGTCTTGGAAAAATGTCAGATCCGATTGATAGTGCAAAGCAAGGCAGAGAGATAAAATGCGATCTAAATGTCTCGATCTCAGCGCGATGAGCGCAGTAACTGAGTAAGGCCGATCTGGCCAGTCAACAAGTTGGCGTCCATTCGATCTCGTGTAGCACTGTGCACGACCGCATAGCGCATTCCGATACAGACTCATTCAACAGGTTGCCAACGCTACGTGCATGCACACAGCACTATCGCATAGCTTCACACACGCCCTAACCCGAGCGATCCAAACTCGGGCCCAAACTTTCTGATGAGGAGTGAAAAAATACCCACCTTGAAATTGTTGCAGAGAACATCGCTCACGTCGTAGAAGGCCGAGACGTTCGCCGATACGAGGGCCGTCGACATGTTGTCACGCATTCTGAACGTCGCGGCTGTCTGGAGAGGAACTACCAGTCCTGTCAAAATGCGGTCCCCTTTTTAGCCTTTTCCGCCGAAGTCCCAGTGAGCCAAGCACCGCGATCGGGAAGCGCTTATGAAGGTGAGGGGGAGGGAGAGGCCGAGCTGAATGGGGGAGGGAGGTGTGGCTTCGGTCTGTCACCGGGGCCGGACGTGCTCACGTGGTGCTGTCAATCAAAAAGCCGCTTGGCATCACAAGGCCAAACTCGTCCGTGATGCAATGTGACTTGACTTGCGGGATTTCGCGCTAATCAGGACCTCGCCTCCGCTGCACCAACAAGTGGTATGGGCCACAGTGTTGTTTTTTCATCAATCAGACGAGGAAAGCTCGACGGTTTACAGTTTTTGTTTTGATTTTTTTCTATCGCAGTATTTCGAGCAGTGACGGTGTTCGATCGCTGCCTGCCCCGGCAAGGACTGTGGCGTGGTGGCGGCTTGCTTCCGAATTTAAAGCGTGCAGACTCGTGGAGTTGGCGCGCCAAGAAAAAAAAGTATCACAATGTATAAACCCGTGTGTACATGACTAGTGTGTGGAGTTATCCGCGGCCAGCCAATCAGCGTCCACTGCCCCACTTAGGGTTTACATGACGTCATGACTAACAATAAACAGTGATCGCTGATAACTCAACGAGGGACCACGGTACGGTACCGCGTATACGCGGTACGCGTACGGTACGGGATTTCTGAAGTGAGCGCGTGTATGTACTGTGTGTGCCAATGTGGGGATCCTTGAAGTTACACGACTTTTCCATTGGTTGCGGTGTTGGCTTGTTGATAACAAAAAAATGTCTGACGTACGAGCCTGGAAGCTTCCACCTTCTTGACCCCAAGACGTGCTGATGTGCCCCGAGGGCTGGGAATACCCTGATCACAGGCTAGGCCCGTCGACCGACCACGAATTTGCTGCTTAAAACCGCAGTTTTGCCTCGGGCCAGATGTTGTTTCCCCGCACTTTCTCTCCCGTCTTTGTAGCTTGTTTGTTGCTTGTTTATCCGTGTGTTTAGTGTTTGCGTATTCATGTATTTTCCAATTTGTTTTCTTTTCTCGAAGTGTGTGTATGTACTTGTCGATGAGCTTATAAATTATAATATATGAGGTTTGTGATCTTGGATCCAGCACAGAACGCCTGTTGAATTTGAAATGTGTTGTGAAATGTTTCCTTTGGGCAAAAATATCTGCCAAATAGCAGTTTGGATCGAGTGCCCAGCTTTGAAACGATAGCCCCAGTTATATTCCGTGACCCTGCATGGATATCTCAGATGTAATATAGCAAATCTGCCTTTCCATATACACATGCAAATCAACGCATGTGTAAAATAAGGTTTGAAAATAAACGTTGAGTTGCCGGCTCTCTTCAAGCCACACTCCATCCACACCGCAAACCTTCCGCTTCTGTAAAATCATTGGTCTTAACAAAATACAGGCCTCAGAAACCTACGGTAAAACTATGGAGATAGGGTGATCTAGCTGTCATGCTCTTCCCTAAAAGTTCAACGGAAAGGTAACCGGATTTCGATTGTAAAAAAACTCTGCGTAATCAACCTTACTCTTACAATAATGTGACGACACTTCTCAAACATTATTCACTGATATTTTAATTTTTAATCGGGCCTGTAAATACAGAATTACAGCACGTGTACTGGTGTACAGTACATTACATGTGTGTACAGTATAGTGTGCATGTGTAAAGTTATGTGTACAGTACACGTACACCCCCACACGTACAGTACACGTACATGTAAATTGTACATGTACATGTACATGTGTACATGTACGGCACATGTACTGTACATGAACATGGACGGTACACGAGGCTTGCTTGCTCCGGTACTTGCTCATGACAGAGGGCGCATAGAGGGCGCACTTCTAAATTTGCGTTCAAGGTACAGAACACTAAATCGAGCTCCCATTGAACACTGTACTTAGCCGATTAGATTTTTTGCCAATTACCCCCAGAAAAAAACACCTCCAAAATGTGTAGTCGTCCAAGCCGAATTTCTGCAAGGATTTTGGGATGGACCCCTCCACTTCTACAGCCGAATAGGGCCACATTTAAAGCCAGATATGGTCCAAATTACATACCAAATTGAAGAGTGAACCCCCAGGTTGTCTTAAGCTTCATTTATTCTACAATGTATCAGTTAATTGGCCTCCAAAGACCCCTTATTAAAAAAAGTTGTAGGTCCACACTTCATGACAATCAGCTCGGCGAAACATCTTGGATGGATTTTGTGTGCTGCACCCTTCAGGCAGAAGTTTCTGCCTATTTAGAACTCTACGGATACGGATATTGCCCTCAGCCAGCCAGGTCAAACTATACCAGTCAGATACCAATAACGATACGGATTAACTTGATATTGAATTTTAGAGCATTGGTCATGTACAATCATGCAAGCCATCCACTTACAATAAATGGGTTAAATAGATAATAGCTTATACATGTAGTACGATTAAATAATTTAGCTCACCCATCAGAAGTATAATTATCGCTGTCGTAATGAAAATGGGAGTGATATGATATTGCGATCCCGATAATCATTTTTCCAAGAAATAAATAACAGACTGAAATGATCGGGAAAACAAAGATTCATTGAGTTTTAAAGAATGGTTACTTGATACATGTTCAAGTACACAAGAAGTGAAACCGCAACATCGTTGTTTATAAACAAACTATTACATTTTAAAGGGGGACAAAACTAATACTTAAGTAGGTCACGCTGTCCTGATAAAAAGAATACAATGTATGTGTACTGTAGCCTACGTCATGCACTGATCGAGGGAATGACCCAATTACAGGGAGTAGCTTCGCGCGCTCAGTGAACGAGTACGCCTCGCGCATTTGGCACGGAGCCAGAACGCAGGCCGCCTAAGCGCGCGTTTCGCGGGAAAAAAAAAAGTCTTCTGGGTCATGGACCGTTTTCAAGTGTGCGCCTCGTACGCACTTCCGCGAGCCACCGCATTGATGTTTCAAAAAAAATTATACACTGTACATCTTGGCAGAAATACATGTGCAGTACTGTACAAACAGCAAAGCCCGTACTCAATGAAAACAACAACAAAGCACGTGCGCACGGCCGGCGTTCACGGGGCCCGGATGTGCAATGAGCAAGCACAGTCAATGATAGTAGCATGCACATTGTGTCGCTCTCTGGAGCCCTTCGGGATCGTCGACGTCGCGCTGAACATTAAATTGATGTACTGACATGTTCTCGCTCTTCTTGGATGCGTTGGAGCGTGGTTTGAGCTCTTATTTTCAAAGCTAGGGATCGAAATCGAATGGCTATTATAGTGGTCATTATTAAAACAGAACAGTTTACAAACAAAGGAATGGAAAACTTTTATACTTGCAATATTGCATGGAAATTTTGTATACATTGCATGGGTGGAAATAGCTTAGGACTATACAAAATATTGACTGGACCAGGTGGGGTGGATTTCACAAAGCCTTACGATGCATCGTGAGTTCGTAACTCATGGATAACCCACCGTTATAGTTGTGATACGTATGGTTTCTGTGCATGCATCGCTCATCGTCTTGCGATTGATCGCAAGTTACCATGCGTTTGGTCAAACCCGACTACTGGACTTGAACCCCATACCTCTGGTTTAATGTACCAGCGCTCTAGCCAGTCCAAGCTTTTGTCATCGTTAAAAGAATAGTCTATCCATTGCAGTTTACCCATTGCTTTGTGTGCTTGTCTTCCACGCGCTTGTTATAATATTGTCTTTTTACTTTGAAGCTACAATCCACATAAGCAAATAAGAATTACACGGAATTTGACATGTTGACATGCAAACAAAATAACACTGATTGTTTAGCATTAACATCACCATATAACGGCTCACAGCGGAGGAAGATGTGATTTTTAGGCATGGGTTGTTCCACACACTGAAACAAGAAATTAAGAGTTTTGAAAAATGGCAAAGAAAATCTTTACTGACCGGTACTTGAACTCGAGACTAAGCCTCTTTTTTTCGAACTAGAGGTCTCGGGTTCTAGTCACAGTTCTGCCAAAGTTTTCTTCCACTCTTTAATTGGTTTTTTTTTTCAGAAGTTCCCAGTCAGTTTTTCCTTATTTGTTTTGAAAAGAATAGACCTAGGCTAAAAAAGATTCATCCGAGCCTATTACATGCAGGGGAGCGAAATAAAAGCTATGCAAACAAATACTTACTGACTCCCTGATCAAGAATATGTGACCCCGCACAACGACATGAGGAATATCCCACCAAAACATTTTTTGAGTAAACAACGCCTGAAGTTTAAGTATCTTCACAATTCAATTACAAATCAATTTTCTTTCTTTTTTTATTGTCGGAATTTTTAAGTATTAGAGGATATTATATTTTGATATCATTTGAAAGCTAATGGTATACTCTTTCACATCATTAGAAAACCTCAAAATCTCAAAAGTGGGGTTATTTCTCATTATGCTGTGCCGGGTCACATATAATATAGGGCCTATGCATTCATGTCAAAAAAGGTGGAACATCGAGAGCGCCCTCTTCGGTATTATACTAAAGCAGTGGTCGATTTCACGAAACTCGTCGTAACTTAGGATCAACCGCGGGGCGATGGGAGATGCACAAAAAAACGTATGACCCATGAAAAGTTACGAGGGGTTATCAACCGCACGTTGAGTTACGATGCATCGCAAGGCTTTGTGAAATCCACCCCAGGGCCTAAAGGACCTGCTAGTGCTATACCTATAGGCCTTGGCCTTGGATGGAAATGTCAGGTCCTGTATCTATTATTTTTAGATTTAAATTTACCAGGATCTTATCGATGACCTTTGACTTTTTGAGGGAGAACATCTGTTCTTTCTTACTATCATTGTTATCTTAGCAAGAATAATCTATTTACAAGATGTTTCTTTCCACTCTATCCAGACAAAGGTTGGCGTTGGGAAAAAAAAAATGTGCGCGCACTGCGCTCCAGCCAGATCCACTGTCTCCTTGCTGACTCGGTGCCAAAAAATGACGTCATCTTCGGGCATACTCGCGATACGTCGGCAAACATCGCACATTGTCTGGGTACATGTAGGCTATAAGTATAATGCGCAAGATCCGGGCATTGTCTTTCTGCATTTAGCTTCAGCATTTTGGCCTGGTTTCTCAGATGTATCCTATAGGAGGCAAAATAATTGGCTTTGAAGAAGGCAGTGGGCCCCATGTATATAACAAAGAAAACACCCGTGGTATTTTATCATACGCGCACACATGCACACAAACTTCTCAGAAGGAAAACAAACACAATCTTTATCAAAATGTCGTCTTATAGGCCTACCCATCGGAAGAATCAAGCAATTTTGAAGTGGTTTTTGTGCTAGACTTTGGCGGATTTGAAGGTTTTTTCAAGGGTGCAGGACAGTATTTCCGAGCGGCGTTTCGTTCAAGGCCTAGCAGTGGCATTTGTGATTAATATTTGGTTTCTTGAATCTGCCGTTGGTTGATTGTTCCGAAACAGGAACTTAAAACAAAATCATCAAACAGAGAATAAATGTAACTCATTTTATGCTGTCATGGGGGGGGGGGGTTTTTCAAGAAAAATTAGAGGGCACTGACGTCCCGATCTCAGCATCACTGAGTTTTCTCTGTCACTGCATTTTAGATTTGACCTGCTTGGACTGACGAAACACATGCAACAATTTAAATGTATGCGCAGTTTGTTTGCAACATTAGGCCTATTACTATTAGGCCTATGTATTGCTTTGAATAGGCCTACCATGAAACAGAGGCCTAATGAATTATTATTTAATCCGACTACATGTATATGCCCTATCTATTTAAATATCCAGAAGTTCAGATCGGTGACAGATGAATCATAGACCAAATATAGAAGGCGAAATTACTTGCCGCAGAACTTCACTTTCACCCGTTGCTTTTGTTTCTCGTTCCAAAAAGGGCGTCACTTTTGAATGAAGCCTAGGCCAGTATACTGCATTAACGATTGAATAATATCGACACCTTTACTATAAAAGTGGACCCTTCGTTTTACGCGGGAGTTCAAATTACATTCTAAATGAAAAAATTAAATCAAGGGTATCATTCCTTCTGATGTGAAATAGTTTATACAGTCAACCTAAGGCTATACAGTAGGCCTAGTAGGCCTAGGCCCTCTGCAAACATGTTGCAAACTGCTTACTGACTAAAATGACCAAAATGCGAAGATCAAAAATTAGGAGGGTCTGACCTTTTGATCATTATATATAGCACTAGCATGCAGGGCCTTTCTCAAAGGCAGAGAAAGCTTAGTCCTGCTCGGATCGAAATGTCAGGCCCTCCTAATTTTCAAATATACAAATGTGTTCTTTTGGATCGATTTTATGGTTGTGTGTTTCGTTTACTCCTTCGGAAGGAGCGGGCAGGAATAATTTCCGGGACAAACACAATCATATACCGGTATACGCGTGGCAGGCCAGTATCCTTCCTTCCCACGTTTGCTGCCTTCTGCCCGCCTCCACATTTGTATACGTTATGCGCTTATCTCGGCCCAAACAGTGCTGGAATTTAATTACTCCCTTCAAAGACATTAACGCAGCTGCCCGTGTTGATTACTCAGCCACCCCTCCCCCTTCCCCCTCTAAAAAAAAAAGGGCGCGAAATCCTAACATGACCATTGTTGTCGTATCAGCGAGTTTGCAGGCGACTCCGGCACGCTCTGGGACGGCCGTCCTGTTGATAGGGGGCTCGGACGGCGGGTTATTGACTCGGCATGTCGGCCGGCATACAATCATTTTCCCGCCATTTTCCGCGCTGACAACAGCTAGGGGGGAGGGAGGGAAGACGGCGGTTCGGAGGGGCGTGGGACACCGGATAATCCGAAGTTATTGCCGTCTGTGGCGCGGGTGTGGAGGCTATAATATAAGCGGCCGGTCTGCGAGCGGGGAGGGGAGCGGGGAGGGGGGAGGGAGGGAGGAGGGAGGGGGGGGGACACCAGCCGGCAGGCCGGGCCTCCGCCGTGCGCGTCGAGATAGCGCGGTGGACACACGCCCCAGCACGTGCCCGCCTGCCCGGGTGCTGGGGGCGATTGCTCACGATCCCCCGGCCGAGCGCAAATGCCATCACTTCACGGGAACGGAGCAGCGGCCGAATAATAAGACCGCGATCCGAGACGGGACCGCATATGCCGCGCATACCCATTCATCAAGACTAAATCCTTGCATCTGCTGAGAGAAAAAAGTGGATATGCATGGGGGAGAGGAGGAGGAGGAGGAGGGGGGAAAAGAGAAAACTCCGCAGCTTTTGTTTGTGCCTTTGTGTGGCCTTGCTCGCCCGTACCCTGCGATTGTGCCCGAAAACAGTGGACCATTAAGCTTTTAATGAGCCTCCCCCACCCTCGAAAAAAGCGAGGGGATGAGAACCAATCACGTTCCGACGAATTTCGCGCGCTTTCCCACCTTCGTCTCTTTTGTTCTGGACGTGAGTCTTACAAAAGAGGGGGAGGATTTTACGCGCCAAAAGTTCGCGTTTCGCGCAAATTTTGACAGACTCCCTTTTTTACGAGATAGGCCCCCTATAGGCCTACAGGCCTAATCGGAAGTCCAGGGTATTTTCGTTCACCGAATTCTTGAATATTTTGCAGTAAATAAACTCCAGTCATTCAGTGAATACCAATAGGCACCTATCGTATTAGCCTAATGAGCGCATCGGTCTTGATTTCGAAGGATTATAAATAATGATGGCGATGATGATTTGCGAAGTGACTCTTCGCTCATGCTCAGAGTTAAATTTAGTCATAAGTGATAATACCTATATAGGCTAGGCTAAGCTGGCGGGGCTGGCAATGGCAAACATGATTTAGAGGGGCTGACGTTTTGATCCAGGGCACAAAGGTCGTAATTCTGTAAATCATATAATTATACGGTACCGGTTATAGGGCCTACCTGTTTCACCATTACTTCATCGTATAGTTATACTTATATAGTTTTCGTTCATGGGTGCGTTATATCATAATGCGCAATGGTTGAGTCTCTGCCTCTGTATAATTCGCCGGGGTTTTGTTCGTTTAGTATTGGGGGCCTAAGGTGAAATGTTAACAATGTTTTAGATTGAATAGCTTGTAAGGTTTCATCAAATTTAACTTATGAAAATCAGTTCCTGACACAGCTCAAAGAAATCAATTAATCAGTTATATAGTCTATACTAAAAGATGTCCGTGTATTTTTAGGCCTATTAGGCTATAATTTATACACTTGGCAATAAATACTTTTGATTGCCAATTTGAATTTATTCAGCAAATTATTATAGGCCAAAGGTTGTTTACTATAATATTATACTCTGCTATATGAAGGCAACCATGCACCTATACATACAAGGGGTGGATGTGCGCATTACTATACCAGAGGGCTAGGTTCAGTTACCAGTCCAGTCAAATTTTCTTTGGCATTTGGATAACTTGAACATAATTGTAGGCCTATATCAAAAATAGGAGGGCCTGACGTTTTGATCAAAGGCAGAAAGGTCCTGCTAGGATCGAAACGTCAGGCCCTAATTTTTGAGATTTGCTTTAAGGTAATTTTACTTAGTAAGCAATTTGCTACATGTATATGCATAAATAATTTTAACGTGAATAGCCTGTTATATCCGTCAGACAAAGGAAAAGAAACCTTACTGTGGAATGCTCTGGGATAATATAACCGTGCACGTTCAGCCGTATAGTAAAGGTCCATTACCCGCGATTAATAAACTATATTAGTCGATGTTTGAGTGAAGATTTCTCGAGAAGTACATGCATCACAGACCGTAAGAATTCAACATACATGAGGATTTTATCATGACTATCTAAATTTGAAGGAAATCGATTTGGACATCAATGTTTTCCCATCTTCCCAATGTTATATTTGACCTTTAAATGGGGCCGGGGAAGGGCTCGTTGTCCCTTATATTATGCCCCCTCTCTTCCAGAGTCATGTACTGCCTACGATCTGGAGGCTTTCAAGTTGTAACACAAAAGCCAGATCGTGCATGTGCCCTACTCACTGGACATGACTTGTGCAGTGACCCGAGAAGAAGACCACGAATGGTAGGCCTATAATGGGATGGGCATGGGTTCCGGACATGCAAGGTTAGTAATGCCTCAATCATTATTCTCTGCTGACCGTCGCATCCCGCCGGTAGTATATAGTATTTTCCGCTAGTATTATTGAGTCCATTACTGGCGGTAGGGCAGACGTGTAGTCCCTCACGTCCTGCAGACGAGTGACCATGGCCTTCTGTGCACGACGCGTTCATAGGACATGTACATGCAATCATTATGTATAATTGGCTTGCATTCTTGAATGATTTAGGGATAGGCCCCCAATTATACTTTCAAAGTAGGCCTATACATGTAATGTAAAAGTAGACGATGGTGTTGAACTGCTCACGGACGCTGTTTTTCTTCTTCGTTGTTGGCCTAAATCTTTGAAACTATAAATAAAATACTAACATTATTATGATTCGAAACTTTGATGGTGTCTTATGAAACCGATTTAACGACAGAGCTTTTGCAAGGGTCTGGACTTGATTTCCCCAAGAGCGAATTCGGTGAAACACCATCGCCAACCCGTTGCGTGACGCATGGGAGTTATTATTGTTTGATATATAGGGGGCCTTATATATTCTCTCTCGGACACTTTTATGCTAGGTAGGGCCTAGTGCAACGCGTATTCAAGTTGACAGAAGTGGTGTCTTGGTTTGAAGAAAAAAAAACAGGTCATAAATCCGCCATAAAAGACAGCCTTTCATTCGATCATATAATCGTAGTTTTATAATGCGATTGTATAAGTATTACAATCATGTAGGACTACTGCTGACTAATGCTTCGAAAATTTACAATTAACCCCTTTCAGAGAGCCCATTCATGTCCCTATACTCCCCGTTTACGATGAGATTATATCCGGTGGCTTTTACCATTATTTATTCATTTCCCTTTCAGTCATCTTACATCGCTCGGTATGGTGGGTGTATAATTATTTCAATGGGGGCTACGAGAGCCATTACATGTGTACCTTATTTGGATCTCTTTTGGTGATAAATTTTATAATTGGATAATTGTAAGGTGTCCTTAAAACATGCCAATATTTACTGCGAGAGGACTTAACTTTGTTGCTGCTTCTCTCCTGATACTGCCATTGATGCTGTGACAATTTGTTTTTATAGGACGCGTGATTTATAACTTTTGACGTAATTAAATTAGAGACACTCCAAGTACTTTTGGTTTACGATAATGAACACCCTGGGTTCCAATTAAGTGGGAATTTTAAATCAGAAATTATTTCACAAAAAGCTGCCCGAAATCATCGAAAAGGAAGTCGCAGTCAGTTCGCTCATGCATGAAATAGTTAATATTTTAAGCGTAGCTCTTTTAGTAGAGGGCGCTATTCATAGCGAACAGTGAGGGACTAGCGCGCGGTCTCCACAGGAAATGTGTCTTGAGGGCGCTCGTCTTTGAAATTGTAATTAAGTTTTGTTTAATGTTGAAAAGAGCCGTTGTCAAGGCACCCGTCCACAGCTCTATTTTCAAAGCTCGAAACAACATCAGCATCATGTGAACTTGTCAGAGAAATGCGTCAGTGTTCGAATACTGTAAAAACGTATTATTACAACTATTAACCAGTCAAAAGTCCCGAGTTTGGCGGCCATTTTGAATGTTCGTTTGACAGTACCGAAGCAGACGACGAACGTTCGTTTGGAGAATGTTTACAAAAAAATGATGTCAGTAGTGTCAGTAATCAGTTAGTATACTCATGGAGGAATAAGAAGAGAGGTATACTACATTAGTATATCATGTATTTAAATTCTAGTTCTGTAACTTCACTGATTCAAAATTGACAACAATGCTGAGTCCAAGACTATGATCAAGTGCGAGTCAGTTAACACCGCTGGCGATGTGCAGTACACCTTCGGTGTTCGAGACCGAGAGAGCACCGTGTATGCCGCCGTGGCCGAGGCATTGCGAGGGAGGGCGGACTGGTGCGAGCGTGGCTGCCGTGAGGAGGTGACGGGTAGCGGACGGGCAGAGGGAGCCGGTGTGCCCGCTCCAAGCCCCGACACCTTGCACGCTCATCTCGTGTTCGGCGAGCGGAACAGGCTGCCCTTCGGAAAACTTGGTGTGATATTGAGATGTTTAGTGTGTTTTGCCTGATATCATAGATTCATACACAGTTTGAGATTTGAACTTGAACTTGAAGGTTTTCATGGTGAGAATAGCACTTTTTTAGCAGAAGAGTAATAATACTAATAGAGAACAAAAAGACACAAAAAAGCACAATGATGTTTGAAAAGCTGTTGTACACTGGTCAGTTAATTTCAGCATATTTCAGGTGTTTCAAATTGTTTCCAAAGTCACATAAATTATGAAATTGACGTCTTTTGTGCTTGTGCAGTGAGCAATGTAAGTCTGTTGGCATTGTCTGTGTACGAAACATCTTCCCTACATGTTCTTCATTGAACAGTCAATGGGACCCCCCCCCCACCACCACATCCCCCCTCCGTTCATTTTGAAGTCATCTGATGATTCTGCCTGTTCATTCTGCCTTGAAGAAAGTTCCCTCCAGCCTTACAATCCACCATTCCTCAACTGACGATGGTTAATCCATCTTAGTAATCGTTGGTTGTGTAGTTTCAGTGCATCACTTTTAAGATTAGTCATAGCTACCATGAGTTTGGTGAAAGCAACCTGTGATCTGATTGATAGTCACTTAGCCAGGCCTTATTCTTCTTGGCAGGGCACAGACCTGGTCTGACTCAGCTGGTCAACTACTATCGGGGCTCTGGGGCTCTCTGCCGCAAGAGCAAGCTGGTCTCGGCGCTGGATGGCTGCGACAGCCTGGACTGGCTTCCGAGAACCTTCATCATCCAGCCGCGCTCAGTCAGCAACAACAGCAACAGCAGCAACAGTAGCAGCAGCAGCAGCAACAGCAGCAGCAATGTCAAGACCGACGGCAACTCCCTCAGCTGGCTCCAGGAACTTCGGCAGAAGAGGCCGCGCTGCGACGACAGGGAAGCGTTCCATCGCTGCTGGGAGGAGGCGAGGGCCTCCGGTCTGGGCAGTGTGTGGATCGCAAAGTCATCCTCCGGTGCCAAAGGTAAAGGGGCTTCTTGAATTTCTAAGTTTCTAAAGCCGTGTCCGCACTTGACTTTATTTTTTACCGAGCCCGTGGGTAACATTCCAATGGGTAAATCTTCCAGGCGTCCGCACTTGGACTATTCGACTCGGGTAAACTAACCGAGACGATCGGTAAAACTAACCGACTGGCACAAACAAATGCATGAGGGCACTTTCGTGGTGACCTTTCACTGGATGTCTGTACACAATCTACCGGCCGTGTGTGCACATTATGTACAGTACATGTGCATGTACTGTAGTCACGTTGCTACCCCACACCCGCACGAGTCTTGCGCCGGACCGGATGTGGTTTTTTACCGTGTTGTTTACCGAGACGTCGTGTCCGGATTGGACTTTTCGGCTCGGTTAAACTGACCTGGTCAATTTAACCGGGCAGAAGTTGGTGGGTTAAACTACCCACTGGAGTCAGGTAAGTTACCTGGGAGGAAAACTTCCTGGGCTGTCCGCACTGGACTTAAAATGGTCAATTTACCCATTTGCTCGGTTAGTTTACCCATTTTAAGTCCAGTGCGGACGCGGCTTAAGACATACCGGAAAATAATTTATTAGCTTCCTGATGGGTCCTTACTATTTTTGATACATCTGAGAATCAATTGTATGAATCAGCTGAATCTTGTATTAAACAGAAACGTAACAATAATTATAGGTATGTTTTGGCTCCACGAAACTGATGCATTTATAAGCAGTGGAACAAGCAGCCCATTTCATGAAACTGTGTGAGTTTTCCTCAAAAGTAATGGTATTACTAAATAACACTGTAGTTGTGGTATCATATCTGGCTGCTGTTTTTGTTTTTTTAGAATAGCATTTGCATGGGCCTTTTATTTGCCACCAGTGGCTAATGTCATGGAGCTGCTTAAGCACTGCAGTGAAACTTACTCGGACAGAAAAAAGCTTTTTCCACACATGCTAAGTCAACTTTTTGGTATAAGAAGTTGTTTGCCGGAGCCATTTTCTTAATGACTATGGATGCTGTGCTTCAGGGGTCAGCGCAGAACATCTTGGCTGAGTTGCTATAAGCTGAGTGTGATCCCATCACAAAAGCCATGAAATCAGAGGTCGATGTCACCAAACTCGTTACTTTACGATCAATGGCTAGGCAATGAGTGATGTATAGAAACCATGACTTGTGGCCTATCATAACCGTGGTGGGTTTTCCGGCATAAACCGAGTTACGATAGGTGGTAAGGGAACCCAGCTCAGGACTGATTTCTGTTTGACCTTGAATTTGGGTGACAAACCCATCCTCCGGTCAGCGATCTCTGAACAGACTATGTTTTCTTGCACGTTCTTTCCTCCCAACAGGGGAAGGGATCCTCATATCGGATGATCCTGGCAGGCTGGTAGACTTCGTCGATGGTCAGACCCTAACGCATGTAGTGCAGAAGTACATTGAAGCCCCTTTCCTACTGAAGGGAGACAGGAAGTTTGATATAAGGTAAAAGCTACGCCATCCTCCATTCACACTGCCGGATGAAATGAATGTTTGATTGCATATCTTAATGAGCAGAGAAGATCAGGGCCCAATTTCATGGCTCTGCTTAACACAGAAATCTGTGCTTACGGGATGCTGCGGCCTGTATGGACACGACCCCCCAAAAGAAATGTTTTTCGAATCGCGATTCAAATTGCGATTATTTTCGTAGTGGGAAAGGCCCTAATAATGTTCCACCACTAAAGTTCTTCCTAAGGTTGCTACCAACTTCCTCCACTTTCCTCTGTCACTGCCTACACACTGTGCTTCACCCCATGTAAGGTTCATTTCTTGCAGATCTAATGGCACTGCCCTTTGCCATGCTGTCTTTGGCTTTCCCTGTTTCCGTTTTTACCGGGTGGTGTCCATCCGTCCGATGAACCAGTTGGTCTTGTCATTTGGTTCTCAGGTGCTGGGTGTTGCTGGACCATGAGTACAACATCTACCTGATGAAGGAGGGTGTCCTGAGAACCTCATCTGAGCCTTATCTAGCCGATGACCTGGAGAATGTCACCAGCCACTTGACCAACCACTGCATCCAGGTAGGTACGGTAGCAGGCGCACCACCATAGAGCTCTGTAAATAAACTAGAGTGCGCACTCCCCTATCAACCCGACATGCACGCGCATCCACCATTACCAAAGAGGTCAACTTCAGCTCGAAGGATGTCAGTAGCAATCGTGCGTAATATGAATGGGGGAATGCATAGCCGAAAGGTTGTGAATGCGGAAACTAAAATGCTATAGAAATGGTTTTTAGTAACGAAAGGAAAGGCCATCAATACCTCAAGGGATTGGCGAATTTTAGTGTCCTACATTCTTTTGTAAAAAATTGGGATTAGTTTGCCCCGTAGAAATCCATGCATTTGCACCTCTTTGGTAACGGCATCGCAGTCCCCTTGTCGGCACGCGTCACGCGATGAGTTTATTTATAGAGCTCTATGGGCACCACACATCAGCCTGACCATAGCCCTGAATGTCAGAAGGGCCAACGCGTGTCCACTCTCCCAAGTAAACTAATAATTTCGATATTTTCCCGTTCTGTTTCCACAGGAGGCACAGTCTAAAAACTATGGCAAATTTGAGGAAGGAAACGAAATGTTCTTCACCGAGTTCAACAGGTAAATTGCTTTGACCCGAGGAGGACCCTCCTCAAGATAGTATCCTGCTGAGATTGAAAAATCGGGTCCTCTAAAGTTTGGCAGTTTTGCAATTTGGCCATTTGTGTCAGTAAGCAGCGTTCAGCAGTTTTGTTTTTACTTCAGGTAACCACTTATTTTTAACCATTCATTTGGCAAATTGAATAAAAAACGGGCACTGTTGTGTATTTTGGTGGTCCAGAATGTGCAGGGATGTAAGACTTCCGGAAATTTCCAGGAAAATTGTGTGATTTATTTATTTTATTACCATTTTATTAGGTTAAATTTTTAATTTTTTTAGATTTTATGTCAAACAGGTAGTCTATCTCAAACTGCTCATTTTAATCTGTTTAAGCCCCCAAAACTGAAGGGCTCTGCACCCCTGCCGTGAATCTCTTGGTCGCGTAAGCGCTCACTCGCATTCGCACAATTTATTGGCCTTCAGTGATTTTCAGGAAATGACTTTGTCGGTCACTAACATCCCTGTTTGTAATTCAAAGATCATTGATCCCTGTTTGTGTTGGGGTAATGGGTTATGTTCACCCACTTTAAAACACGGTAATCTCATACAGATTGTGTATTCTCCTTATTCACATTTATACTTGAAATTGTTTCTGCTTGATTCTTATCAAGTCATCTGATTCCAGACCAAAAGTTGGAGAAGATTTTTGTGTGTATCTGGTCAAGTTTAAAAGTGGGCCTCAGATTATCTTGAAAAGGAAATATTTGGTTTCCGTTAGCATCAACTAAATAATTTTCTTTCCAGGAAAGCCTCATTCCCGGGGTTACATCATACTTGTTTAAATGTAAATAGTTGGTGATATTGGTCGTGCTGTGAGATTGTGCTAAAGTGATTCTTATTAACCTGTACTGTTGCATCATGGATATTTTAGGTATCTTCAGGAGAATTACGAGATCAGTATGGAGGATGGCATATTGCCGCAGCTTCGCCGCATTATCAAGACGTGCCTAACTGCTATCAAGGAGGTATATGCTATAAAGTGGATCTATTAGACACTGGGTTTAAGCCCTGCCGTGGGGTTTGCGGTATTCTTGTGTCAACTTAACGAAATACTGAGTAACCGGCTCTTTTCAGAAACGTACTTTATCTTGAGGAAATGACTTACCCCAAACACAAACCCTTTCCAATTATAACCCCCACCCCCCCCCCCCCCCAAAAAAAAAGGAAAAAAAAAAAAAAAAAGTGTTTTGAGGGCCTTTCCAAAACCTTGGATTTTTTTTAATTTTTATCTTTCATCTATTTTCACATTCATTGAGTTTTGCACTTGGGTCTTTCAAAGGTAAGGTACACAATTTGTATAGGTCAAAGAATCCTTAATCGATGTATACAGGAGTACAGAACATGTTTTTGCTCAATCTGTCAACCATGTCATGAGAAAGATCTTGGAAACAAAATTAAATGCTAACCTTTTTTCAGACATAGAGGGCGCTATTTGTAAAAGGAACTCTTTTTTCCGACCATTGGAAGTTCAACAAATTTCCTCTTCAATTTTCATTCTCGAAAACTGTTGATTTTCAAGCACCTAAATTTCACGGAATGTCTGATACCATTACAAACTTCCTGACGAGTAAGTAATTTCTCAAGTGGAATGTGTGGAAACTGGGCACTTTTCAAATGGTGTACCCTCCCTTTAAGTTAGTAAGCAATTTGTATCACTTCACCAGCCACTTTTTAGCAGAATACATGAAGACTTCCTTTCTTTGTGGTACAGGAGGTGACCACTGATGGGCTGGACTACAGGAGTTTTCAGCTGTTTGGCTTTGACTTCTTGCTAGACAGGGACTTCAGGGTGTGGCTGATTGAGATCAACGGTGCTCCAGCTTGTGCAACGTCAGTGGCTATAGTGACCCTTATTTTGTGAATTTTGTATCCCTACTTCTGTTGAGAGTACTACCGTATTTTATCAGACTTACATTATCTGAGTCACAAAATCCAGTGTCCGAGTCAGAGTCCAAATCACATCTTGAGTCACAAAGGTGGAGTCTGAATCATGAGCCACAAAGGTAAAGTCTTGAGTCTTAGTTACAAAGGTCAAGTCTCGAGTTTGAGTTACAAAGGTCAAGTCCGAGTCATAAGTTACAAAGGTCAAGTCTCGAGTTTGAGTTACAAAGGTCAAGTCCGAGTCATAAGTTACAAAGGTCAAGTCTCGAGTTTGAGTTACAAAGGTCAAGTCCGAGTCATAAGTTACAAAGGTCAAGTCTCGAGTTTGAGTTACAAAGGTCAAGTCCGAGTCATAAGTTACAAAGGTCAAGTCTCGAGTTTGAGTTACAAAGGTCAAGTCTCGAGTTTGAGTTACAAAGGTCAAGTCTGAGTCATGAGTTACAAAGGTCAAGTTTCAACTATTGAGTCTGAGTTACAAAGGTCAAGTCTCGACTCTCAAGTCTGAGTTACAAAGGTCGAGTCCAAATCACGAGTCACCTTTAATACTAATAAGACCTACTGTAATACTATATTGGTTTAATGTAAAAGTAATCTCCCACCTAAGCTATCCGTCCCTTATGTGTGGGTCCTCCCCAGTCAGTCACCCTTCACTTTGTTTGGAAATATTGGCTCAGAAGCCACTGGCAGACCATACTTTGAAGAGGAATGAGAATTACCCCCTCACAGGAACCAGATAATACTGGCATACTGTTCATACAACCTACACCAGTAGTCCAGTTGTTCAGACATCTGCTCTAGAAAGCAGGAGTCACTGGTTGGTATCCTGCCCGAGCTGCCTGGATTTTTTTTCTTTCTTTTTGAGCATGCAATGCAGATTGTACATTGGGTTGGGCAAAACCCCAATTCTCCTCGACTCAAAATCATATTGTATCTATAGTACTCGATGGCAGGAAACATGGTATAAGCCTCCATCCTCGTTAAAACCTGAACTTCTCCAAATACCACAAAATCCACCAGCGGGTTCTGCCATTCTGTTGAGTTTTGTTAGGTTTAGTACATTTAGGGTAGCAAACCAGTGTTGCTGAATTGTGTTTTGTATACACTGTGAGACTGTTTTGAGTCAGGTTTGGGGTTGTAAGGCCTCGGACTTGTGAAAGTGTTGGAGTTTGTGGCAGTGCACTGGCGCTGCTTTCGTGGGTGAGTTTACCCACGGGCTCACAGTCATTCTCTGGTCAGTTGTTGGAGTGTGTGGCACTGCACTGGGGGTTAGGGTTAATGGTCAGGAAACACGGACTCAACACTGGGCAATTTCTTCTTTTCTTTGTTTTCCCCTTTATATTATGAAGACTTTTCTTCACTCTCCTGTTTTGGTGATTTCAGGCGTTTACAGTCGCAGCTGACACAAGGAATTCTGACCCTGGTCGTTGACCGTGTCTTTCCACCGGCTGATGTCACCTCCCCAGCCCTGGACTCCCAAACCCCGGAACCAAGCCAACTTCCTTCCTTTGAGAAACTTTGATTGAAGTGCCAATGTCTTTCTAATAAGGGCTTATAAATTATATGTCTCTCATATTGATATTGGAGGCGTCTTTTTTTATAGTGTAATAGACCGATTGCGTCATCATGTGAGTTATAGTGGATATTTTTTTATCTCACTTGGCACAGAGCATGGAAAGGTACAAAGACAAATGTGGACAATATGATAGTCTTCTTTGCTCATTTCCACTCCTGTTCTGCATCAAATGAGATGCAAAAATACCCACTATAAGTCACGTGATGGCATGTAAACATTGGTCGCTCAATTGCATACTGAATTAAATTATCAAATTGCAAATCTCAAAAAAGTGGAGGGCCTGACATTTCGATCCTAGCAGGAGCTTTCTCAAAGGCAGGAAAGGTCCTGCTAGGATGGAGACATCAGGCCCTTTACTTTGTTGAAATATTGAATTGAATATGTAAGGGCTGTGTATGGCAGAATCTTATTATTTTTCAAATTGTTTCCAGCGCTTGACTACAGAAGTCAGATAAGCTCAGGGTTGTCTCTTTATACACAAGGTTTGGAATATCGACAACACCATGGACTGAGTCTACTTATTTTTTAGCATCAGTCTAGCCCAGTGCGTGATCACACTGGACTGTAGGCCCATGTCTAGAGTCTTTCTCTTGCATAACTAAGAACCATGGAGCCAAATATTACAGTTGATGTCTGATTAAAATTGCAAGCTGTAGTTTCATCACTTTGTTTATGGCATTTCTTAAAAAATGTTCTGTGGTGAAAAATAAAACAGTGCTTTGTGCCTATGACTTCATGGACTTGCTTAATGCACGTGCAGACATAGTACACATACGGTATACACAACTTGCCAAATGGACATTCATTTAAGGTACAGGTCTTGTAAAAGAATTCAGGTCAAGATTCTTCAGTTGTCCCGTAGTTTTGTGGTCATGAAAATTGACCCCTGCCATACATTTATTACCAAGGAATGTCTTGTTAATGACGTTTACTTCTTACTAGAAAAAGCATTCTCTGCTGACCCTTAACCACTTCGCGCCGGGGGGGGGGGGGGGGGGGTTCAGCGTCGATGACCGCCATACGGGTTTTCTTGAACAATGCATCATTTTCAAATCTCGCTAAAAGAATCGGAACAATATATTTCTGTGAAATAAATCAATAAGGGTACACTATGGGTACAAGAGAGTAAAACCTGGCACAATTCGGATGTCATTGTGGCTTTTGTCAAGAGATTATCCGTTCGAAAAAGGGCCCATTGTGCATCGTCAATGGACCGTAACGGACTTGTGTGTGTGCGTGTACGGTGCTGTCAATCCCTGACTGCAGACTCCAGCCTTCGCTCCAGGCAGTCAAATCGTCGAGTTGGTTGGCCACAACTGAGCGTACAGATTACGGTAAAGAATGTGGGGGGAATTCCAATGACAGACCGACGACCGTTGGGCTGTGTGGCATGCAAAGACAATGTCCCCCGCGTGCTTTCAGCTGCAGCGCGGTATCCCTCGATCCTCCACAGTAAAAGTCCCACAATTGCACAATTACTGCTGCTAATATTGCAATTCATGTGGCAACTTGCGTCAAAAAGGGTCTTTGTACTGATTTGTATTGCTTTGTTCTAAGCTGAAAAGAGTCTTTGTTTAGAATGTGGACAATAGTGGTGCCCGGATTCAGAGGGCCCCGTCGCATAGTCAAGCCAATGGAGCTCCGGATTCGGAGGTCCCGGCGCGAAGTGGTTAAGCCAGGGAATGTTTTTGTGATGAAAAATACTGGGCTGAATAGCTGAGATCAAGTCCTGGTCCATATATATACAGATGTGTGAATATCATGTAACATACATGTACACATATACGTACATATATAAATTCATATATTTGATTATTTATACAAACATGTGCATCATTTATATAGATACGCAGATACTATAGATAGATTTCCCAAATCTCTTGAACAATCTGTCCATCTTAAGAAACCTCTTCAATCTCAGAAAGTAAACAACCAAAATAACTCAAGGGTCTCATGCATAGTATAAGTGTTCAAATGATTGATCCGAAAATCCTTTATTTCATTTCCCGAGAGAGAGAGAGAGAGAGAGTGAGAGAGAGCATTCTTTACCTGAACATATGTACATGAACAATAATTTCTTCAGACAGCCAGATTTCTTTGGGAGCGGCTAGGTGCATAGGTTTAGTAAAATGTGTCTGGCTTCGCACAATTCAACAATACTGAAAATACAGTGTACATTACATCGCTTATCTAAGTGTCCTACAACCATTACAGATTCATACCAATAACAATCCTAAAGAAGTTGACCCCTTTAAAGTGAAAATCACCATATAAATAGAAAGATAGCAAAGTACAAATGTGAACAATTTAATGTGTAATAATAATTTCTATACATATTTTGTAATGACACAATGGTAAGATTGATGAATAACAGGGTTTGATTCTTTCTTCAGGCTATGAACTATTTTTTGTTTTAGTCCAGAAGTATGACTTAACTGGTCAATGTGACCTGGTTTGTTTGTTCCATCATTACCACTCTCAGAGCTGAATAATGTCTTTTTCTACGTAATTGTACTAGACTTGAGTCATTGCCAAGAAGTCACTATGTCATTCATGAATTCCACGGGTCCTCAATGCACTGTTGGCTAGATGGAGCTTGTGATCCTCTGACTAGCTTGCGCAGGATTCAAATTAAGTTGGGACCCAGTGGCCACAGTGGCCAAAAGACAGTCGGAATTGTCTAAGGCCTCTTGAAGGTTACCCCCAACTGGCCCGCTCTCAATGCCTCCCCCTGCGCAACAGACCAGAGCACCCTGAGACAATTTCCGTACAGCATGACCACAGATCAGAACTTTATCCATAACAAGCCTCAATGTATTTGTCAAAGGTCTGCACTGAGTGGCAATGCATCAGCCTGAAATCCAAAACGACAACTGAGCCGCTGCCAAAACGTGACCGAAACGAAAGTAAAAAAAAACAACCGGCGGGCCAGTTCAAATTGTCGAGGCTAGTAATCCGGCTGGCTTGGTGAGGGGGGAAAAAAACTGAGTGACGGCGGACCCATGCCTGCTGGAGGCACATGCCGTCTACGGCTGTACACCGAGCACCTCCGCACCCCTGAGTGTGCTGGCTACAGACTGCAGGGTGAAGGCCACCACTGACATGTGCTTGCGCATCAGGTCCCACTGCTCTGGGTCGTCCCCGTTCCCGATGTCGAACATCAGATCGACGATGCCCGGGAAGGCGTCGCCGTAGTAACTGTTCTTGCTGCTGGGGGCGAAGGCCACGTGTCTGCCAAACCCGGAGGAAGAGGAGGAGGGGGGAGGGGAGGACGGGGGGGGGGGGGAGAGAAAGGACAGGCCAAGGTTAGAAGCAGCATTTGATAAGGTATTCAAATCATGCCAGATGCAGGGAGAGCACTCCAGCAGTATTTTGTAGAAAGGTCTTGCCTAGGATCGAATATTAGGTAACATTATGGAGAATTGTGTAATATATAAAATTATTGTCATCACTTGTAATCTGTTGTTTATTTATTCCGCAAAATTACTAGAACTCAAGATATTTACAATGCAAAAATATTGTATTGAGAACCATGGATGACATAATTTCTTTGGTATGCAGAAGACAGTAAATGATCAGTCAATCAGTGAATCAATGCATCAGGGAGGGATTTCACAGAGTCTTCAAGCCCATCATAACTAAGCGTACGGTGGACAACCCATCGTAAGGTTTGACAGGTTGTATGGTGTCTGTGCATCGCTCATCCTCCTGTGATTGCCGGGTTAATATACACTTCCTAAAAAAGTATTATAAAACCCTACCTCTGAAGGGATCGCCCAGGCAGGCCCAGTGGGTCGATGAACCCTCTCTCCATCAACATCAACTGGTCGTTGACCTTCCTCACCGCAAAGGGACTGGAATGAAGAACAGATCATAGCTCAGTGCATGATGTTCACACCATGGGCAGGCACTACCCCTCTCATTGCATCACTGACCTCACAGTGTTGGCTTTCAAGCATTGGACTGGAACAGGGTTTGAACCAGAGACCCGGCCCTGTGCGAAGTGACTATAATACGAAGCTCTAAGAAAATGGGGCCCGTGGAATGGTTAGCTTGATCTACAACAACCGTCTGAACACTGTGGCCCTCTTCTAAAACCAGGCTAGACTCTGGCTTTGTTCTCCACTTCTTTCATCCGTTTTAAAGTACAGGGCATGAAAAAATGGGAGGCCTTTTTGGAGAAGACCCAAGCCCCGACTTCAACAAAAGAACCCAAACCTGTGTTTTCCAGTTTTCAGAGTAACGAAGCATCATTCTCCATGACCACCCCCCCCCACCCAATGGAAGATGGCACTTACTCCGTCTTGTCCATGCCCTCGATGTAGGTGTGTACTTGTTCCGCTGCCTCCTGAAGACTGGCCAGTGCCGCATCGATGGCGTCTGGAAGGGGAAGGCAATCAATTGTGGACAAAGAGTCAGCCGTAATGCTTAGCAGACCCTGTGCACCGTGATCATTGCGGCAACGTCTTAGCACCAAATGATGGAACAGTGGGAAAAGACTAGCATGAAAGCCCCCATCATCATCGTCATCGAAGTCTTTGTTTCTCAATTTGTTATGTTTTTAAGTCGAACAAATATAGGAAAAACTGACTGGGAACTTTTAAACACTTTATTTTGAAAAACGGCAAAGAAGACTTTGACTGGACTGGGAGTTGAAGCTCCAAGATCTCTGGATTAACGTACCAGCACTCTTACCATCTGAGCTATCCAGCCCTTAGATGGCGGCCTTCCTAAATAATCAACTAGTCTTTGCCAGGGTGGGGGCGCCAGTCAAAAGAGAAGCAATTCAACCGTTAACTGCCGCATGTCTCCAGGGATCACACACCCACGCCTTTCATTTCAGACGCAAACACCCAAGTATTTGTTTTACCATGAGATGGAGGTAAAAGATCGGTCAATCCATGGACTCACCAAACGTGATGCCTCGCTCTCCCATCTGCTGGGTGTACTTGGACTTCAGGCTGGCAACGGAGCCGGCCAGATGGCTGACGTAGGTCCGGCAGTCAAAGGGCAAGAGCAGGGCGTCAGCCATGGACCTCGCCAGCTCGGTCATGACCCGCGCCACGGCCAGGTGGTAGTGGAAGCCGGGGTCCATGATCTCCGACACCAGGTGGAAGGTCTCGTACATGGAGTGGTACAGTGGGTAGCTGGATATCTTGTACTCCTGGGCGCGGAGGACAAAGAGCACCAATCTGTCACTGCATCACTTATTTTCTATTACAACTTTGGGAAGGTGATATACAAAAATGTTGCAAACTGCTTACTGACTAAAATTACCAAAATGTAAACCTTAAAATTTAGTGGAAAGATCGGAAAACATCAGTTGTCCACAGATTTCCTTCTAATTTACAGGTTGTAGATTGTCATGATAGAATCCTGATGTTGAAATCTTACGGTCTGGGATGCTGTACTTTTTGAGAAATTCTTACTTCTTATTCTTATTTCTTACACTACAGAACGGTGCGTAAACCGTAAACTGATTTCTATTTGACTGGCACATATCTTACAATCACATTCAATGGTGTGCTTGGGGGACAGTGAAAAATGAGGCAATTGGAGGGCCTGACGTCTCAAACCAAGCAGGACCTTTTTTATTAAAGGCAGAAATATCCACCATAATGGATTCCATTCTATAGACACTATTTGGGAAGGCTGCCATCTATGGGCTGGACAGCTCAGGTAGTAAGAGCGCTGATACGTTAAACCAGAGGTCTCGGGTTCCAGTCCCGCCCCAATCAAATCTTCTTTGCCATGTTTCCAAAAACCGGATTGGTGACTTACTCTGTCAAAGGTGTAGCGAAGATCCACGGCAGATATACCCAGCTCCCCGAGGAACGATGCATAGTCACTCCCAGAGCCTATATTGGAAACACTGGTGACACAAGCAAAATCCACATTCCATTAGAGTGGTGGGCACCAGTGAAGGTCAGTCAAATCTAATTTCACTGCCACTCCCAGGCACCTTTTCTATGTATTCAATTCCAATTCCGAATCACTCCCAAACATGCAATGCTAACAAATATTGATGAAGCACATTGAAAATTTGGTAAAGAAAACTTTGACTGGACCGGGACTTGAAACTGAGACCTCTGGATTAACGTACTAGTGCTGATCCCTGGAGATATATGGCAGTTAATGGTTGAATTGCTTCTGACTGGCATCCCTGTCTCGGCATCGACTAGTTGACTATTTGGGAAGGCCACCATCTAAGGGCCGGATAGCTCAGAAGGTAAGAGCGCTGGTATGGAAAACTAGAGGTCTCTGGTTTAAGTCCTGGTGCAGTCAAAGTTTTTTTTGCCAATTTTTTAATTGGCTTAAAAGTTCCCAGTCAGTTTTTCCTTTGTTTGTTTGAATTGATGAAACAGATTAATATTCATGAGTCATACAGTTTGGTATAATGACTGATTATTTCTGTGTATTATTTTTCTGATGAAGTAGTTGTTGCTATGGAAGCTATGCACCCTTCCCCACTGGCTAGCCTTTAGGTGCTATCCATAAGATGTTATCCTAAATCACAACTTGTACTTTGCAGGTTTTGTGTGACGGGGGGACAGAGGCCGAGCCCGAGCCTGATCCGGGGATTCGTAAAAAAAAAGGGGCTTACTATGGATAGGGCTTGTCCGACCAAGGGTTCCTGTCCAGCCAGGTCTCGTAGACGGTGTCCTTGTGACCGGGGTCCGGGGTGTCGGGCACCGCCTTGGCTGCCTGGTAGACGGCCGAGAAGAGGTTGGGCGTGGCCTTGGCTCGGAAGGTGTAGTTGCCCTGGACGGCCAGATCCACGTTGATGTAGACCACCGCCCTCGCCCCCAGCGTCTTGGAGAACTCCTGCAAGCACAAATCAGACAAGCTGTCTGCCGAGCGGAAGGTTTGCGGCGACGTCGTCTAGCACGTCTCTTTCTTGAGACGGAGCGCGGCTCTGAAATCGGCCAGTGACCCAAGGCTGCCCGTCGTCAGGAGACTGCCGCCAGGAAACTTTCTGCCGGACGAAGCTGGTTTGTGGCGACATCGTGTGGAAATATACCTTTTGTGAGTATGTGTGATTCTGAAGAGAACCGATGCTCACCGTTTTGGAACAGTATGAGCAGTGTGCTCTAGAATGGACAGAGCACACTGCTCATTAGTTCTTTTCATAGCCACACACAATCACAAAAGAGAGAGAGATTTCCACATGGTGTCACCATCCTTGACTCGCTACCTCCACACTCGGATACCCTGAGACCCCTCCAAACCATCTGCCTTTAGGAAAGGTTCGGCTAGCGCCAAAAAAAGGTCGGGCTATTCTTCCACCAGCCTCCCTCTGCTGTTCATCCTCTGCTGTCTGTGTAACATCATTTCTGTAGCATAAGGCCCACTCAGTTTTCAAAGATTCGAGAGAATTTCACTGAGAAAAAGGGCAAAGAAAATTGGACATGTTGATCAAGTCAAATTTCAATGTCCTCTCCCTTTAAAAAAAAGGAGCAGATTTGTATAGTTCAGTGGCGGATTTCACAAAGCCTTGTAACTCAACTTACGACCGATAACCCATCGTAAGATGTGATAGACCGTATGGTTTCTGTGCTTCGCTCTTTGTCTTGTGAATGATCGCGGGCGACTCAGTGAGCAAGTTTTTTACAATGTATTCCGAGAGAAGCGTGCCGACCGCCGACATGTCAGAGTGGGCCAGACGGTTTGGGGATGGCTACAGTGAGGCCGGCCTACCTCAACCCACTCTGTGGAGCCTATCAGACTGTACTCCTCTGCACCCCAGCTGCAGAACACCAGCGAGCGACGGGGACGGAATCTGCCTGCATTGGGGGACAACCAATTTCAACATCCTTGATATTGTTCAAATCTCAAAAGTTAGAGGACCTGACGTTTTGATCCTAGCAGGACCTGACTCAAAGGCAAAGGTCCTACTAGGATGGAAACGTCGGGCCCTCTAACTTTTGAGATTTATGTATTGCAGGTCATCTTAGTCAGTGAGCAGTTTGTGATTGTTTTGGGGGTATTAACTTAATATTATTCAAACAAATAAAGGAACAACTGACTGGGAACTTTAAAAACAATTTTTGATAAATGGCAAAGAAAACTTTTACTGGACCGGGACTTGAACCCGAGACCTCTGATTTGGCATACTTGAGCAATACCAGCCTTTTTGGTGGCCTTCCCAAATAGTCAACTAGTCTGTGCTGGGGTGGGGGTGCCAGTCAGAAGCATTCAGCCATTAACTACTGTATATCTCCAGGGATCACACCCTCCATTTTCATTCAGATGCAAACAACCATTGTCATAAACCAGACTGTGGATCACACAAAGTTGATTTTTTTTCTCCAATTTAAGTCCCCCCAAAAGGAAAAACTACACTAGATGTTTACCAGAATGAAGGCAAGTGCGTCGTGGTTCTATTATTTTCATCCTTATTTAAGTGTTTCGCAATTTGCTTGGCAGAAAAATGTTCAGAGGTATGCAATCATTTCTCATATCTTAAAAAAATGCCTTCTTGGTGTCCTTGTTTTGTTTTGATCGGAAACACTAGTCAGTGGCTGACAAGGCGTGTGATTGGATGAGTGGGTCTTGTACCCTACCTTCTTTGTACAATTTCCCCATTACTCGGGCAGCTTCCATCATGACCGCCGTACCACTGGAAGGGTCCACCGCTCCGTACACCCAGGCATCTCGGTGGTTGCCGAGGATCACATAGCGATCTGCAACAAAGGAATCAACACAGACCAAGTAGGACTCCATGGCAGGACTCCATGGCTGTGGCTTTGACCTGGCTAAATGGCATAGCTGTTTTAGGCCCTTTTCCAAAACCCGGCTTAGGCTCGGGCTTCAGGCTTCATCTCTAGTTCTTTCATTCATTTCAAATACAAGGCATGAAAACCGGAAGCCTTTGCCATTATTCTTGAATGTTTTACTGCGTTTTGAAAATAAAATCTAAAGCTTCAACTTCAACAAAGAACTCCAACCTGTGTTTTCAGCTTTTGGATAACAGAGACAAAGCCGGAGCCGAACCTAAGCCGGGTTTTTGAAAAGAGTCTTATTTACAGCCTAGGCTTAAGTATAGGCAGGATATTAGTTACCTGAAGCCACAGCCTGAGCCCTCGCCACTCTGTGAGCCATTGGTGGATTTTCTTTCTCGGGTACAAGACTTGTGTGACACGTTATGACAATGCACCTTGATTTCAAACAGCCCACGAATACCGATATCTGATTGGTGGTGTGAATTCAATGTTCCCAGAATAACACTATACTATACAAATGTGCATTGTACATTGATGTGGTACATCATACCAGAGGTCTCGAGTTCAAGTTCCGGTCCAGTCAAACTTTCTTTGCTATTTTCAGAAAATTACAAACCAAAGTATTGAAAATTTCCCCTCCCCTCTCAATTGACTGGACTGGGATTCTGGTTTAATGTACCACAGCTCTACCACCTGAGCTATAAAGACATTAGGCTCCAAAGTAGCCAATAACCTTTACTCTAGTGGGGCTACCAGTCGGAAGTATTCAACTAATAACACCCATATATCTCCTAGGATCACACCCGATTTTCATTCTACAACAGTGCATAGAAAACAGAGCCATAACTCCATACACCAGTGACACTCATTCTTTCAGTCATAATTTCTCACTTTGTAGCTTGACAGTCCTTCCACCGCTTACCTGGTTCAATGCTTCCCGGTATCATGCCAATAACGTTATACGTTGTCCTTCTCTCGTTGCGATTGTACACCTCTAACTTCACTCTCCTGCAAGGAACATTAGCAATGAAGGTTTCAGTGACATGACTCTTGGCTCTTACTGCAGCAGATACGGAATGCACAAATTCCTGGCGCAATTGAAAGGCAGCATTGATTCTGCTCACTTGTTATCTCGGAGTGTTGGGCCAAGACGGTATGTCAAGCCATCCATGGCTCCACGCCAGGCCTCAGGAGCTTCAGGCCCTTCCAACTCACTGAGGGGAAAAAAAGAAAGAAAACAAAGTCAGCACAGACATATTTGGACACAACTGTTAGCAAGACTTTTCCAAATAATCACGTGTGTGGGAACGCTCAGCTGAATCGCACCATTTTTTTTTTTTAAACCCACAAAGCACCGCACGCGCTCTGATTGACAGGAAGGACCACCCTTGTTTATATGTCTCCCTGCATGGGCCACCCTCAAAGACACATCCATCATTTGACCACAATCGGCTCCAGATTTTTGGGCCTGTGGGAACGGTTTTTGAATCAGGATTCAAATCGAGAGCATCTCGTGCAACTTGAGCTTGTCTATAGGTTCCCCCCCCACCAGTCTCCCCTTAGGGTTTTCCCGCCTTCCCACCTCAGTGACCTAAGCCCCCCTTAGGATAATCCTCCCTAGAGGATAATCTTTCCCGCCTTCCCGCCTCAGCGACCACCGGTACATAAGGAGTTCCACCACTGATCCCAAGACATTCTCCTGATGACGTCCAGAGCATACTGGTCGAAACGTCGAGTTACCCTCAGGTTCTTTTCAGAACCATACCTCTTCCTTTAAGAGACCTGATACATGGTGTTCACCGCAAACCTTCCTATATTGATTCACCCACCATGCAAAGCCTTAAGTCTCATTTGTCTAGGATTGCTGATGCCCTTCAGTCGTAGGCCGTTTACGAAATGAAGGGTTAAGCTCGGGCTTAAGCTTCGGTCATATTTCTCTTACCAGTTAAAATGTCACAGGCATCGTGAAAAAAAATCGGCACTCACCTGAGAATGTGCCTTGCGTCATTGTATCCTATGGGCTGCACAGGAATCGACGTGAAACCGACGGAGCCTTCATCCTCACGGAAGGCACTATCTGCCAGAAAGCAATGCCAGCAGAGAAAAAAATAAATAAATCGGTCAGGCCCATATGACATTACGGCTTCATAAGCAACAAAATTTTCTTCCACACAAAAAATATTCAGCTAAATCAAATCCTACTGGGAGCACAAACAAGAAACAAGAAACGAGACGAGACAAGAAACAAGAAATGAGATGTGACTTGGACATGGACCCTACATTTCGTGACTCTAATACAATGTCTGGGGATCAGTGGTTTAGTTTGAAGGGATCATGGCCCTTTTTCCAAACGCGGACTTCGGCTCCGGCTTCGTCTCTGTTATCCACAAGCTGAAAACAGGGGTTTTAGTGCTTTGTTGAAGTTGAAGCTTTTGGAATCTTTTTTTTTCAAAATGCAGTGTACCGTTAAAAAACGGAGCCAAAGACCTCCGGTTTTCATGCCTTGTAAGAAAGACAAAGCCGGAGCATGAGCCCAAGCTCACGTTTCATGACGCTAAAGTTTGAGGAAGAGTGGATTAGTTTTGAGGGGATCCTACCGACGGAGGGGTATCCAGGGGTCAAGGGGTCGCCGCCGATGCCTTGGTTCATGTAGATGGAGCCCCGCTGGACGCCAGAGCCGGGCAGCCACCAGGAGTCTGGGTACACACTGGTGATACCATCCACGGCGTAGTCGGCTGGGTCGGAGAAGATGATCAGACCAATAGCCCCAAAGGCCTCAGCCTGCTTGACCTGCGCGGACGAAGGCAGAGAGGAGAAAAAAAAACCTCCATCAGGGCTGACTGATAATAAAGATTCCTAATTACAGGGATGTAAGTGACCGACTAAGTCATTTCCCGAAAATTACCGAAGGCCAATAAATTGTGCGACTACGAGTGAGCGTAAACGTGACCGAGAGATGCGACTATGAGTGAACGCTTACGTGACCGAGAGATGCGACTGCGAGATTCATGACAGGGGTGCAGACGCCCTTCAGTTTTTAGGGTTTTATCAGATAAAATTGAGCAGTTTGAGATAACAGTATGACATTAAAAAAAAAAATCAAAAAAAAAAATCACGCCATTTCTGGAAATCCCTGTAATTAAGGAGTACCCACTGACATATACAGCCTGCGGACAGACACCCGGCTATCGTGCATTTGCATATCGTGGATAGCTACCACATCATAGGAATAACGTGCTGAGAAATACTGAGAATTTGTCCATTCCAAGGTGTCGCACTGATTGTTATAAAAAATAGTTTGATACCTCATATTGTAAATTTTCTTATTAATAAGAATTAACTTTCCATCCAGGTTGTATTGTAAAGTTCCATATTGTATTTTCATTGTAAAAAAAATTAAAATCGGTCGTTTGGTCGCGAAATATGAATGTTTTAATAAACCAATATATACATGTACGCGTGAAGTGACGTGCATTAATCTTTGCCTAAGGCTCCTAACATCATGCCTCAGCGGTGGCACTCTACAGTTTTGCCTCAAGGTTTTCCAAAATGGCTGCCTCCATGAACTTACGCTTGGATGCCCACTGTCGCCTGCCTACAGCTTATTTACATCTGTGGTCATGACACAAAGTGACCTCTCTGAATTGTTGAAGAGGCGAGTGTTTAGTGTATTTCTGTTTCTATAGCAACAAACATATTTCCATTGGTGTGAGCCCATGATTATTCAGATCAACCTACGACAGGTTGACCTCTTGCTGACCTCTTGCTGACCTCTCACCTTATCCCCCCTGAAGATGCTGCCGTAGCGAGCGATTGCAATCTTGCCAGCTACGCTCACACCAAGCGTATCCTTGAGCTCCTGGAAGTCTTCCACACGTCCATAATTTACGTACACCAGGTCACCCTGTCAAAAAATTGCAAAACACGAGAGCATTTCCTGTCACTACGTTCATCTCAGATGGCTCTGACAAGGGTCCGGAGGGCCTAGGACCCTGGTCAGAGGGGCTCGTGACCAGGGTCAGAGGGGAATTGTGACCACGGTCAAGGGGGAACAAGTCCAGGGTCAGATAGTCCTTGACCAAAGTCGAATTGGCCTTGACAAGGGTCAGGTCTGCCTGTGCCAAATGTAGGGAGGGGCTTGTGACTGGGGTCGGAGGACCTTGGACCAAACTGTCAGGAGGAAATAGGTGCAGGGTTAGGAGAGCTAGGAGGGTCTTCATAGAGGGAGTCAGTGGGACCTTGGAGGCTGGCCTACATACCTCAACTGTGCCATTGGAAGCGTAGGCGTTGAAAGGTCGCACCGTCTGATTGTTGCGAGTTTCCCCTTCCAATGGCGGCTCCTCGGCCTGTGACTGAAAGAACTGGGTGTCGTTGCTGTACAGCATGGAGACCTGGCATCAGAATGGAAAGACATCATGTTCAGTTAAGCCGCGTCCGCACTGAACTTAAAATGGGTAAACTAACCGAGCAAATGGGTAAATTGACCATTTTAAGTCCAGTGCGGACAGCCCAGGAAGTTTTCCTCCCGGGTAACTTACCCGACTCAAATGGGTAGTTTAACCGACCAACTTCTGCCCGGTTAAATTGACCAGGTCAGTTTAACCGAGCCGAAAAGTCCAATCCGGACACAAGTCTCGGTAAACGACGCACGACGCAAGGTACGGCGCAAGACTCGTGCGGGCGTGGGATAGCAACGTGACTATAGTACATGCACATGTACTGTACATAATGTACACACACGGCTGGTAGATTGTGTACAGACATCCGGTGAAAGGTCACCACGAAAGTGCCCTCATGCGTTTGTTTGCGCCAGTCGGTTAGTTTTACCGATCGTCTCGGTTAGTTTACCCGAGTCGAATACATGTAGTTCAAGTGCGGACGCCTGGTAGATTTACCCATTGGAATGTTACCCACGGGCTCGGTAAAAAATAAGTCCAGTGCGGACACGGCTTTAGAGTCATAGTACACAGATTTGGGCCACACTAATTCAGGTCAAACAATCAAAACTATGGCCAACCACACTTTCAGTTGAAGCAACCTATAAACCACCCGTCGTGTTGTCATATTGTTGCTGCATCTTTTTCGCAAGATTGATTTTGAACAACACTTATCCAATCTAACCACAGCCAACCAAATACAAAACCCTGTTAACTATACATGAGAAAAGGCCAACAAAAGGCCATTAAACACAATAAAATAGCCCAAAATGCAACAACAACATACCACGAAACAGCAACAAATCAACTACCAAACAATAAATCAGTCATTCAATACAACAAGAAGCACTCAGCACTCACGTAATTTGGCTTTTCGCTGTCCGGGTATGACAGGAGAACATTGTAGGCGTTTTGTCGGACAGGCTCCAGACCGTATTTGATCCACTCGTCCCGCACGTAGTCAGCATTGATCTTATCTGCTGGAGTGCCAGCTTGATGCGGGGTGCCAGTCAACTTTCTACAAGAAAAATAAAATTGGATGAAGATTAAAACAGAAGCATATTCGGCAAGACCAGGCACTAGGGTAGGGCCCAATTTCAATTTCAAAGATTTCAATTTTGCTTAGTGTCCTCAGTCTTCCTAGAATGGCACTCACCTTACTCCAGCCTTTCAAATACCGGTACTATGGCTACATTTGCAGCAAAGCATGACAGAGTGTGGGAGAGAGGGAGGGGCAGTATTGCAAATTCTGATTTCTGTCTGTTTGGTGAAATCCAGACTCATGGTCATGTCATCAATGTCCACCCACTAAACATGACAATCTTGATCTGGTGGCTTACCTAACCAACTGCAAATTCTGATTGGAAGTTTACATACAAAATGGCAGAATATTATAGGAGACACGAATGCCTTCTCCAACTCCAACAGGACCAGTTTTTAAGACAACCATATTTTCATCATACGTTTCTTACTTCTGACTTGAATTTCAGTCTTATGTATCATGGCACACATTCGAGTGGAGTTTTGGCTGACAGCGTTTTTTTTTTATTATTGTAAGCAAGGACTTTGTGATTCAATTAATTTTGATTTGTTAGAAGCATGGGCTGTCAGTTTGCTGCTGCTTTCAACCTCTGTTTATAAAAGTTACTCTTTTAATTAATAATAATTGAAGTAATACACAAAAGTGTTGCAAACTTCCAGATTCTAGCAGTGCAGGACCTTTCTCAAAGGCAAAAGCATGATCTTAGAATATGTACAGTACATAGGAAAATGCATACAATCTGCCAAGGCCTGGAGCATTCCAATCACCAAGACATAAGAATGAAAGGCTATCCATCTATCTACAGGGAGCTTTGATTGGAAGTTCATCACAAGTGAGTGACATGAGTGTTTCAAGAGCTCCACAAGTAAGCTCTACTTTGAAAACCTCTGCTTTTGAGAAAGATCCTCCCAGGATAAAAAAAAAGCCAGGCTTGTTACAACTTACAACTGATAATGTAACAATCAACGACTACTGGTATGTACCCCAAATCCATAAGGTATAACCACTCGACAAGGATCACTATTAAACCGATAATGAAACACAAATCGACCCATATTGAAGTAAATTTTGATTTTCTAACCTTTTAGAAAGGTCCTGCTAGGATCGAAACGTCAGGCCCACTAAATTTTGAGATTTGCATTTTGGTAATTTTAGTCAGTATGCAGTTTGCAACATTTCTGTATATCACTTTAAATAATGTATCAGTTACATTATCCGCTGGGAGGTAAACTTATGCTATTGCCTTGGATAGAGTTTTTCGGGAGTTACATTATCCGTTGGGAGGTGATACATTATTGATTTCAAATTTACTACATTATGGGTCAATTTGTGTTATATTATCCATTGGTGATACAATATTGGTCAAGTGGTGATACATTGTACATTAGTGGTTAGTGATAAATTTAGCCGTTGGTTAGCCCTATTACATTATCAGTTGTAATAAAGCCCGCTGAATTTCTTGAGAACTTCATTTTAGTCTTGCAAAGTCAGTAATCAGTCTGCTTCCCTATTACTTTAAATAACATTTTTTTTGGTAAACAACAAATGAAGTACCGGTATTGTGTACCATAAGTACCAATTTACCAAGAATCAGACTAGTACCACTCATGACTTGGACTCTAGACTTGAGTCACATAATAACAAATCACTTGGACTTGGACTTGGACCGGCCTGATTGCGTGGCAAAAAAAATTGGCCTTTGCAACACACTGAGATAGACTTGCAATCACCAGCTATCAGCTTTCACAGACTGATATGTGTGCACTGGGTCCATGACTCCATGGGACAATCAAATACAGGATCTCAACAGTTACATGTAACTTGACTATTTCACTTGATGTATTGCGTGAGCAGGTCGTTTCGTTTATATATACAAAATTAATGTTAAAGGTATCTCATGACTCGACCTTTGGGACTTGAGACTCGAGACTCGAAAGATGCGACTCAGAGTTTTGGCAGACAGCCTCCTTTTTTATTATTCTAACTTGTAAGCAAGGCCTTTGTGCATCAATCAATATTTTGATTTGTTAGCAGAATGGCCAGTCAGTTTGTTGCTGCTTTCAACTTCTGTTAGTAAAAATTACACTTTTCATAGCTATGTATACACAAAAATGTTGCAAACTTCCAGATTCTAGCAGAACCTTTCTCAAAGGCAAAAACATGAACTAAGAATAAGTACGTAGGACTATATAAGTAGGACTATTTCTGTTTATACGCGAGGAGGTTGTTAACTAATAACAATACAATGCTAATCTTAAAGGTGACCTGTGACTCGAGACTCAGACTCAAAAGATGTGACTCGGACTTGAGTACCAAGCCTGCTGACGAACAGAGCTCACCTGAGGTATTCCTTGATGTTCTCTGCCCTCATCTCGGTCATCAGCAACTCCCCCGCCTCCTTGTCCTCGCCCTTCAGGGCATCCGTCCCGCTGGCCTGGCCCCGCTGCGCCGCCTGCGAGGAGAACCAGCCAATGAGGACGCCGATGCCCACGCCCACGCAGGCCGCCACCACGGCGGCGATCAGGACGGCGGCTCGGTTGCTCAGGTGCATGCTGTCCGAGGATGTGCCGCGCTTGGCCGGGCCGACTCTGCTCCCGGCCGAGTCCAGCTCCTGGTAGTCCTGGCTGGGTCTGTCGGGACCGTGCCGGGCCTGGGGCTTGGGTGCGTAGTCCACGGCGATGAAGGAGCCGCCCTCTTCGCCTCTGCACGGCAAATCATATGGGTCCGACTCCGAGTCCAGGTGCTCGTAGTTGTTGTGAAATCGGACGGGATTCATTCTCTGGAGGCACTATAGAGGCGGCCGGTGAGGCTGTGTGATTGGACAAACTCCAGCTTCATATGATGGGATGGATTCGGGTGCCTGTGTAACGTGACCACTAGTGGGACCATCCAGGTCAGGCCCATCAGTCATGTGCACGGGTGAATAAACAGTTTCACAAGTTCTAATGGACCCATTACTGGCCGAACTTTGGGTTCGGAGTCAAAGTGCATCTACAAACTACGGAGTACTTAGCAATTCCATGGAGTGCTTTTTATGATACAGGTAATAAAAACGTAGTCAAGTGCAAGAGCCCCCTGGGAAAAAAAAAAGAGAAGAAGACAAATGCAGATGTGTTGAAAGATCATGTCAGCAGACAAAACAACTGGGCACACTCCTGTGCACTGAGTTATTTTCATGGGAAATGGATATGATCCCGCTAGCAACTCCAATTTTAAGGAGACATTCAGTCATGTGGAGTTTGGCTTTCAAAAGTGGCATCAATGGACACTACTCAATTCCCTCTTCATTGCCCTCAGCCAATCAAAAATCATCGCATGGATGACATAATTATGGTGAATAACCATCATCTTGTTGAACCTTCAAATGCATTCTAAGTACTAGTCGCAGCCATGTAGTGCACATGTTTCTTTCATGTGCACACGTGCTTGCAACTCTCCTCTAGACTGCATGTACATATGCATATCTGTGTTAGACAATTCCGACGATGAATGCGCCTCCATCTGGTATTCAGATTTCGAGTTGCAATCTTGAAAGGTCGTCATGCGGACTCCCAGACTCAGATGCATGAATATGCGACAGTGTGCAGAGAACATGCAGTCAGTCACCCTTGTGAGCTCCAAATGAGCCGTCCAAACGACACATTATAAGAGACTCGGCGGTGCACTGCAATCTGTCTATGCAAAAGGTGCACACATGCTGGAAACAAGGACTGTGGGTCATTGCACCGAGCTGACCAGGGTGGATGGCCCCCGGCCTTTTTCTATTCAAAAATGAGTGGGTCTGACGTTTTGATCCTAACAGGACCTTTCTGCTAGGATCGAAACGTCAGGCCCTCTAATTTTTGAACAGTCCTTGTTTCCAGCATGTGTCCACCTGCATCTCATCCCAATGAGTGTACTGTGTCCAGCATGTAACTTAAAAACACACACCCTAAAACACAACAATTCGGGGGCCAAATGTCAGGTTTTGGCAGGACCCCTCTCAAAGACAAGAATTGTGAATTTTTGGTTAAGTCAGTACATTAAGCAGTCAGCAGTATTTCTGTAGTACTGTACTTCATCACAAAACACACCTATCGCAATATTCAACAACATTCATTAAAAGCTGCATGCTGTTGAATTCAAAAGAGGGTACCCAGGATTTGGTTTGCTCTGTCCTTGCATAGATGCATACTCTAAACTATTTACCTCTTTTTGTATGTGTAGTTTAAAGCCCCTACACAACATTGGTAAGATCGAAAAACAGAAATGTTAACAGATTTACGTGAAACTAATATAGTTTGCAGAAACCTTGCACTGAAATATTTATGCCCAAAATGCACATTGAGATGATTAATCAATCCCACAAAGCAAAAGCTGAACACTGTTTAAATTGAATGAGGCTGATAGTTCTGTCGGGATACCTCACACGATACTACATAATGTACAGCAGAAGGGAACAAACTGACACGACCAAGACACCAATGCGAGCCGGCTGAAATTGACAAATCAGCACTTTCAGAAGACTTGGGGAAACTCATAATCCTCCCCCCAAAAAAAATAAATAAAAAAATATCATGAGATACAGTCGGATGCAACGACCCGAAACCAGAATCAAACAGTGTCAACATCCAGTCCAACCCAAGGTGCAAAGGTAAACAAATTGGAATGCTCTCAAAAATGATGATGGTGCCTATTTGAGAAGAGGGAATCCGTTCTGTAAGAAATGATTGCATTCTTGAGAGGCTGAAGGTTGGGGGCACCTTGAAGCAAGTGAGGGCGGGTGAGATTGGCGTTGACCAGAGGAGAGTGAAAAATAAGGTGACACAGTGGTCGTCCCATGGGGGCACCCACAAGGTGAGTGCTGTGGCATTTGTTCCCTCTCCAATACAAAAGTAAACCAACAGTACCTGCTGCACAGACAGTGCGCTTCTTAAATGGCCAGTTACTTTCATAAATCAATGTCCCTTACTCTTCTCTCTCAACAAAATGGACAGGGGGGGTCTAATCACAGCTGCTTACTAGCCCTTATCCCAATTGAACCACTAAAATGCCACAGCCTTGTTCTATTTCTGAAGCCAACTGAAGCCCTCGGGGTCAACCCTGATGCTTGCGTCTTGAGATATGAGCATAAAATCAAATTTAAAATCATTGCTTTTTTATCAGTTCATGTATGTAATACAAAAATGTTGCTTACTGGTTTAAATGATCAAAAATGCACACGTATACAAATTATACTTTTATAAAAAATCTAGAGCCATTTTGATCCTTGCAGCAACTTTCTCAAAGAATCTTTCTCTCCTTTTCCCATTTTTGTTTTAGCATTTTATTTTTTATATGTTTTCATGATGCTCTGACATCCATGTTAAAGTGATCGACTCCCCCCCCCCAAAAAAAGAGAAGAATCCTGTCAACTCAGCTGTTTTGTCAGGAGAAAAACCTCAACAATAACCTACATTTGCTTTGATCCAGATCTCCCTCTGACCCATGCCCTCCGACTCTACTTGGAGAAGACATCATGGGGTCAGCTGGTACCAACTTCCGACCCATTCCTGATCCTACATGTACATTGTACTTGGCTATGAACATGTATGAAGACATCATGTGTGCACAGTAACCCCCCCTGGCACATGCACATGCTCTATGACAATTAGGTCAATATCAGGTCATGGGCTGTCTGCAATGGGATTAAATGGATTAAAGGGATTAGTGTCCACCTGTGGGCAAGTCCAGGGCTTAACCCTCTCAATCCCCTGAATAAGTGTCTGACTGGGGAGGGGGAGTGGGGAGTGCCCTGTTTCAAACCACATCCTGAGGGTGCCAGATGGCCAAGGATTACAGGTACATCCCTCGCAGATTTAAACTACATGTATGGGGACTGGGCTGGAATCTCAAGTAACATTAACCCCACCAGCTCCGAGCCCAACTGACCGACAAGGGGGGAATCATCCGATTGGAAAGGGGGGGGGGGGTCAGAGCAGGCCTCCCCTCAACTGGACTGACCCGCTTGTCCTCTCTCCCACAGTTCCGGCCCAAGAAAACCAGCTGGGGAAATGAAGAAACTGTCAGCCCAGCTGTGCACCCCTCATCTCACTCATCGGCGGCAAAATTGCTCCAAATTCTCAAAAGACCTCTGTCTTTCAGACACTACACAAGAGTCCACGATGCGCCCTGCACATCTAATTGGCATGTGCCATATAGTGGCCGTACTAGCATTTATGACAAACTGTGCGTGGTCACCCCTCCCCTCCCCCGACATTAACCCCAAAAAAGGTGTTCTTATACCCATGTGGGTTGAGAAAAACGTTTGCCAAAGTGGATTTTTTTTCTTAATTTGAAAAGTGATCAGCACTGAAAACTGCACTACATCCAAAATAGTGAAGAAAGTTAATTAGCGTAGCCAGGTTTAAAACACATTGTTGTTCACATCTGAATGAAAGCATGGGCGTGATCCCCAATGCATGTGGCAACTGACGTCAAAATATATTGGTGTTTGTCATGCTAAATATTGCTAAAGAGAGTCTTTGTTTAAAAATGTTAACGAAAGTGGTGTCTGAATTTCGAAGGTCCAAGAGCTGCGGCTATGGCCATCTGCTGGCATCAAGGGGTGAATATTTAAATGCTTCTGACTGGTGCCCCCACCCCGACAAAGAGAGTTAACTATTTGGGCAGGCTGCGTTCTAAGGGCTGGATAGCTCACTTCTAGCAGGACCTTTCTCAAAGGCAGAACTTAGGGAGTAAGCAGTTTGCAAATTGTATTACTGTACTTCAAGAGAAAACATTAAGTAGCTCAAGCTGAATTATGCACTTCCAGATCAAGTGTCACTGAAGCCTTCCAAATCCTCCAAATCCACGATTGATTTTTATTTTCTCAATCAGCCTAAATTCTTGGTCTAAATCCTCCAATAATAGACTTTCTTTGTAGAGCGTATTTACGAGGGTCTGGGAAGATTGGGCAGCAGATCAAAGTGATGAATGAAGTATGGCCGAGGTACAAGGCAATGACTAGGAGTCATGAAGGTTATGAACAGGGCCACCAAGGCAATGACCTGAGGGCACCAAAGCAATGACCAGGGGCCACCAAGGCAATGACCTGAGGGCACCAAGGCAATGACCAGGGGTCATGATGGTAATGACCATGGGCACCAAGGCAATGACCTGAGGGCACCAAGGCAATGACCAGGGGCCACCAAGGCAATGACCTGAGGGCACCAAGGCAATGAGCAGAGGGCACCAAGGCAATGACCAGGGGTCATGAAGGTAGTGACCAGGGGCACCAAGGCAATGACCAGGGGCACCAAGGCAATGACCAGAGGTCATGAAGGTAATGACCAGGGGCACCAAGGCAATCACCAGGGGCACCAAGGCAGTGACCAGGGGCACCAAGGCAATGACCAGGGGGCACCAAGGTAATGACCAGAGGTCATGAAGGTAATGACCAGGGGCACCAAGGCAATGACCAGGGGCACCAAGGCAATGACCAGGGACACCAAGGTAATGACCAGGGGGCACCAAGGCAATGACCAGGGGGCACCAAGGTAATGGGTAATGACCAGGGGCACCAAGGCAATGACCAGGGGCACCAAGGCAATTACCAGGTGCGCAAAGGTAATGACCAGGGGCACCAAGGCAATGACCAGGGGCACCAAGGCAATGACCAGGGGCACCAAGGCAATGACCAGGGGCACCGAGGAAATGACCAGGGGCACCAAGGCAATGGCCAGGGGCACCTGGGCAATGACAAGGGGGCACCGAGGAAATGACCAGGGGCACCAAGGCAATGACCAGGAAGACCAAAGCAATGACCAGAGGGCACCAAGGCAATGACCATGATGTGTTGCGCTTACCCAAAAACAACTCCACTTCAGCCACGGATTTCATTTATGAAATAAGTGCAAACACATTATTAATACATCAGAGCATTCAAGATGGTGAGAGCTGTTCAAAAGGAGAAGCTCTATCGAAACTACACAAATGTAATGCTAGGCCTTACTACACCCTGTTAGTTAGCATGAGGAGGTTGTTTTTTTTCTTGAAGCACTGGAGCGTCAACATAAAGTGTTGTCATAAATCATTCATTCATCACTTCATAATATAATCATTCGGTTCTTCACATCTCACACCAGATCAATCCCAGGGGGCATGTCCAAGGGGCGGGGGGGGGGGGAGGTTTTTACAGAGTAGCTATCTAAATGTTACTTAGCCAATCAAAAAGCCTCCATCTATGAAATGAAGGTAAGGCCCACTCACTCAAGAATCCATCTGTGAGCACTATAGTTAGCGCAAAAAGAGTCTTTAAAGGCGCAACGTTGGGAAGATCGGAAAAACATTTATGTCCACAGATTTCCTTCTAATTCACACAGTTTATAGATGGTCATGATAAAATCCTCATGTTGAAATCTTACGTACTGGCATGCTGTATTTCTCGAGGAATCTCCACTCAAAACATTGACAAATAGTTTATTAGTACTCACAAGCTATTTCTTACACTACGGAGTACGGTGCAACAACTTTGACTTTTGTTTTGCCTTTTTCTACTTTCTAAGATTACCATTTGAGCTGAAACCTTCGCAGGATTTCTTTTTTGGAATGTGTGATGGTTTAACACACAAACTCATGTTGTATAGGGCTTTTAAGTAATACTCAAGCATTGCCAACTGCTTGCTGACTGAAATGACCAAAATGTAAACCTCGTAAATGAGGGTCGGATGATTTGATCTTAGCAGGACCTTTCTCAAAGGTAAATAAGAGTCTTCAATGGAAAGTTAGTGCTATGAAATATGGCAGGGTTTTGAAACATTATGGCCACGCCCTTTCAAGCTGAAATTACAAATCAAATTTCATATCATAAAGGGAGAAAAAAGGGAAGCTGCTACGGTACTGAATATGTTTCATGTTGAAATATGCCCTTACCACAAGCATCACAAAAAACTCTTAAACTTGAATCGAAGGATCCAAATTTCATCAGGTATGGTGGCACATGTAATCCAATGAGGGTTTGCTCTAAATGACAGACATATGATTGACAGACCTTTTGATAAAGGTCCTGCTAGGAATGGATCGAAATGTCAGGCCCTCCAAATTTTTGATATTCGCCTTTTTGTCATTTTAGTCAGTAAGCATTTTAGCATATTACTTTAGACATATAATTACCCAATTGCCAGCTGAAAAAAAATACCAGGCAACTCGAGCGGAACTCAAGCCCCTCCCCAACTCCTGCTATGTAGTGCAGACACTTGACCAGGTCAAGGTCATGTGGTGGATTCGAATTGGTAACTATATAGGTCTTTCAGCCACATACTTTTTGCCGGTCAGCGTTCACTTCACACGGAACACGCATGGCTTTGGGTCATAATAAGTCCAATTCATGTACTCAGATTCGATATTTGCATGCACTTATATAATTGTACCATTTTCAAAAATTTAAGGGAGGCCACACCATTTGCAGTGCCCCATTTCCAGATACATGTAATCCAAATTTGAGAAATTATTCACTCATCGGGAAGTTTGTAATGGAATCAGATATTCCATGAAATTTTAGCCCTCAAAAATCTGATGTTTTTGCGAAGAGGGAAATCTGTTGAATTTCCAATGAGTGATCGTTGGAACAAAGACTGAAAAGTAACTTGTTCCTTTCACAAATACTGTTGATCAGGGCAAACCCTCATTAACTTACGTGTACATTCTCCTTGAAGCAAAACATCATGTTGATTAACAAATACCCCCCTTTAGTTTAAGTCTGAAAAAAGTTAGCTTTTTTTTTTCAACAGTTATTCTCATGCCATTGTTGACGGATTGAGCAGGAACTTACGCAGGTGTGTTATTTTATGTATGTACATGATGAGTTTGACATGTATGGAAGTGATTCTTTGACTTTGCTAATTTCAAGAAACATTTTTTTGCTGCCTAGTTGCTAAATACTTGCTGAAAAGGGTCTGTACGCAACATTTGCATTTAACTTGTACACAACTTTTCTTGAAATGGCCAGCCGGACATTTTGATCCAAACAGAACTATTCATGGGAATTCTGCAAAGATCCTGCTACAATTGACGTAATTCAGCAAAGTTTTGAGATCTTTATCATTATTTAGGTCTGCAGGCGGTTTGCAATTTTTTTTTATGACTTCGACCCATATCATACTTTCAGATACAGAGGACACAAATTTGGGCAGAATTTGCATTTGATGTACTTGGTCTATTATGATCACACACTTTGTCGCAAACTATGGAGAGAGGGGGGGGGGGTAATTAACCCCTTTCTAGGACAGTGTTAGGAGTATTAAATATCAAGTGTCCTTATCATGGTGTAGTGTAAATATGCCTTTATCCTTATTTGTTCACATGAAGAGTGCGTTTGGAAATAACTATTGGGTGACTTTGTCCAGACATATGGTCCAAAGTACTGTCAATATTCAAACTGAATTGTACTGACTCTGAGTACTGATATGCAGGCAGATATAGGTTCCAAACCATCAATCAACAACCATGCACATTCAATGGGGACTACAACTTCAGCTTGGTTACTGGTTCAAGTACTGGGGTGGATTTCTCAAAGTCTTTCGATGGATAAGCCATTATAAGTTGTGTTTGGTCGTATCATCTCATATGGTTTCAACTTTCAACACATCACTCACTCAAGTCATTGTGTTGTGACTGGTCGTACACTACGATGAATTTGATGAAATCAACCACTGTCAGGTAAAGTCAATTCCTCTTGGCAAGATTTTTGGTTTAATACCCTCACTGTAAAAGGGTGTAACAAAAATTGAAAAATTCACGAAAGTTCATTTGTGACTCGCTCTATGAAAAGGGGTATTATGTCGCGCTATGCTATAACTCACGCGGGGCTGTTCAAATGCAGAGAAGGTAAATATCATCCCATGGGCGATTTTCTGTTTTCTTGTTATTTGTGTTCTTTGATATTCATAGTTTAATTGTTTCATTGACACAATGTTTAACGCACTTCTTCTCTAAATTTGCACTTTCCATAATTTGAAAAATACGAATATGCAAAAATCAATATATATCTCAAGAACGGAAAATGCTACAGGGGTAAAACAAACACTAAATGAAAGCTTATGAAAAGGAAAACCTAGCTTTTTCCAAATCTGCAACATAATACCCCTTTTTACAGAGCTGGTCACATTTATTAATTGATTTGCGTACATTGGTTCATTTTAGAATTAAAGATGCCTGTCTTTCGGCTCATTGGACGGGACAGATCTCTTCTTGATCAATTAGGGGAATTTTTTTCCTTTTTTTCCGGTAAACCAAATTTCCACGACTCAGTAGGCTAGTATCGGAATCTGTGATTCTCACTGAATACAATGGTGGGTGCATGGGACAGTTTTACAAAAATCTGGGGATTTCGGTCAAAGGCAGTCAAAAAATCGTTAGTACAGTACTACTAGCATGGTACTACTAGTACTAGTAGTAGCCTAGCTTGCCTCTAATTTCTAGTCTACAGGATTGGGCCCTACTGTACATGTACAGGGTTACGGTTACCGCAACTAGATTAGTAGCAGTTATAACTAAGTTACAGCTCCTGAATGATACTACAACCAACATTGATTACATTGCCGTAATACGGTATAATAATAAACCTTTTCGACGTTCGCAAAGCATCATGGGTATAGATGACAAACTCGCTGTATTTCTATACTATAGCCCAACTATATGGCAAAGCACTCAAATTGTTTATTTTTATTCTCCAAAAACTAGATGGAGTTCAGAAATGAAACTCACACAGAATATGCGTGCAGATACCAGCAACAAAATACATTTTCTGTTGACACGTTGAGTGGGTGTGTTTCGGAGAAATTAGGGGGGATTCTGTTGGTGACGCAAACCGCATACAGTTAGTGGCACGCTGTGCATGCATGCGCGCGTTCACCGCGTTTGCCATCCAGTCACCAAGGGAATTTTCACTGATTTCTCCCAAACTACCCACTGAACGTTTCAACAAAATATTGTTGCTGGTATCTAGATAATCTAGACAAATACGTATGACTGTGAGTGCGATAAAAATACGGCGAACGTCGAAGGTTGAATTATCAATAATACTATAAATTAATAAACCTTTTCGACGTTCACAAAGCATCATGGGTATAGATGACAAACTTGCCATATTTGTATCGCACAACTCTATGGCAAAGCACTCAAGACAAGTTCGTTACTTGTTTAATTTTGTTCTCCAAAAACTAGATGGAATTCAGAAATGAAGCTCACACAGAATATTCGTCTAGATACCAGCAACAAAATGTATTTTTTGTTGAAACGTTGAGAGGGTGGTTTCGGAGAAATTAGTGGGGATTTCGTTGGTGACAGGATGGCAACGCGGTACCGCATACAGCTAGCGGCACGCTGTGCACGCACAACTACAGACTACTGACCTCTCGTACAGTTAACGGCTTACCTGTTTTTACCTGTTTAATTCTCCAAAGGTTTGGAGGACCGTGTCGTAAGTCCGGTCACCTGGCACTAGCGTAAAATAAGCAAAACATCTTTACAATTATAAGTTTTTGAAGGGACTTACCAGTAACCGGGTCCGACATTTGACTCGTGCTCCTTGTTTGGGTATTGTACTAGTAGGGCGCCACCTATAGTTCAAAGGAGTCTTATTTGTACATGTATCGATATAATTATTAATTTTTCCTCTCCCATGGGCCCTCCAGTTTTGAGCCCACCCGCGTTAAATTGTAGGAGGTCATCGAAATGTGATGTTAGAACACTTTTCAAAGATTTAACTGATCGGAATTGGATCGGTCGGGGACAAAAATTAACGAACTATCCTGGAGTCCCTGCGACAGTCTGGTTTTCACACATGCCAAGAGGGCGCTCTTCACGAACGCTGTCAAGGGGAACCGTTACACAGTCATGATGCATTAATGTGACCCGGCACAGCGACATGAAGAATATCCCACCAAAACACTTTTCGAGTAAACAACGCCTGAAGTCAAAGTATCTTCTCAATTCGATTTAAAAAAAATCAATTTTTGTTGTTTTGTATTTTTTGGAAAGTTAATGTATTGGAGGATATTATGTCCGAAGGATTTTTCCGAAATCCGTCTCTAAATGTTGAAAAAAAAAAAATGTTGATTTCGGGGGAGTGTTTGTGTACTGTTTTCATGAAAATATAAAGATCCTGCCTTTTTGAATGGCCGCTTTCGAAGAGTTAGACTGGTGCTGCTATATTTTGTCTGGTGCCAAATGAACGAGCGAAGTCCCCTTGTTCAATTTACAACAAAGTTTATACGGAAAAAATTGATATCATTCGAAAGCTAATGGTATACTCTTTCACATCAAGAGAAAATCTCAAAATCTCAAAAGTGGGGGTTATTCCTCATTATGTTGTGCCGGGTCACAAAATGTTTATATGCAGGGAACACATTGCGTGTACCTGAACAGTTCCAAGAAAATACCAATGGATATTTATTGCAAATAGAAGAAGTCAAAGTATGGGTAGATCCCTTTATTTCACAGCAACTCGTTTTCGTTTGTTTAAAAACTTTTCCAACGAGCCAATGATGTCATGGGCTTTTAGCTGAAAGTTTGGTTTTGAATGGCAAGGACAACTCTGCCTGCCTGGACTTGAACCCGAGACAAATCTCTGGTTTAACATACAAGCAATCTTACCATCAGAGCTACCCAGCCCTTAGATGGTGGCCTTCCCAAATACTCAACTAGTCTTTGCCGAGGTGGGGCCGGGCGTGGGGGCGCCACTGTCTGACATTATATCAGAATGTTGTAGGGAACATTATATCAATCAACACGCGCCCGGTCTCATTCAGAAACTGATGCTAACAACCAATTATTGTAAACGTGACTACAGCAGCTCGATGCAGCGTTTTCAAGTTGAGTCAAACAAATAAAGGAAAAAACTGCCTGTTAACCTTTTTTAACAATTTACTTCAGTTTAGTTGAAAGATTTGTCGTTTATTCCGAACCTTTCAAAGGAAATAGCTTCAGAACAGATCCACAGCTTCTAAAGTAAAATTCAAATGATAATCAAACCGAATTGTTGGCCCAGAGTTATTTTCAAAAAATAGTGAGATACACGCCATGTTCCCACTGTTTACTCAGAAATCAGAAATTAGACAACTGATTGTGATACTGTGTGAACGATCAGATAGGCCTATTTCCATCGCTCCGTGGAAATGTAGGCCCTAACCTTTTCGGTACGCACGTTTTATTGAAAGAAAAAACAAAACAAAATCAGGTCCAAGGAAATAGAATTTGGTTATCCTCTTGATCTTTTCCCTTTGATCTCCGCCCCGCCGCTATTCCCTCCCTGCCCTTCCCTCTACCCGCTTCCTAGTCCTTTTCTGTTACCCGTATCCTAATAATTATTGCCTCTCCCCTTTCTATTTGATTTGTGTCCTCGGAGAAAGGCCCTGCAAGGATCGAAACGTCAGGCCCTCTACATTTTATGAAATGGATAATTTTCTCTTTGACTGAGAATTGGACGGTTAACCCATTCTTTCTTTATTTTTCTCTTTTTCAATTTCACCCGAAGATTTCGAAATACTACCGTATAGCTTAGTCCGAGTAACTTGGACCCTTACCCTTACAATCGCCCTTTTTAAAAATGTTGAGGGGTCGGGCGATAGTAGGGTCCAAGGAATCCTGCTGGGAAACCCGGTAAGTAACTATGTGTTCGACTCCATGACTACCGCCGATCAAAACCCCAAGATTTTACCCCGAAAACACCCGTGAAACCGTCCCACGCGGCCATCTTTGGATTAAGTGAGAATCACCGATTTCAATACTGGTCATTTTTTTGTTTTACTCTCGTTTGGGGAAAAGGGAGAATTTTTCCCACAGGTTATCGAGAAGATTCTCTCCCGTCCGACGAGCCAAAATGCGACGGCCATCTTTTATTTCAAATCGAAACGGTATACACGCAAATCGATGACGTTTTGCGCGACAATAGCGCGAGTCAACAGTCAACATTTTTAAAAAGGGCGATTGTAAGGGTCCAAGTTACTCTGACTACGTATAGCTCAACTACCGTATATCTCATGCGTGAACCTCTCCCACCGGCTCCACACACAATGGTCGGTCCTCCGAATTTCACGAGGATGCTGCACTGCGTCACCTAACCTTACAGGGGCCGATTTCACAACTACCTTTGTGAAATCGACCCCTGGTCATACAACATAAAATAAAATACAGAAATGATACTAGTAATTATCATTACTAGGCTGGTTCCCGTCCCCTACCTGGTCTCCAGACGGCTCACATCCTCCGAAATGTAGGACGTGAGACGTCTGGAGACCAGGTAGGGGACAGGAACCAGCCTAATGTATTTTGTGTCCTGCTCGTGGCCTACTTATTTTTCTTTATGTAGGCCAAGTTCACAAGGGCTGGGAGCCCGTAGACTATTGCACACAAGTTACTGGCCTCGCACATTGTGCCAAGTCCGAAACGGAACAAAACACTCCGAGACGTTGCCTAACACACGTAGAAAGTGAAGTTCCTTCTCGGTTTCCTAGGAAACTGGGGGCGTTTATCACATTATTGGAACGGCCCCAAGTACACGAAATTATTTCACGCTTGAATTGTAAACATGACAATCAGATCTCCCGGGTCCGTGCGAAGTTCGCGCGTTGCTATAGTGCACAGCGTGAGGCCAACAACAGTTACTATATCAAGACTATACGGAATCCGTGAAGGGACGTGGGAGATTTATTTTTAATTTCGTGTCCCGCAACAGATTTCGATTGACAACTTACTAACTAAATTGCAGCATGGATTGCAGGGGGGACTATGGTGGCGCAGAAGGGACATCGCAAATCGCAAATATCTGCAAAGATATTTGCAATTCGCACATTTTGTCGCAAATATGTGCGCAAATATTTGCGACAAAATGTGCAATTCGCAAATTTTGTCGCAAATATGTGTGCATATATTTTCGACAAAATCTGCAATTCGCAGATTTTGTCGCAAATTTGTTTCAAAGAAGCTAGAGGGCCACAAAAAGAAGAAACCGCGGCTGGTTACTACACACAGTGTTAGACCCGACTCAACGATGGGACTTGGAGTATGGAGTATTGTTGACAGCCACGAACGGATTTTTGAAGTTTTCTTACTTTGTAAACGAATGGAAAGGTATAACCTACGGAGATTGAAGAACAGGGCTGTGAATGTTCCGTGACACCGTGAGACTCGGTATTATAGTCACAGTGTCAGGCCCATTTCACGTTGTGCTGTAACCTTGTGGGGGGGGGGGGGGGTGGCCACAGCGCAATACGCGACCTTTGACCAAGGCACTGCACAGTGAGTCATGCGACACTACAACACTACTGGTTTGGGCCCCCTAGCTTCTTTGAAAAACATTTGCGACAAAATCTGCGAATTGCAGATTTTGTCGCAAATATTTGCGCACATATTTGCGACAAAATTTGCGATTTGCAAATATTTGCGACAAAATGTGCGAATTGCAAATATCTTTGCAGATATTTGCGATTTGCAATGTCCCTTCTGCGCCACCATAGGGGACAGCTCACAACGCCCACTAATCCTGAAGGAATCCCCACCAATAAAGCCTTAAGTGAATCATCAGGTCACTTTCATGATGAGATGAGGTACATTATTATTTCAATGGAATATTATTTTTTTAAGGTAACGAATAAAAAAAATCACCAACGTCCATATACGGGCACCGTATAACTAGAAAGCCGGTGTCAAAGTCGACACACCGGTCACGTGAGGAGAACACATTTACGTCACTGAGTCACCACGTGGGAAAAACCTTATCGAAAGACGGGACAGTGCCATTCCCTCCACATTCGCAGAAATCTGCAGTTGGCCAAATACGACAACAGGTAAACTTCCAAAAATGTTCTGACATGACGTGCGTGCTTCTGACTGAAAACAAGTCTTCTCAGATCATAACTGCAGGTATTATGTCCCCAAATCTTATCTTCAACTTCCAGTAACGCTTGTTTCTTCCCATCAACATTCTCAGAAATCTGCTATTGACTGGGAAATAACGGAAACCTTTTTTTGACAAAACATTTAGAGTTTTTGACTGTGACAGTTTTTTTTTTTAATCTTGTTTTGCGGTTTTTTTTTTACCTTTGGTATTAAACGCTAGTTCCGTCCCCTAAACATTCTTAGAAATCCGCAATTGACCGAGTTCTTACAACATTCTACGTGGCTGGTGCTACAATCTGATGCTATTGGTCTTATTGTTGTAGGGTCTCAATCCAAAGTCACACTCGTCTCATTACAATAATATACACATTGACGGACAGCACGAGAGAAACCTAATTAATTTTCATTTTTTGGCTAATGCCAACATAATAACGAGCTACGGATAGAAGCAACGACCGACAACAATAATGCGACCTTCTTTGCAGGCACGGTGGTATGCCATTTCAAACCTTTGATATGCCGTCTTAAGGCCACAGCACCGTGCAAGCACGCGTTCAACAAAGTTTATAAGATGCGGCCTTCAAAATTGCACTGTAAATGTAACGTTATAAGACATACAATTAAGGAAACCTTCGTGTGGATTGAGTATTTCATGTTTTTTCTTCGCATTTTCTTTCAATATTTCAGTTCAAACAGTTTGCATTCTCCTTTTTTTCTGATTGAAAACCAAGAAGAATGGAGTCGCCCACTTCACGAAAGTTTAAAATGAGCCACGCGACTCGTGAACAAAATCATGGTTAACATAATCTACATAGGTAAACAAACATTGAACTGTTTCAAATATGGCCAGTATTCTAATCTTGTCATTCTTTTTGAACAAGAACTTCGGATCCGTCATGTGAAGTAAGATGTCTGCTATTTTGTGGCGTGTTAATTAGTTGATTTATCATTATTGAGCAGAAGATTAAATGTATTTTATAATTTGATTAAGTATTCATTGAATAAAACAGAAAAAAGAGTTAACTCTGAAATAACATAAAAGTGATATACAAAAATGTTGCAAACTGCTTACTGCCTAAAATTACAGAAATGCAAATCTCAAAATTTAGTGGGCCTGACGTTTCGATCCTAGTAGGACCTTTCTGCCTTTGAGAAAGGTCCAGCTAGGATCGGAACGTCAGGCCCACTAAATGTTGAGATTAATATAAAAAATTATTTACAGTTACTCTGTGCTTCGCTTCAATATTTTTCTTTGCCGTCAGGGGTTCGATTTTATTTTCGTGTGAGAAACTCCTGATAACGCTTAAAATCATATCATGTACAAAAAAAAAGAGAAGAAAAATTATTAAAAAATGACAAAGAAAGCTTTGACTGGACCGAGACTTGAACCCGAGACCTCTGGTTTTGCGTACCGGAGCTCTAACCATCTGAGCTATCCAGCCCTTAGATGGTGGCCTTCCCAAAACAGTCAACTATCTTTTATCAACTATAATTTAAACCATTAACTGCTTATATCTCCAGGTAATCACACCCCGCTTTCATTCAGATGCAAACAATTAGGGCCTATTACTGTATATAGTAAACTTGGCCACAGCAGCTCGGGGATCACACAAAGTGGATGCAGCTTTTTAAAATTCCAAACAAAGAAATAAAGGAACAACTTACTGGGAAATGGCAAAGACAACCTTGAAAACGTTTTTTTTTTTTTGCGTACCAGCACTCTTATGGGCCTATATAGTATACCCAAACAGTCAATTTGTCTTTGCCGGGATGGGCGCCAGTCAGAAGCATTTCCGGTTAGGATGCATACAAAATTAATTCTGAATAAAAACGGGGAGAGGGGGGGGGATAACAGATAATAGATCGCTCAAGGTTTCAAGTTTGCGCTCGACTGGCTCCTCGACCGACGGGCGCCCTCGACTCCGATGATAATATCTACCACATCCAGCTGCCCGAAGCTACGGCAGAGATGGTTCCTGTGTACACCACGGACTCCATTGTCACCCGTGGATCACGAAGACGGAGCAACGGTGAGTCTGAGGACAGAGATGAAGTGGGCATGACATCGCGGAGCGGTTGTTGTATAAACGTGGGACCCAAATCACGACTCAGGGCGAGTTATGAAAAGCGTGTCGTACTTGCTTGTCTTATAGGAAAGCTTCACGAGGTGAAAGCTTCACCTGGGTACAGCTTGCATAGAAACCCGGGATGCGCAAATCCAAGGTCGCCACGAGGAAAGTTACCTCAAATAGCCGAAAGCATTGCCTCTGTATGTGGGTCTCAGGCTATTTTTACATAACAAGGGAGAGTAAGGGTTGGTAGGCAGTGTTGCTGGTGAACTAAACCGTGCGTTCAGGGAGGACAAGTTACCGTAACTTGTTTTGGTGGGTGCATGAGGTTCGGGCAACCTTGGTAGCCGATGCTCGACCATTGCACGTGCACGTGTGTACAGGGGTCGTTCGGCTGACCACTGTGGATTATTTCGATATTTAGTTCATGACCACGCAGCTGATGAAATCAAAAACAATATCATAGATATGTCATGATGTTTGCGACGAAGAGAATGTAATTCAATAAGGTTTTTGCCCTTGCTCGACGTGTTTATCACGTCGAGCAAGGGCAAAAACTATTGAAAAACAATATCATCCTTGCATAAATGCATCACATTTTAATCACATTATACACTGATACGATAAACAATGTAAACAAAACTATTTTCAACCCACCAAAGGGAAATAAAAACTGACTGGGAACTTTAGAAAAAACAATGTTGATGAAAATAGCAAATATTATTTGCCTGAACCGAGACTTGAACCCGATACCTCTGGATTTAACCCAACCATGCAGCACTCTAAACAACAAGGGGTGAAATTCATAGAGCCGCTTCCGCGCCAAAATAATTATACTTAAGGACCAAACGTCAGGCTTCATATAAAATTAATTAAAGGATCATTTTTTTTGTCAACCCAAACTTCACAACTGTTTTATGCTAAGCAAAGAAGAGTACAATGCAAGTCAAAAGCAATTGACGTCACATCACAGGGCAGTTTGTATTCATGTTTACCCAAGGAAGACTTTTCCTGCTGAGCAGATTTCCACGCTAAAGCGGCTGTTTGAAATGAGGCCATGAGCTATTCAGCCCTATAGATGGCGCTCTTCCCAAAATAGTCAGCCATCTTTTATGGGTCCAATCAAGTGTATAGGGCCCTTTTCCAAAGCACGGCTTAGGCTCAGGCTCCGGCTTTGTCTCCATTTTTAAGTGCAAGGGTTGAAAATGGAAGTCATTTGTCTTTTTTTTTTAATGTTATACTGCGTTTTGAAAAAGAACGCAAAGTTTCGACTTCAACAAAGAGCTCCAACCTGTTTTTACAGCTTTTGAATAACAGAGACGAAACCGGAACCGAAGCCTAAGCCGGGGTTTGGAAAAGGGCCTAGGTCTCACAGAAATTAAAGTTTACTGCTTATAGTGCTTACGATAGACCGATTTTAATAATCCAAAAGCAAATCTAAACCCAAAAAATTGGGCCCCGAGGTTTCGATCTTAGCAGGACAATCGTCAAAGTCAGACGGGTCCAGTTTTATGGGCTCGAAACACCAGACCCTCTATTTTTTTAATTTTATAAATCAAAGCTAGAGATTCGACAGTAAGAATGTCGATCAAAACGTTCACGATAATTAGGAACAAAAATATTGTATGATTTTGGAAACCACGAGAACAGGGCGTGTGCTTCCATTGGCCAGTTGTCAGTTTGGGGGCTCAGCACGTATAGCTCATGCGCGTTGCTAGCCGCACACGGCGAGGTTTTTTTTCCACGCGAGGCGAAAAAAAATCAAACAGGAGGACAACTATCGCCTAATACCTACTTGGTCTCACCATGGAGGAGTTATTCCTCCATGGTCTCAAGGCTTCGAGAGGCAGAAATCCCAACAAAAGTTGACCGCACACGAGAGCTACGTGCTGAGCTTACGGCCTCGAGTGTTGTTGTTTTTTTGGTTCAGCAGATAGCTCTCGTGTGCAGCGGCCACAAGGCAGCGTTCGATTCAAACTCTGGAAGCGTTTTCAGTGAATGGGTCATTACGTCAAGCCCCACACCTAAATGGCGAGCGCCACTTGGCGCACAACTAGTAGTATTACAGGTTTTTACACCCTATCCCTCTCCGACCACTAATTCCCACAGTTACGTAACGGCGGACTGCAAGTTGACTTCGAGGAAATTCACCTAAATATTATTGCCCTCATCTGTAGGCCTATGTCCTCATGCACCGGTCTGACCATGGTCTGACAGTCCTCTCTCTGTCCCCGGATATCTGCGGACGGATGAATCACGGGTGAGAGGGTTTCGTTCTTGCAATGTCCACCGACCACAGACCCATCCCGAGGCCATAAAGTTGACCATTTCCGAGAAAATGACCAAAACACTAAGGCGGGCTTTCAATCGCCTGCACGTGTAGGCATATTTGTTCTTTTTATAGTACTCCTTTGCTCGTTCAAATAGTCGTTCGGATAAAGCGCCATGGTGTCTTGCCCGTGCACACGAAAACCGAATTTACAACGTGCAGTTTGCAATCCTAAGTACATGAATAAAAACACCCACCGGGTGCTTTGTACATTGTGAAGCACTGTCATTGAACGAACGATAATTAATTCAGGCTGTAGAAATTAAGGGTTTGTTCTTGAAATCCTGGGGTGGGTCGGGTTTTTTTCGGGGGAGGGTCAGGTTCGGACTATGTAGGCCTAGGCCTATATCATACTGGAGTTCAAAGCAGTTGGACGTGAATTGGGTAATATTCGTTACTGGGAGGTAGGCCTCCAACTTATATAAATATACACGTACTCCCCAAACAAATATTGGACTCGAGCCAAATATGTGGGCGGGAATCTCAGAAAAATTAAACAACGACCGGAAATGAAATAACGTGACACCAAAACGAGAAATTTGACGGCTTACAACCAGGTTTTCTGTAAAAGAAACCAATAATGTTCGATGTTAAGGGGAGGGGGTGTTACTGCAAAGTACTTCCGACCGCTGCAAGGGCTCTGCAGTTGGGTCCGGGCTGACTGGCGTCAGGCGTGCGACCGGCACTCCCCCAGCATGGACGCCGAGGCGCCCGGGACACGCCGTAGCGGTCGCGCCCCGCTCCGCAGACGCCGTGGTCTCACCACGAAGCCTCCCCGGGCGGCCCGGTGGAGACGCGCGGCAAACTATTATACGCGAACTTGACCAACAACAGTTCCGTGCCCCGAGGCTCTTCTCCGAGGTAAAGACGGAAAGTCATCGCTGCTAACGCAGTATACAGAGGGTTGTCTCCCTGTAGGAAAACCGCTTGTCGACAAAGGGATTGACTTGGTTCTGAGAAACAATTATACCGAGGGACACAATTTCGAAGTAAGTTTTTTTTTTTAGAAAGCTGGATCACCGGTGGCGAAAATGTGGATTAGAGTTGACTGGAGGATGAAGACTCCCTGGCGTTGTTAAAGCTAACATCTAATTTCACACCTGTCTGAAAATTGCCGGGATAACCATGGCTGGACACACTGCGGTTTGGGTCCTCGTGGAGCGAGCTTTGAGGGCCGGGCACGTCATTCGGTTAGAAAACGGAAGGGAGTACAAAATAGGACTTATGTGAGAAGAGAAATGCACGAACAAATAGTACATGGTTTATAGTTTACACATTCTGAATGCATTTAAGGAGACTGAGAGTGCACTGTGAAAACGTGTGGCAATTATAAACCAACATCATTGGATCATCGTTGGGTAAAATAACAATTGGTGACATCTTTTTTGCCTCCTCTCACCCGTAGGGCCTATATACACTGTCTCGCCCAAGGTGTAGATCAAATAGCTTTTTCCCACATTCTGCTTCCCCCCCCCCCTCTCTCTCTCTGTCTCTCTCTCTCTCTCTGTCTGTCTGTCTGTCTCTCTCTCTCTATCCCCTCTCTCTCTCCTCTCCATCCATCTCTATCCTTGAGTGGCTTCATAGCAATTTGCATAATTAACAACAGCCCAACCGTTGGGTTGTGTTTGCCACGATCAATAATTGCAAACTCCCTACATCAGCCCCCACTGATCAAACCAGGTGAACTGAAGTACTTCAGGCGAACTATTTGGACTCATTTTCTTTCAGTCCGAGTGTTTTAAAGAGTGGATATAGGCCTATATAATAATGTACAGTTTCCACACGACATTCTAAAAATAAAAGGCCTAGCACAAAATTATTTCGAGTGTCATTTTCTCCCGGGGTTTCAGAGACCAACCAACAAACGCCCACGTACGAATACGAGTCCCAGTCCCACACAGCAAACAACAAATAGCCCCAAAGAACGTCTGTGCTGACTAAGCGTGCAGCCCGGGATGTACGGCCACAGTGATGACAAGTACTTCCGCTTCGCGAACTGGCTGTAAACAGCGTAGGTAACAAAAGTGCAAAAGACAATCCTCTAATGCGATGGGCTAGCAATTGTTCGGTTTTTGTCGTCAGTGAAAAAAAAAGCGATGCCTGTGCACGTAACCAAACTATCATTATAGGCCCCCTATGCTTTTCCCGTACAGAGAGCCCGAGTTTTTGATCCCAGCAGGACCTTGCTCTAAGGCAGAAAAAGACAAAAAGGGTCCTTTGGAAAGGTCCTGCTAGAATCCAAACAGCAGCACTGTAAAACGGTGCTCACATCATGCACATGGATGAAGTATGTTGAGGCACATGGTGCACGATACATGCGCACGAGGTGATGCTCACTGTCATTCCATGTGCTTGAGGTACAATAAATAGGGAGATGTTCTTCCTCATCCGTTTTTTGCTCAAGTGACTGCAAGTGCAATGCCCCATGTGCTTGGGCTACAGTATTCCATGTGCATGTAGTACAGTTGGTACCTCAAGTGATCCTGATTCTGGGACAACTATGTGCCATTGCAGAAGTGCATGAGATGCAGTTCGTTTTTACAGTGAGGCCCTCTATACATTTCAGAGATTTTCATTTCGGTCATTTGAGTCAGTAAAGCAGTTTGCAAGATTTTCCTTCATTATTTTATGAACACAAATCTTCATAAAGCTCAGTCTCTAAAATATTAATCTTTGGTAAAACGTGCGTCTGAATTTGAAAAAAAAAAATAGAAATACGACAAAGTTTGCATGGTGGAAATACTAAGTGGAAGGTTTGCGGTGACACCATGTAGCACTTCTCTTTCAAGAGGGCTAGTGTTGCTCTGAAAAGAGCCGGTAACTCATCGTTTCGGGTTATAGTGCATGTACTCTGCCCACAAGTTGTTTGATGTTGATTTTGAGAACGACATGAAACAGTGTGGGGTTTCATTAAATTTTCCGAAATGTATAGACCTATTAGCGGCATACGCCGAACGAACCAAATGCGGAGGTGTCCCCCCCCCTCTCAGAAACCCGACTTCGGATCCGTCTCTAAAAGCTGAAATCAGAGGTTCTGCGCGGGCACTTTGTTGAAGTAGAAATTTGGGGGTCCTTTTCAGACAGGACTTTGTTTCTGGCAGCCACGCGGTGTGGACCCTATAGCTTTGCTCTCTCCCTTCTCAGATCTTGCCATGTTTGTGCACATTCCTGAACATACAACAATTAACTCAAGACACCCTTCGCTTCATTGCTTTTCATACCTTCCTATACTTGATAGACCTATCTCTATCAGTTCACAGGCCTATAGCTATGTATTTTCAGAGCTTCCCAACATGCATGAATTAAAATTAGGGCCTATCTATCAATATCCGAGAGCAACCCCCGAATCACATGCAGCCTTCGCAAACAATGCTTTAAAATCCCCACAGAAACAAGTTTTGCTCTCTAAAAAGTCCAGATTTTCTAAAAATATGAAATTTGAAACCATGCACATACTTCTATTTTATGAAGTCAAACCTTAGATGCAGTGGGTGTTGAGCTATAACTCCTAAATAGGAGGGTTTTCAGAACTTTGCTTCTTGACAGTCACGTCGGAGAGGGTCGTTCAGCTGAAGCCACAATGTATACAATGCACCTCTACGGGCACCATGCACTGAGCATGTGATGGGGGCAACGAGATTTTGGAGGAAGAAACCCTATAAAAAACTAGCAATTCCGATGTGAACAATAATTATCCCCATGGCAAAGTCCAAATTGACATGCTCTCTAGGCATGCACGGTTCGCCCGGTTCTGGTATGTGTCCACAGTGTTGTCCACCGAAAACGGATGCATCCGGGCGTCTATAGGTACCAGGCATGTCACTGATTATCAGATTAGTTGAAGTATATATTAATTACCATTATTTATCTCCAGGAAGTGCTTTGCCGGAGTGCACGGCTGTGACCCGATTGTACGTTCCCTGAGCAAAGTCGTTTTTACTTGAAACCCCGCCAAAGTATTGTGAAGCGAAAAAAAGGGGGGGGGGGTCCCGACACATTAGACACCGTGTCTGTCATCATGACCCACGGTGGACTATAAACTGGTTACCTCCTCATGAAATAATAATGTTGGATTGTGCAGGTCAAAAATCAGTCACAGACTCCTAGAAGTTTGATAAACCCATACCAAGTGCCGGGCAAACAATTTTGCCCAAAACGTTTTTCGCCAAGCAATATTTTCACGGTGCATACTGTTCCGTGCATGCCAATCTCGTGCACATGTATAAAGCTGTAGGCATCGTATTCGAACACATAATAAACGAATACAGAAAATGCATTACTTGATAATCGCAACACGCTTCGACCCATTATAGAAGGACCTTTCTAAAGGCAGACCCTGCCATTTGGTCATTAAAACAAAACTGCTTAATGGCCATCTTCCAGTTTACAAGATGCTATTGGTTTAAATGGGGCACTGCATGGGAACCTTCCTTTTCAAATCAGGGAAATTCCCTTTCACTCATTTTAGGGCAACTGGTGTTGACAATAATGTTGATAAGGAAAGACAGTGGGGACAAGTTGTCGAAACTGGATACCATAATGTTGGGTACACATTTTAGGAAGATTCTTTCCAAGGCGTACTACTAAAAGGCGCACTTCGGCGTTCTTGTAGTTTTAGAGGTGGTATTAGGGGATCGAGGTTGGGGTAGGTCTATAGGTAGGTAGGTAGGTATAGGTGGTATGCCGGGGGTTCTGTGACCGGACACCAACCTTACCAAACTGGGCGACTAGCCGCATTCCCCACAACTTATTCCTGACATCAGAAGAAGAAAAAAAAATCTTTCCCAAAAAGCCAATTTTGATGAAGTAGTATCACTCATTGCACCCACGTATATTTCCGGCCGGTTGCTATTCTTGCCCCCTTGCAGCAGACGTGGAAATTGCAGCCTTAAACTTTAAGTGGCCGTTCGGCGAGGGAGGCACGTCCACGCTCGGAAACTCGGTCCAGAAGAGAGAAAACCCAGAATCAACAAGTCCCCTCCCATTAGGATCAGATCCCGGGAGTGCGAGGCGCCCACGGAGAGACAGGCGGGGAGTCCCCTCCCAAAGGCCCGGCGCAAAGCCACCGCGGCACGGCCCAAGCGACCGAGGAGCACGCACGCCCTCCAGCGTTTGGCCGGCGTTAGGCGCACTCGCTCATCGGTCCGTGGTAAGGTAATCGCCGCGTCGCCTAACCCTCACACACACGTAGGGTCATCCACCACATACCACACACCACATCAGCGGTATAATTGGCGAGTGTGGACTGGCATCTGCGGTGATTTGGGGGTCAATGTTAAAACAAGCCCCCACGGTGACTACATGAAAATTAAAGCTGTATACGAGACACAGCCTGGGTTGAGAATCGTGCGAATTTTTCTATTTTTCTAATTTTCATTTTTTCGGCAGGATATCAATTTCATGCTGCAAGGCTTGGCTATTTTCCAATTCGATACTCTGGCCCCAGTAAAACATTATCGTCAAAAAAACCACGCAATCCCCGGCAATGCTTTTGACCCGTCCTTGAAAACGGTCACAATTATTAAATCGAGCCTAATATACAAGTGTGCACGAGGTAACCTGCATGAAGGGAACAAAAACCCTTCCTAGTCTTGTGTTAGATAACTGGGTTTTGTTGAGTTTCCTTATGCACGAATATCCGACAAGTTATGATACAATTTGATGGACTGTTGTCGTGAAAACACAAATCCACGGAATACCTCGGAGAATGGATGTGAATTTATCACGGCAGCATTACGAGAAACCGAAAGGGATTTCATAAAAATGTAGCCGAAAAACATAATCCCCTAAGACCCAGGTCGCCAACATCCAAACCAGTACTCCGTGACTGTTTGTCACCTCTCTTTGTCTCATCTCTCTTTCCATTTCCTCTATCTCACTCTCTTTCTCGATATTTCTCACTCCCTTCCTCGAATCTCTCTCACTCTCTTTCTCGATATCTCTGTCACTCTCTTTCTCGATCTCTCTCACTCTCCGTTTCTCGATATTTCTCTCACTCTCTTTCTCGATATCTCTTTTTCTTTCTCTCAATATTTCTCTCACTCTCTTTCTCAATATCTCCCTCTCTCTTCTCTCAATATCTCTCACTATCTTTTTCAATATCTCCCTCATTCTCTTTCTCGAGATCTCTCTCTCTTTCTCTCGATATCTCTCTCAGTCTCACTCTCTTTCTCGATATCTCTGTCACTCTCTTTCTCGATATCTCTCTCACTCTTTTTCTCGATATCTCCCTCACTCTTTTTCTCGATATCTCTCTCACTTTCTTTCTCGATATCTCTCTCATTCTCTTTCTCGAGATATCTCTCCTCTCTTCCTCTTTTTCCTCTTTGTCAGTCTCCCCTCTTTCTTTCTTTCTGTCACTCTGTCATACTGTCTGTCTCTATGCCCGTCTGTCTCACTGTCTCTCCCTGCCTGTTTCTTTATGCCTATCTATCTGTATGTCTGCCTGGCCGTCTGTTTTCTTTGTCAGTTCTCTGTTTGTCTCTCTCTGCCCTCTCACAGCCCGGAAAACGGAATTTCAGTTGGAGAAGAGACCCCCGCTCCGCCCATTTCCTACACAACAAAAACAAACAATAGGATGTTTTGCTGTTGACTTTTCATCCCGAAAAGATGAGGGTTTGTTCCAAAAAAAACACACACACCAGCCTTCAAACCCCAGCGGATGGAAGTGTGTCTGTGCGCCGACACACGCACGGAAAATCCGGAGGATGTGTGAAATCGGTGGGTCATCCCGTCCGCCCTGCGCATAAGCCGCATATCCCCCGTCATTGGTCGGTGTATCACGCAGCCTATAGTAACGGATGAGTAAACCCCGCTATAATTGGTTCATAGCCCCTGCACAACATTGGTAAGTTCGAAAAACAGATATGTTCACATATTTACATGAAACTTATACAGTTTGAAGATGGTTATAGTGAAATAATCATACTGAAATATTTCTGCCTAAAATGTTGCAGTTTGGGAGAAACAGTAAATAAATCGTTTACGTCTCACCGAGATCTAAACTATTTTTCGGAACAGTACGCGGCGTTGAATGCTGCATTTTCGCGAAACAAATGAAGCGGTTTTCACGATTTTCTCGAGACTCGGTTGGTGGACTGGGCTGGAATTTTCACAGGTGTGCTATTTCATGCATATGTTGGATCAGACAACGTATGGATGCTATTCTTTGACCTCGACCAATGTTGTGTAGGGGCTTTAATCAAACTACATGTGGGCCCATATGCCTGGACAGGTCTACTTGTTTTCCCGGTTCCGCGTCAAACCAAGTAGGCTGTTTTAAAGGGCCTATACAACATCGGTACATGTCAAAAGATTACCATAGTTTGTGTGTTAAACCATTGAACATGCCAAAAAAGCAATATTGCGAAGGTTTTACCTCAAATAGTAATCTGAGAAAGCAGAAAAAGGCAAAAAACCGTCACGGTTTTCGCACCGTTCTGTAGTCCGTGTAAGAAATAACTTATTACTCGCGAGTAATAAACTATTTGTCGATGTTTGAGTGAAGATTTCTCGAAAAGTACAGCATCCCAGTCCGTTGAAGATTTCAACACGAGAGTTCTATCGTGACCATCTACAAACTGTGTAAATTAGATGGAAATCTGTGGACATCGATGTTTTCCGATCTTCCCGATGTTGTATTGGGCCTTTAAAACCAAACGCCTATACGGAAAGAGGTGTTTTTGCTCGGCGTGCCGCCGGAAAGGAACGTGCGGGAACTGACGGCAGCTCGATTCCTGTTTACTCACGGGCTATTCCGATCGCATCCACCGACGCGGCGGTGTTTTCGTCGCCGCGATCCCGCACGTGCTTGGGGTAGGGGCCCGCCCTGCACGCAAAATAATCAACATTTTCAAGGATACGGGGGTTGGGGTTGGCTTATAACGTCATATCTGCAATTGTATAATGGGCATGCGTCATGCAGCATAAGAAAGGTGATCGATTAACAAGGTTCATCTGAACTTTTTCCTTTTTTTACTTTGCAATTCCTCCATTTATTTGACTTTGCAAAGATGATCAAAATGATCAAAAGAAGAAGAAGAAGAGAATGCAGCAAAAAATAAAGGACATTAAAAAAATGTATCTATGAATGATCTGAAGGAAGTAAAATCGTCAGGAAAACCCACATAAAAATATCCAGTTTATCTCGCAAAGGAGAAACATCTTGATAAGTCTTTGGCCAAGATGGAATGCCCCCCCCCCCGCAAACCGATCCTGTAATAACCGGAATCATATACTTGGCACGAGAGTCATGTTTAAAATAATGAGGGGGCTCCTTGCTGGTTCCGCTGTGCAAGGCCAGGACGTGATATCCTGCATGCAAACCACGCGAAGCTCGCCTGCTCTACTACATGTACATGTACTGTACGTATTACATGTACTGTACATGTACATGTATATGTACAGCACATGTACGCGTACATGTACTGTACATGTACATGTACATGTACATGTAGTACAGGGAAAAGTGCGACCGGTTGTGTACGCCGTATCCACAGGGCAACCATCAATACGCTTGACATCGCGCTGGGTCACTCGCTACTTCTACGAATATGCATAATTCAACTAAATGTTCGTGACTCCCGACACGGCGACACGCGATTCGCCGGCTCCGCACACCGGCGGTCGGGACCCCGGCCAATAAACGCACGCTAAGATCCCAGACACGCCCACATTACCTTATAAGGTCGCTCAGTTTGGCAAGTCATATAAACGCGCGTATACTCAACGTTGGGAAGTTGAGCGTACTAGCAACTCCCACTACTACTAGAAACACGTGCGCTCTACGGCACCTCGGCTTGCGCTCGTGTCAAAACAATAATACAAGCGTGTCCGTATATTAAGAGGTGATTTATTTCACTCCTGGCAGTTTCAAAAAGACCCGTTGTGCAGTCGTCACGGAATTAAAGACTCTGAGATCCGCCGATACGGTGCTCCAGTGCGACTGACACGATCGAAGATCACCGCGTGTATAGTTGGCGGGGTGTGATTTTGTTGTGAGGAGTGAACTGGTTGAATTTGGTTTCGAATCTTGATCGCCATCCATCTCTCTGAGCGGCATGGAGGGCAGTCTGTACGTGGGCTTCCACACTCTGCTCCTGTTCGTGGCCACTTTCCTGCTGGTCCTGACCGCCGTCCAGCGGTACCGTGTCCGACCCAAGAACCTTCCCCCGGGCCCCTGGGGCCTGCCCGTGCTGGGCAGCCTGCTCAGCATGGGCCCCAACCCACACCTCACCTTCCTGCAGATGGCCCGCAGCTACGGCAACGTGTTCAGCCTGAACTTGGCCGGCCAGCGTGTGGTGGTCGTCAACGGCTTCGAGGCGGTCCGGGAGGCGCTGGTCAAGAACGCCTCGGCCTTCGCCGGCCGACCCAAGATGGCTCTGTTCCACAAACTCACGGAGGGACAAGGTGAGCTTTTAAAGAGTTATCTTTCTCCTCCGCCATAAAGTAATGTACGAAAATGTTGCAAACTTCTAACTTAAATGACCAAAAGACTAGTCCGTGTAACATGGACCCGACAAGTCACCCTTTTTTTAATCGAAATTTAAATTCACAACTTCGATAAAATGGGTGACTTGTCGGGTCCCAGTTACTCGGACTACCAAAAGACAAATCTCAAAAATGTAAGCCTAGATAGTACTTAGTAGATGGTTCCAGCAGGGCCTTTCTTTAATTTCTGCCCTTGCCAAAGGTCCTGTTCCGATCGAAACGTCTGGTCCTCTTGTTTTCTCTTTTTCTTTTTTACATTTTCATGCTATGCTCATAACTCTGAAAACATTCTGCAAAAAGGTGCCGTTTGTTTCAACACTTGTTGTTGTTGAAATGTTGTTGGGCACAATGTGATCGGTATTTCTATTGACCTGGTAACATTCTTTGGGGGAAAAATTTTGGGAAAATGTTGCCCAAGGTTTTAACAAGAAAATCAGTGGCTTAAATATTGTTAAAAATGCAGTTAGGTCTATGTAACTGGAACGCAGGCAAATTTTACACAAATAAAATCATGTTGCATAAGTAACCAGTCTTCATGCATATAATTATGGCGAGCGGACCGCACAAGAAAAGTCACAGGGCTTGACGTTTCGTCCAAAGCTGGCCATATCTCAAAGGTCTTCATGCTCAAAGGCGGTTTAAGTGGGCATGATTGTGTAAATTTACACTATTTGATAAAGGAATCAAGATGATCGAGGTTGATCTGCATATTGCATAATATACTACTAGTTTACTAGTACTAGTAGTACTAGTATAGTAGTGGTACTAGTACAGTAGTAGTAGTAGTAGTAGTAGTAGTAGTAGCAGTAGTAGTAGTAGTAGTAGTAGTAGTAGTAGCAGTAGTAGTAGTAGTAGTAGTAGTAGTAGTAGTACTAGTACTAGTACTAGTAGTACTAGTAGTAGTAGTAGTAGTAGTAGTAGTAGTAGTAGTAGTAGTAGTAGTAGTAGTAGTAGTAGTAGTAGTAGTAGTAGTAGTAGTAGTAGTAGTAGTAGTAGTAGTAGTAGTACGTAGTAGTAGTAGTAGTAGTAGTAGTAGTAGTAGTAGTAGTAGTAGTAGTAGTAGTAGTAGTAGTAGTAGTAGTAGTAGTAGTAGAAGTAGTAGTACTACTAGTAGTAGTAGTACTAGTAGTAGTAGTACTAGTAGTAGTAGTACTAGTAGTAGTAAAGTACTACTAATGATACTCCCTATATACTGATGGTACTGTATCCAAGGATTGGGAACATGCATTATATCACCTATGCTATCAAATGCGATATAAACATTACACATCACTGCCCACGAGCCGCGGCAGAGCATGTTCATCCTGCTTAATTCACTTGACACTGATACCGCTGATTACCAGGCCTCCCTGCTTGAAAACCATTCCACTTCACCGGCCAATGTCGCATACATCGCGCTGAGCCACTTAAAGCACCAATATTTGCTTAGCCCCAAAAGGGTAAACAACGGCCGAAACGAGATACAAAAATGAAGGAAAGAGAGTCGAATTTGTCGAGTGGAGCGCTCGGAAACTCGCCCTTGTCCGCCATCCTTATAATAATTATGCATCCGATGATCCAGCCGTCAACACGGGTCCCTGATGACTATCACGTGCACACGACATGCACGCCACACACACCACGCTAAACTGCTATCATTTACACGTCGATTGTTTCACACTGCCGTCTGACGAGCTAGCTGTCAAGCTTCGCACACGCTGTCCACATGATGTGTGCGTGGAAATATCGATCGAGTCCGTCTCGCCATCGTGACTGTGGGGCCGGCAGGACTGTAGCAATAACGGCGCCGTGCCTCCCATAAGACTAGTATAAAGAACCGTGCGGGGAAAGAAGAAGCACAATTTTCTGCCTGGTTGGGTCTTATCACTCTTGAAACGGGTCGCAACAAAGACGTTGGCCCCCCACGTCCGCGTTTTTAATAGCTGGTTGTTTTGAAGGAATTGGGAACAAAAATCTTCCACAGAAGTCTTCCACAGAGGAGCGGGCATTCGATTGACAACTCTCTCGAAGGCACCAATGAAAAGCAGTCAGATATTGAACCGAAATACACTCACACAGTCATTACGCAAGTTCTGTTGACTCACCAAGTCAAAAGTTGGAGAGGGATGGTGTTTCGATCCTTTGAGCATGGAGGAAGGAAATTGAGAAAGGTCCTGCAAGGATCGAAACTTTTTGAGATTTATGTAGATTGTAGGGTAGCTGTACTGTAGAGAAATTGGGACACTAAATTGTCCTAAATTGTCCCACTGATTTCCCTACCGTCCCAATTTCCCTACAGCTACCCTATAAATAATCATTGTAGGGCATTTTAGTCAGTGAGCAGTTTGCAACAGTTTTTGTATTAACTTCACTCACAGTTTGGGGCAAAGCTCCGTGTGCCCTGTATCCAATTAAACTATACACACTTCACACCCTCTCTATTTGTACCGGAAATGTAATATCACCATCGTACATTCCGCGGTTGTCTTTGCTTTGTCTCAGCTCAGCGGTGATATCTCTCTGTCTTCGGCTTATTTCAATTTGCGGGTGACAACACGGACAGATCCATTGCGCGCGGGCTTTGTGTTTAGGTGTTGACACACGGGCTACATCAATATTTGCATCCCCCCCCTTAAGTAATACAAAAGCCAACAGGAGCGGCTGGGGATACTTCCGCCCGAACCTTTCGGACGAGCAGTATCAGTTCCTGGAATCGGCCGTCAAAGTGCACGGGCACTTCAGTTGCGTAGCGGTGTCATGGTTACAGTCATTTATTTTGTTCATCATGTTGAGAAAGGTCCTGGCAGCATCGAACAGTCAGGCCCTCTTACTTAGTAGAATCTTTTGAGATTTTCGTTTTCGTCACTCAGGTCAATTAGCAGTTAATGTTTTGTATTTGTAGAGTATTTATAGGCCTACATGCTGCATTTGAGAAAAGATCTGCCATTGCGAAAGATCCACCGGGCCCTCGACATTTTGTATTACTTGAGTTTGGTGATAATTTATTTTGGTGATGGCTGGACCGGGATTTAAGAGCCACACTCCTCGAAAGAGAAGTGTTACATGGTGTCACCGCAAACCTCCCACTTTACTAAAGAATGCACATTTGAGATTAGACATACTGCCTATGCAGATGCTCGATCGGAAGGTTATTGACGAATATTCATTGATTAGTTCAGTATGGCGCCAGGTTTCGTGACTAGTCACTAGCCTCGATAGACTGTTTGCATAAGAGTAAACCCATGCACGGCATGTATAGACCCACTCGGTGCACGTCAAGAAATTCACACAGGAAGGCCAAGCATGTACAGACGGGCGTAACTCGTCATCCGTTTACATTATTTTTAAGCGCCCGGCGGCGGCAGTCCTTTAGCGGTTGAGGTATTTTAAAAGGGCTGCCTCCTCCGAAATATCACTCAACTAAAAGGAGAAACGGGTCTAGACTGCACGCGTCTCTTACAACCTGCAGCACGTGCAAATAAATCACTCGCAAGACTGTTCGACGGCACTTCAGACGATGCCGTGTAATCAGTGCCGACTGCCTCTGAATAGGTGAAGTCGTAACGTGGAGCCTATACAGTGTAACACTTGGCCTTGTGCCTTCGTTGACTATACTATAGTGTGACTAATAAAGTTATCCGTCTTTTCAGAACTCACAGAAGAGAATAATTTTGAATGCGTGTTACCATCACACAAACCTAGTATTACTTCTTCTGCTACTCTCACCATGAAAACCTTCAAATTTCATTACGCGTCGATATCCCGACAAACGTTGGTGAAGTAGGTGACCAGGATTGGGATTCTGGCCAAGCGATAACGAGAATGCTGGTGCATGGTTGATTCTCTAATTCTCTATATAGGCCTATACCCAGAAACCAGTGTCCCATTATTACTCTCTCAGCTCATCCACGATCCAGCTCGTGTTAAACCCAGCGGAACCTGTATATCTGGACACAAAAGCCAAGCGATCCACAATAATTGCACGGCCTCTGCACTATTCTGGCAGCAGATTACCGGTACATCCCCCTCTCCAACCGCATTTCTCCTTCAAATCACAAGTGTCGGACGTGTACTGACACGACGAGATACGTGGAAGGGGACTGGGACAAGTTGGAGCCTCCAAGTTGGAGCTGAGAGGACACCGTGTGCATGGAAATCACTTCACTCTGTAATGTCCACGGTTGCAGACCTTGTGGAAAAAACCGCGACTCATAAGTGGGTTTTACAGAGAACAAAGTTGACATGCAACCGACTTATGATCAATATCTCTCGCGTCTGTTCCCTCGCTCCGTTCCCCCTCTCTCTCCCTCGACCTGAGGCACTTTCCTACCTTTTGTGGTACTGCGCTTAAGAAACTGTGGGAAACCCCTTGATTTGTGCCAATCGTTTTGACTCTGGTTTCCATGGTAGCTCTTTGAGTTTCACACGGCGCATTTCGTTCATTTTGGCTCTGGTTGGACGCCATATAGGCCTAGTTGGCAAACCGAACTCAGTCTGCTTTCAGTTTCAAGTGACGATGTCATCTGTAAATGATTTCGTACCGTACATATTGAGCTGTTGAGTGATCGCTGCATGTACGAGCAAAATGAAGGGATTCACGGTGTTGGCAACCGACCAATCCATTTATATTTCAGCGGATACAATAACATAAGCATATGCAAACAAGTACACTGCATGCATAATATATAGGCCTACACGTATCCATGTACAGAGTACACTGATGACTTTTTCTTTCTACATGTATTTCCTTCGGTTGTTTGACTTTTATTTCTAAGAGCAAATTTCCACATCTCGTCTTCTCTGATAATTACAAGCTTGGCACTCAAGTAAAAATGAGTCACGCTCTGAAACACGCTATTCGGGCCAACATATAAAATTATAAGCCTACAAATAATGAAATAACCCCGCAGGTATAGGTAGGGCCTATCCGATATTGGTCTGCTGTCATAGTCTTCTCCTCATGTTATTGGGCTGTGTGCTTCAGCTGTGTCCAAACGGTTTACCGTTGTCACCCCCGGGCGCAATGGTCGGTGTCCGCTCGGTCCAGCCACACACACAAGCCGTACCAATTACACAATCATCGAGAGTGATGTACAAACATGTTGCAAACTGCTTACTGACTAAAATTACCAAAATGCAAATCATAAATTTTAGTGGGCCTGACGTTTCGATCCTAGCATGCAGGACCTTTCTCAAAGGCAGAGTGACAAGGACAACACAGATACATGTACACGAAGGAAGGGGAAGAGATTGAATAGGACACGGATGAGAAACAAAGGACAAAGAGTAAAGCTGGTAGGGTGAGATCAAAGCGATCTTTGCCCTTCCCTTTGATCTTTGCCCTTCCCTTTGATCTCACCCTACCAGCTTTACTCTTTGTCCTTTGTTTCTCATCCGTGTCCTATTCAATCTCTTCCCCCTTCCTTCGTGTACACGTATCTGTGTTGTCCTTGTCCCTCTGCCTTTGAGAAAGGTCCTGCTAGGATCGAAACGTCAGGCCCACTAAATTTTATAATACACAATCAACGAATTAACTCCGGCCGAACCGCTCAACAAAGGGCGTCAAGCGAACCCTCAGGACGCCCACAAAAGACCGGGGCTGACCGAAGAGGGTGGAGGAAAAAGAAAAAGGTGTATGGGTGTGTGTGTGTGTGGGGGGGGGGGGAGAGAGAGACAGACAACGGTCTGAAAATCTGGCGCCAAATTTCCCCGCCTTTATTGACTGTTCTCGAGGAGGGAGGAAATTATGAGCTTAGGATCGACAATGGGGAAAGGGCGTGCTGGAGGTTGGCTGCACTTTGGGCTCCAACGGCTTATCCGGTGCGCGCCGACTGCGGACCCCGGCACCGCTAATTGTCAGACTTTTGTCCCCCCCCCCCACACACTCTCTTTTTTTGGGAGCGAGGATAATTGAACCCAATGCCGAGTTTGAGAGAAATCCAATCGAGAAGGAAATGAGAGCGCCGAGCACTGATGACCCGTTCCTATTTGAACAAATGAAGGGCAGAATTTCAACCTGGATATCTATATACGCAACGCAACGAGACCCGAATAGGACAGAAATGCCTTTTTCCCTGAAAATGTTCAAAAGTCTTTTATATAAACGCCACTAAATGCTTTCAGATAGCCTAAGTCACGAATCCTTAAACCAGATTACAAAATGGAGAAGAGAGGTTGGCGCAAACGATATCGACCTGTTTATTTAAAGTCAATTTAAAGCGATGGTCGATTTGAAAAAGGGCGATCGAACAAAAGGGGGAAGTAAGTGAGTGGGCCAGTTGTTTTGCCTCTGAGAAAGGTCCAAGGTAGGATCGAAACGTCGGGCCCTCCACAGTTTGGAGTCGGTTCGTTAAAATATGCGGCGAGGACGTCGGAGCGCCGAACGTGAAATCTGATACAAAACGCTCCCATTCCGAAGTTTGTTTTCAAAGCAAATTCATATTTGTCCAGGCAAAGTACACAACGGCCCACGATATACAAATGCTCCCTCGCCTTGTAAATGTAATTTCCCTCCGTTCCTCGATATAGAAAAAAAAAGAAGACAAAAAGCAACACTGACCCTGTGGCTTGCTTTTCCACACTCTATTATCGACAGTTGTACCGCTAAACCCCGAGGCATTGTTGTGGTTTTGGGCGGCCAAGGCGGGGGCATGCTTGACATCTTTGTTTGAAATTGCTCCCGGCGATGGCAGCCGCCCCAATAAATAATAATACCAAAAAAAAAGAACCCTAACCACTTAAGTGCTTGTAATGTTACTACCAAGTCAAGTGTAATTCATGAGATAAACGGCACTGGAATCGCGCACGTTGGGGGCTGCGGCGGTGACCTGGCTTTGTAGCGAATTTGGCCCGGAAATTACCCCCGGGGGAACAAACAACACAGCCGTTTCTGACGTGAAATTTCCCACACCGTTCTGAGCCGTTACCGGACAGAAAGTGGAGGCAGGGGTTTAGAACATTTTTTTTTTCAGAAACCAAAACATGGACTCTGCACTGCTTAGTCCTTAAACTAAAGAATCAGCGAAGAATATTGCAAATTGAAGTACGGTAGCATAATACAGCCAGGGGCCGTACAAATAGAAAATAGACGAGCGCCAAAACCTAAGAAAACGCCTTTACCTCAATCGCATTTGTTTGATTAAATATAAATAAAAAGTTGGAAGGTAAATGTCTTGTTGGGCGCTGCTCTGCCTGCAAGAAAGAATAGCAGAGTTGTGCGTTTGCTAGCCTACCATGCCACAAAAGTTCCTGATATATAACAGACTTGGATGACTGTCTTGGATTCAATACTTGAACTTTGTGACTCATTAAAGATTACTCAGACTCGGACTCGACCTGGATGACTCAGACTCAATCTCAATCTCAGATTTGATATTTCGTGACTTGAATACAAGTGTGGGACCGGTCTTAATAAGTAAATCTCACAATTTCAATTGTTCTGTTCAGGAATCGTGACCTCCGATTTTGGACCTGTCTGGCGTGAGCAGCGGCGTTTCACCCTGCAAACTCTCAGGAACTTTGGCTTCGGCAAGAGGAGCTTCGAGTCCAAGATCAGCGAGGAGATCCACCACATGCTGGCCGCCTTCCGGGAGAAGGGCAGCGAGGCCTTCCAGGCCGACCACATCCTGGAGATCAGCGCCTCCAACGTGGTCAGCAGCCTCAACTTCGGCCGGCGCTTCGACTACAAGGACCCCCAGTTCCAGCTCCTGGTGGACATGATCTACCGGTTCTCCGAGATCGGCACCAACGCGGCCGCCGCCAACTTCTTCCCCTTCCTGATCAAGTTGCCGCTGCCCAACATCCGGGAGATGTTTCACATCAACGACATCATCACCGGGTTCCTGGGCAGCATCATCGACCAGCACAAGGAGACCTACGACCCGGCGGTCAAGCGTGACTTCATCGACGCCTACCTGGGCGAGATCGCCCGGCGCCGCCAGGACGGCCCGGCCGACGACGTCAGCGGCTCCTTCACCGAGAAGTACCTCTACCACATCCTGAACGACCTCATCTTCGCCGGCACCGAGACCGTGTCCTCCACGCTCCGCTGGGCCATCCTGTACATGATCGTCTTCCCCGAGGTCCAGGAGAAGATCCAGGCCGAGATGGACGCGGTGGTCGGACGGGACAGGCTTCCCAGCATCGAGGACCGCCAGCGGCTCCCGTACACGGAGGCTGCCCTGATGGAGGTGCAGCGCATGGCCAACATCACCGCCCTGCCCTACCCCCACAAGACCACCGAGGACACCCAGCTGTGCGGCTACAGCATCCCCAGGGACACGCCCATCTACATCAACCTCTTCTCCGTCCACATCGACCCCACCCAGTGGAAGGAGCCTGAGAAGTTCTGGCCGGAGAGGTTCCTGGACGACAACGGCAAAATCCGGAACAGACCGGCCCTCATGCCATTCTCAGCAGGTTAGTTTGATCGCACAAATCATTTTCCCAAGTCTTGATTCTCAGGGTTATCAATCTGCCACAGCTTGTCAGAAGACTGGAAGAGGTCAGGATTCATACCTGAAAAAGCCACTGTGCTACATATTTTCACAACTTAGCTACTGAGCTAATAGTCCTTGGCTCCTTGCTCTGGGTTGCCACAGATCTGTCAAAGTGATGCACTCTCAGTGAGCAAGGGTCTTGAGTTAATGAGTGTGCGCTCTACTAGACGTGCAATAAGCACTCTATGCTCACAGTGCATGCTCATTGCTTTGCCCTTTTGCCTGCTTGGAAAAATAACGGGCAGCTTGGGTGCGATTCGAACCCAAGACTCCTGCTTGAGTTCAGGTCATGAGTTCAGACTCGGTCAAATACTATTTTGCACTGCTGAAAATGAAAAGTAAACTTGTCGTTCGATTTTCCATTTCCGCAACTTATGAAAATGTTGTCTCAATGCTTTTCTATTTCTGACTCTAGGACGACGTGCTTGCCCCGGTGAGAATCTTGCCAAGATGGAGTTATTCCTCTTCTTCTCCACGATGCTCCACTCTTTCCGCTTCAGCGCCGCCCCGGACAACCCCAACCCCAGCATCCAGAAGAACTACGGCATCAGCCTGAACCCGAGCCCGTTCAAGATCTGCACCTCGCCACGATGATGTGGGCGGTGGGAAACGCTTCCAAAAATGGATTCCGCCATTCCATGGCATCCTGGTATAATCTTCCATCTTCCTCCTCCTCTACCACATGATGTGATGGTCAGAAACCTCCCCTTTTTTCATTACCATGGTGAAATATGCATCTATGTGACATATCCGCCTCGCTTATGTCATCAATTGAGCACCATGCTGTAGGATGCAGACTCATAGACACAGGGGCCTGTCAAAATTGTATGATTCCTCCAACTGAATTCAAAAATCTCTCTTACATTAGAGATTACTAATTACTCTTCCCCAAGGAAATGGAATAGAAAGTTTAAATCTCTTGACTGTTTCACTGTTTAGCCATGCGCTCCCAAGAGGGTCTACAGTGGCTTATGCAGCGACAACGTATCATGGTAGTGACCAGTGATGCACATCTGATGGTATGGGACTAGGTCTTTGAACAAGTAAATAAATGTATCTTCGTTTTTAGTAAATACGAATGTTACCGCACACCTCCTTGGCACACCCTCTGTGTATTTTGTCAGCTTAAAACTGTACATACGCATATATCTGGCTTTGTATTCGGTCTCTTCTGCTCTGTTGAATTGTAAAGCTGAGAAAAAGAAAATAAGAAAATCGAACAGTGCTTAGGGGGTTGTTTACAAGATGTGTTCCGTTGCTAGATTATTTCATGAATTTATTGAAATTTTAACTTGTTTTCTGGAGGAATTCAGTGAACACGTTGATTTGGTTGTTTCATAAACACTGGAGTTTCTTCTTTAATTGAAGTCTTTTTATTTGATATTTATATTGTAAATATAAATTATTTTTTACATTGTGTATTTTTGACATCCAAAGCGTTATCAGATTAAGTTATTTTCATTCCTATATTGTCCCGAGTGTACATGTTGTATTCAGACGGAACAAAGACTCCTAATGTTGGCTGGCCTACGTTTTATTTCTCGGTGATCTCAGGAAGGACAGATCCTGTCATTTTTTGAGAACAGAGAAGTCAAAAAGGTGTAAACATTGCACCAATTTTGGTCCTTTAAAGGTTTCTTAGATGTTCAATTCAGGAGACACAAGACTGAATGGTATAAGAATTAAGGTCCTATACGAATTATCAGGAATGTTATGAAAGCACGTCCAAGTATTTCATAGATTTAAACAAAATCTGCCTTTGTGAAAGGTCCTGCAAGGCACAATGGAGGTCAGTCAGCCGTTTTCAAAATTTTTATATTACTTTTCCCAAATCGCTTTGGCTGCAAAGATTTTGCTTTTGTCATTACCCTAGCACTGTGACCTAAGCCCACGTCTTGCAAAAGTGCCTTTCCCGATGCCGAGAGAGGCTACACTGCTGAAAATGAAGTTCAAATCCATGGCTTTAATTGCACCAGCAATGCTTGTGAGAGGAGAGATACTCTTCCATAACCGTCAGTGCTGACTGCGTGACCAGGACACCCTCCTAGTCCTACCAGGCCTCAACCACACCCCCTCCCACAACCCTCGTGCCCTTGGCCTCCCTACCCACACACAAAAAACATACCCAGTCTGAGAAACCTGTTTATTGCAGACACCTGCAATCACAGTATTAATCAAACACAGGTGTTTGAAGGGTCAAGCTGGTGACCCTCAAGATATTGCACGGACAAAAAAGAGCTCTTTTTAGAAACCTAGCATGATGAACCCCCAGTCCACAGCGCAGACGTTGTGAAGGGATTATGACAGAAATCCTTCTTGTAAATTATCTACAGGTCCACCAGACACAACAAGTGGCTGTTGTCAGCGCAGACAAAAAAAAAATAAAACAAAGAAATGTAAATTTGCGACCCAGTTGTGACCCCTACTCTTCAAGGCTTTGCTGGCAGACTTTTTATCAATGTTTTGCTAAAAGCCTGAGGACTTGCTGGGCTCACCTAAAGTGCATTTTATGATTGTTCCCAAGGGGGTTGGCTTTGTTTGACCTGGTTTGATCATGGTTCGACAAGTTCCCCAATCCTGTGAAGCAGGGACTACTTAAGATTGTTGACAGTTGTCATTCACTTAGTCTGTGCAGAGGGGAGGGGGGGGGCAGGTGGGTGTGCACAGGATACTGTTGTCAATTGTACCTGCACAAAAGTACAATTGATAAAATGCCCCCCCCCCTCAGATAAATAAAACACAGTAGAAACAAGTCAACAGAATGGTAGCCAGGTTTACAAGGCCCCTTGCCCTAGGTTTTAAATCTACTGCTTACATTAACTTCACGAGAAAAGACATCCAAACGTATCTTTAGACTCCATACCTGGTGAGCAGTTACAGAAAAACCTGTAAAATCCCAATTCAAAGACATGAAATTTGCCTAAATTTATTTTTATTTGGTAAAAAAAATATATAAAAAGTAAAGAAAACAGACATTGAGTGTTAAGAGGGTGTACAAACAAATGAATGTTAGAAAATTTTATTCACTTGCCCTTGCATTTCATTTATTGGTTGGTATAAGCTTATATACCGAAGTTTCAACAATTCTTATAAGAAATACGTGTTCATAATGTAAATTCTTTGTAGAAAATGTATTATTATCTATTGTGCCTTCCACACATTTTGGAATATTGAATATTAAAATACCGAATTTCCTAAAGTTAAATATGATTTTTATGACCGTGCACTTTGTATCATTGTATTTGTGTCACAAAATGAGTTTTCTAATTTCTACTCGTGCGGTTTGCAACATTTTTGTATATCACTTCTACTCATGTTGTGTATCTTTGTTTTTGTTTTTTTTCTTTTCTTGTTCCTTCAATGATCATAGAAATCTTGCAGATTACAAAACTTCTGCAGCAGACATTGTTACAAGAGGAATAAGATGTGTTGCCATAAAAACCAGTCAGATGGTCTTTGAGGATCAGATAAAAAAAACACACCCTCCATTAATTTTCCAGTCTGTAATTACATCCTTGGCATCAAGGTTTGGGTATCCCGCCTGCATCTTGATATATTTGTTTTGTATTTTGCATCATCGACCAAGGTTCACCCAATTCTTACTCTATATCCAATTAATTCTTATCCCTGCACACGTGTACCACTCCAAATGGTAGAGCTTCCTTTGAGGGATATTACTGTTTCTGTCAACTCCAGGCCATCAGTGGCTCCCGATGGGCGTTTTCTCTTGAGTTGCAAGCTGAAATAAATAGAGGTGAGCTATTGTGCACGGTCAGGGGAATAGTTTCCATCCCGTATAATCCCCTCAATGCCAACAACAGGTTCCACAGACCCAGTCTAACAAAGCGCACTAATCAAGCGTTGAGCGGCGCCCATTGAGTCCCCGATTAGGGAAAACTGCTCACCCTCATCCATTATTAATGGGCCGTGCCACTTGTAACTAAATTATGACGCAAGGATCGGAAGTCTAACCCTTGGCTGGTGTTTTTCCATCTCATGTCTTTTTTTTTTTTTTTTTTGGGGGGGGGGGGGGGTAACGGGCATTGGGTCCTTGTCTGCAATCTGAATAGCTTCGTGACCTTCTCAGCATTGAGTGCAGGTAAAACATTGTCTCTACCTTCTGATTGTCAATCGTTTCCTGAACAGGTGGGGAAAAAATCATCCTCGGATACAGGGCTGTCGTCTGTGTCCTGCTGGTTGGGGCCCAAGCAAAATATTTATGCATGGACAACAGTTTACATTCAAATCATTGTTTGCTTATTTCCTGTTCACAAAAACAACTCTCAAACAGCTTACTTTGTGACACGTCTTTAAATTGGTGATGTATACACTACTAAAATATGAGTTGCTCTATTGATTACTTGTATCTTGAATTGTTACACAAAGATACATAATTAGGGATCTATCAGCACAGAACTTGCTGCATCGTAAAGTATAATTTCTGGCATATTACTTCATCTCTTATGCGAAGAACTTTCCATAAATATATGGCAGAATAGAAAACCACAAAGGGAAATTGAATATGAAAGACTTGAGTATAAATCAGGAAAAACGTGGGAAGATTTACACAGGATTTCCCGTTTTTCCTATCTGCGGTGCACTTTTAGACAGAACCAAGATTGGAGTAACATTGTGTAAAGGGCTTTTCAAACTACAGAAACGTTTTACACGGGTCGAAACTTTCTTTCATAATTTGCTTGTTCTCTGCACATGCAGAGTGGCTGGAATGTTATATCGACTGGGCGCACGCTGACTTGGGTTGAAATGTAACAAGGCGACGTTCACACTAGCACTTTCAACCCTCATTGAAATTCTCTACATGGGTGATGACACTCAACCCACCTCCATAGCGGGATAAGTTTAAACCAGGGTTGAGCATCTTACTGGGTCAACGCCATGTTGAAGTCTCGTAGTGTGAACAGGCGAGTCATTTTTTCACGTAGTCTGGACTCGGGTCCAATCCAGAGATTTGTTGTAATGTGAAAAGCCCTTAACATTGTGTTCATCATGTCTTGCACTACTTGTTTACAAAATGAATTCAGATTAAACAAACCAATGGAAAGAAAAGTCGACTCTACCCTCCTCCCATGTCTTAATCTATACGTGATTTGACTGCTGCGTTTAATCATTGTTTCATCTTTCCTTAAAACACCGTACCAATATGTTTGCGAGAGAGAAAGGACCCTGAATTCAATGAAATTACTCGAGGTTTGTTGTGCCTTTCGGGGCCCCTCTCCCCTCCCATCTGATGTCCTTGAACAAAACAATATAGCCGGCAGGCCTATTGGTTTTCTTCAGATATATAGTGTTCGGCAGTCAGATGCCAGCAAAGAGAATGGCACGGACCAAAATATCCCTAAGTGCAGTCCCATTCCGGAGATGTTCAGATCGTTTCTCTACAAATTGGAATTAGACGAATTTCACTGGCTTCCCTGCAAGCTTTGAAAACCCGAGCAGAGAGCTTTTTCCAGAACTTTGCAGTTTTCTAACTGGAATGTTACCACTATTCCCTTGTCATTTAAGACATACACTGTAATTTGTTGTGCTTGTTGAAGATGTTTTAATTATGCCCCCTGCAGTCTCTCAAATATAATTGCAACTGAGTAAACGCAACCTGAACTGGATTTGAAGAACTGTTCAGTGACTTTTCTACGCATTGATTTTCAATGGCTTATCTATGCCATTTCCACCAATTTCCCTAAAATCCCAAACAATTCCTTACATCTCCGTTTCAAGGATATTCATGAACTTTCAAACCCTGATTAGATTTAAGCCTGACTGGCAAAACTGAAAATCTCATTTCAATATGTCAAAAGCAATCTCCATTTCCCAGGCTTTGAAAGATTTCCAAAGGAATGTTGCGGCCTTTTTTTATCCATGCAGTGAATCGTTATCCCTGAAAGGTAGGCCTAATTATGCAAAAATGTGTCATTGAAGAAAACCTTTAGTTGTTTTGGGGCTACCCAGGCTGGTTACGAAAGTTTTCTTTGTTTACTTTTCAGAATGGGGGGGGGGGAGGCGTGGAAGCGGGGAGGTTGCACCATCTCAAGAGAAAGACTACAATATTTATCAGGTAGATCAAAGGTAAGAGATCTAATGCCGCCTTCAAAGGGGGTGATTTGCTTGGATTGATCGGCATCGTTTTGGGGATCAATCAGGGCATTGTGGCGGGCTGTTGCTCAGCAGACACACCCGCAGGGGGTCGCTCTAATAGGAAACAAGAAAGCAGAGTCTGTCTGTTGATGTAGGTCCCTAAGGATCATCCGCACTGACAGTTGTCCTATAGGTCCAGCGAGAGGACCGCCGGTCTTCCCAGTCAATGACCCGTTATCGAGATTCCCCTGTCCCCGACAAAATGAAGCCACTAGCAGCCGTCCCACTAACTTGTATTTTTTTTTCTTCCTCTCTCTGTACCCCGTCTTCATTCCAGATTGGGGACGTACACAGGGGTGGATTAACATTCCACGGATGCGCCACAACATTGTCAATACATGTACTCATAATAAAAGGCGGGAGCACTAAATGCCGACAGAGTGTGAAAGAGAGATGGGGAGAGAGAGAAAGAGAGAGAGAGAGATGGAGAGAGAGAGAGAGAGAGCTGTACGAGGGGAAAACGAACCAACCGATGTCTAAGAAGTGCTCTGTTATCGAGAAGCCCGTTCTGGGAAGAGGAGGTGACAGAGATTCCTTACAAAATACAAAATACACTGGTGCCCCGATGCCTGAAAATGCGTAGGCCGTCTTGAAGGGAAAATCTTCTGAGTGTCGAAATTGTTGGCTTTGATTCCCAATGAAGGTGAGAGGTGGAGGGTATACTATATAGGGAGAAGGGGCTTCCTAACACCTACCACCATAGCAACGTAGCAACACTGTCAGACTGTCACTTCAAGGGACAATTTAGAAGATGCTCCATTTTGCTCTGGCCTCTTAAAGGTGAGGATACTGGCCGGATTTTTTTTTCTCGACCGAAGATTTTTTTTCGGAGAGAGAGTCTTGATACTGGAAATCGCCATCAAAACTTATAAGGGAGTACAGGTGTGTGTCCTCCACTTCCTTGTCAGGAGGGGTGCAAAGCATGTTGGGGCCTGTTTTGGTTGCCTGAAATTGTGTCCATAAGCCAGTCTCTCTAATAAACTTTTCAGGAGTTCGGTTCAAACTTCCCTAGAGCTCCCAGTTATTCTACCCAAGGCCAGAGGTTACTTTTACCCGCTGACCTATGGCTAGGAAAAGTGACCAGGTGATTTTGTGCCGAGTCGATTACCGTAGTCAAGTGGTTCCTTCAACCAGCTAACCTATGACCACTGTGGTCGACCAAACTCACCAAGCTTACGATCAATCGCAAGATGGTGATGCACAGAAACCATACAGTCTGTCACAACGTCTGTGCGGTGGGTTATCCAATGTAAGTTGAATTACGATGCACTGTAAGGCTTTGTGAAATCCACGCCAGGTAACCTTTGCCGAGTCGATTAGTACGGTGCAAACACCACCACCACCACCACTGCCGCCACCGCCACCACCTCCAGACTCACCATCACTATCATCACCACAATTGCCATCAATAATATCACAATCACCATCACCATCATCACTACCACCGATTTTTCCAACATTACTACCATCACCATCACTAATATTACCATCTGTATCATTACTATCACCTACCACAATCACCGTCACCACCACCACCACCATCATTACCATTACCACTATTACTATTATTACCACGACCAATACTAACTCCATCAGCACCATCACCATCATCACCACCACCATCATCATCATCACCATCAACAACCCCACCACCACCACCATCACCACCACCACCACCATCATCATCATCATCATCACCTTTACCACTATTACCATCATTATCATCGCCACTACAACCATCACCACCATCATCATCATCACCACCACCACCACCACCAGCATCTCCATCACCTTGACCAAAGTCACCACTATCAACCCCATCGCAGAATACATGTATCAACATACTGCCATCACCGCCATAACTGAAAGCCCATGCATTTTTGATGATAATAAGTTCCAACTAATGGATATAGGAATTGGAGTAGGGAGCCCACTGCTCAAGGTCAACAGTAGGTCTATCTTGTGGTGTCATGATCACGTCTACATAGCCATAGATATCCATCATTTAATCACAGTTTTGCACGCTAGGATAGCAGGAAAATTATGGCAAAGGGGAAAGTTCTACTGGCGAAATGTAAACTGATGCTTCGCGGGCTGAACCTTGATCAAAACGTTCCTTGATGTAGTTTGTTACGAATTGGTGGCACACAACTACTGTAGAAACTAGGCAGCTGTATTGCATTAGCAACCTGTTTATCAACTGACAGTACATCAAATTCTCCATTTTGGCAGACCTAGGCGAAATAAACATTTACAAACAGTCACAGTGTACATGTACTTCTCACCCGGAATTGAATAACACGACCTTTAACCTTGACCTGAATGGTTTTTTTGAGACCCTGGTCACCTTTCGGCTTTGTGCCTACATCACCAGCCTCTTCTCCTACACAATCCCCTGCCCAGAGCCCTACTCACTCAGGGGAAAATATCAACAACAACTTCTCTTCCTCATATTACAGTCCAAGTGTTACGGCTTTGTCAGACAATTCACATATTCACACCAAACATAATCACCGAAAACAACACTAAACCGAAAAACTCCAAAGACTTAACAATATGCATGTAACAGAGTAGCCCCCATACAGAGGGAACTGCAACAGAAAATTGTCAACACGGTCTGACTGTAGGCTTGTGTACTCCAGTGGAACAACAGGAGCCATGCAAAAGCACTATTGCACAGAATCAAACAATACTGACTTCATTACACACACTTCTGGTATATAATTCCACACCTCAGGTATCTGCTGCATCAAGCATGCTTCAAGTTCAAGAAAGCCTGAAAATAACATGATATACTCTGAGCAGTGAGAAAGAAATATTAGACTGTGTGTGCAACCTTGACTCCCACCCCAAGAACAGAATTGTCACTGTTCGGAGTGGCAGCCCAGTCACGACTAAGTTTCCAGTTTGACCTGTCAGGAGTCAGTGAGCGAATAGAGACTTACAGAATCTGCCGACCAGACTGGGTTTGAGTGTCAGAGGCGGAGCTGTTTGCCTAATATTTCAGTTATCCAGTGTTGGGCAGGCTGGCAGGGTGTGAACGGGTTATCCCAGCATTTATTTTTTGGGATGATAGCCTCATGATAACATTAGTCACCTTTCACTGTCTTCACACTTTTCTACAACCAATCATCAAATGACCCATTGTGTGCGTGTAGGGGGGGGAGCAGAGATGAAAATACAGTTAAAAAAACACCGCATGCGACCTACTTGGAAAATCTAGGTCAAAATAAATCACTGACATGAAATTTGGTCTGACAGCTGCAACAATCAGTTTGAAGTTACAACACTCCAAAAGCTTGTCAACCGGTGCATGTGTCCATGTGTAAGTGCAAACCACCACACAGTAACTCAAATGTGGGTCAGTTTTCAGCAATTTGTGAAGACTCTTGAGTATATGCCGGTCTTGAGTCATGAACTAAGGTCGTACTATGTGGGGAATGACACCTATTCTCCATGCAAGAGTTTTCTCTCCCTTGTCAGAAATGCAACACCGGACAGAATTCAGCTGACAATACCACCCCCTCAAAAGTATCTCATAAAAAAACATTATCAGTTCTAAGAGGTCCAAATGACAAGAGAGGTATAAACATTCAGAGCGAGTGGTGCCGAACTTGTGCCCTGGGAAAAGTGGGCTTTTTTTGAAAGGATGCCAAGAAGGGAATTCTGGGAAACCAGGCACCAGGCGAACGGAGTTTTACTACATCCCTTTCTTATTTGCATCGGTAACCATTGTTGTCTCAACCCTTGTTTACCTAAAAATTACCAATCATCACTTCAGACCTCAAATCAACAATTTTGACTTTCCCGGAAAGTGATTATAAAAAAAATCAAGATTTTTTTATTTATTTTTTTGGACAAGGGAAATGAGAAATGGTAGTTATACCAGCTGTGGTTGGGTGTGATTGACATTTTTTTTATGAAAGTAAACAGCAGTTTAATTTGAATAGAATTTAAAGTGACAAGACAATGGGAAGTAGAGTCTAGACGTTTGCACTTTCGAGTGGTAGTTGGGCAGAGGTGAAGCTTTAATAATGTGGCTTGTCCCTAATATGGCACAATGAAACCCCATCGTGTCAACTTTGGTTTTTGTTTGTCCATTCCCTCAGTAACCTGGAGCCAACTTCATGGACTCGCTAAGCCTATGCGTCAAATCCCGCTTAAAGCCCCAACACAACATTGGTAAGATCGAAAAACAGAAATGTTCACCGATTTTAACATACAGTTACAGTTTGAACATGGTTTGAAATGAAATATTTTTTGAAAGGAGTAAAATAAATCGTTTACGTCTTACCCCTAGATCCGAACGATTTCTCTGAACAATAATGTTGAATGCTACTTTTTCGCGAAATAAATGAAGCGGTTTTCACGATTTTCTCGAGACTCGGTTGTCGGATTGAGCTGAATTGTTCACAGGTGTGCTACTTCATGCATATGTTGGATCAGACAACGTATGGATGCTATTCTTTGACCTCGACCAATATTGTGTAGGGGCTTTAAAGCGCATACATCTTGGACATCCATGCCGCTTTCTGGAGATGGTTTCAATTCATTTGTGGCGGTGTAACAGAGCCTTTGTAGCCGTAGTGATAGGCTATATAGTCACTGCATTGTATATAGAGAGTACATCCGACCTTCTCTCTGGTCCTTCAATAAAGTTGATGACAGAGGAGTTCTAATCCTGGAAACATCATTGTTTTGCTTTGTTTCCCTGCATGACTCAACAATGGTTCCAATTTAAAGGCACTGTCGAAATCACTGACAAAGGTACACCCGAGGGACATGCCAACGGATAGCAGTGCAGGAGTTGATCCTTGTCTGCACCTTTAAGTAGCGAAGTCCTTGTCATAATTAACGGTTTAATCCCTCTTTAAAACTGCACTCTGCCCAGCCGTGAGTAAGCAACGTGTCAAAAAAAAGAGCAGCCGTGACGGTTGCCAGACAAAACTGGAGACCGTAAATTAGGGATGAGGAAACAAAACAAAATAAAAGTGACAATGCAAAATTTGAAGTATGTGGGTACATCTTGTTGGCTCTACAGTACACAGCCACGCGGAATGACGGTCAGTAATACAAATCGTAGGAAGCATGGATACTGAGCAAGTTCTATGGTGCTGAGGTATTATAACCGCGTTTCCACTGGACTCAGATTTAACCGAGACGATGGTTAAAATTCCAATTGGTTAAATTTGACCGTCGTTCCCACTTGGACTTTTGAGTCGGTCAATTTAACCGAGACGATGGTTAAGTAACCGGGCTGGCAACAATTATTTGTGTACAGTGCATGTACGCCGAGTCGCGTTTTACCGAGTGGTGCGTTTCCACTTGACTAATCGGCTCGGTTTAACTAACCTGGTTACTTTTACTGGGCAGAGGTTGGCCGGTAAAAGTAACCATTCGGCGCGGTTAAAGTAAACGAAAAGAAATTTATCTGGGCCGTTTCCACTGGACTTAAAATGGGGAAAGTCCATTACCGGCTCTTCTCAGAGCCCAACACATTCTCAAAAGAACGTTTACAAAACTTTGTAACAATGTAAATTCCAACATGCAAGCCTTCAAGTCTTATCTATGTATTGACGTGAATTGAATTGGCTTGTTATGACCAAAACGATAAAAAAAAATCGGTCTAGAGGTGATACATGTAACAGTCACATAAAACATTTACAATAAATACACAGATATCCCAAGTTAAATTATGGAATTTGGAGTGTGGTAAAGCTCATGAGTTTACACTGAAAGGACATGCACATCAGAATGACCAAAATGTGCCTATAGCGTGTGACTGGAACAGCCTCTCCTTGACCCCCTAACAAACCAACCCTCTCTCCTCCAATCAACCCACCTACAACCCACTCCCCTCCCTCCCTCATCTCCTGCCTCAAGACAACTTTCCTTGTTAGTCTCACTCAGCACAAATTCTCGGCATTTCCTCCTCAGTCAAGTTTCTCTCTTCTCCCTTCGCTGCCTTTCCGGTCCCTTCCCTTGCAGGACACTGTCACAGCCAGCCTTGAACTAAAACAGCCTTTGAGCCCCTTTTTATTGACTCTGTGTGATCCTGCACATTGGTGCGCTGGTGGTTGCAGGGGGCAAGCCAAGCCAACTCGTAATCCTATTGAGTATTGGTACTGTACAACAGGTCATGCGGTCGATTTCATGAAACTCATTGTAAGGCGCTGAGAGATGCACACAAACCAACTTACAACTTATGAGGGGTTGCAATGGGTTATCACTCATAAGTTGAGCTACGATGCATCGTAAGGTTTTGTGAAATCCCCCCTGGTCTGTTTCAGCTATATGATGGAGGTGGAGGTGGAGGTGGAGGTGGAGGTGGAGGTGGAGGTGGAGGTGGAGGTGGAGGTGGAGGTGGAGGTGGAGGTGGAGGTGGAGGTGGAGGTGGAGGTGGAGGTGGAGGTGGAGGTGGAGGTGGAGGTGGAGGTGGAGGTGGAGGTGGAGGTGGAGGTGGAGGTGGAGGTGAAGGTGGTGGTGGAGGTGGAGGTGGAGGTGGGGGTGGAAGGGGAGAGGGAGGAGGGGGAGGGGGAGGAGGGGGAAGGGGGAGGGGAGGAGGAGGTGGAGGTGGAGGTGGAGGTGGGGAGGAGGTGGAGGTGGAGGTGGGGAGGAGGAGGAGGAGGAGGAGGAGGAGGAGGAGGAGGAGGAGGAGGAGGAGGAGGTGGAGGTGAAGATGGAGATGGAGATGGAGATGGAGATGGAGATGGAGATGGAGATGGAGATGGAGATGGGGATGGGGATGGGGATGGGGATGGGGAGGGGATGGGGATGGGGATGGAGATGGGGATGGGGATGGAGATGGGGATGGGGATGGGGATAGGGATGGAGATGAGGATGGGGATGGGGATGAGAATGGGGATGGGAATGGGAATAGGGATGGGGATGGGGATGGGGATGGGGATGGGGATGGGGATGGGGATGGGGATGGGGATGGGGATGGGGATGGGGATGGAGATGGAGATGGGGATGGGGATGGGGATGGGGATGGGGATGGGGATGGGGATGGGGAGGGGGATGGGGATGGAGATGGAGATGGAGATGGAGATGGAGATGGAGATGGGGATGGGGATGGAGATGGGGATGGGGATGGGAATAGGGATGGAGATGAGGATGGGGATGGGGATGAGAATGGGGATGGGAATGGGAATGGGGATGGGGATGGGGATGGGGATGGGGATGGGGATGGGGATGGGGATGGGGATGGGGATGGGGATGGGGATGGGGATGGGGATGGGGATGGGAATGGGAATGGGGATGGGGATGGGGATGGGGATGGGGATGGGGATGGGGATGGGGATGGGGATGGGGATGGGGATGGGGATGGGGATGGGGATGGGGATGGAGAGGGGGATGGAGATGGAGATGGAGATGGAGATGGAGATGGAGATGGAGATGGAGATAGAGATAGAGATGGAGATGGGGACGGGGATGGGGATGGAGATGGAGATGGAGATGGGGATGGGGATGGGGATGGAGATGGAGATGGAGATGGAGATGGAGATGGAGATGGAGATGGAGATGGAGATGGGGATGGGGATAGAGATGGGGATGGAGATGGAGATGGGGATGGGGATGGGGATGGGGATAGAGATGGGGATGGGGATGGGGAGGGGGATTGGGATGGAGATGGGGATGGGGATAGAGATGGGGATGGAGATGGAGATGGGGATGGGGATAGAGATGGGGATGGAGATGGAGATGGGGATGGGGATGGGGATGGGGATAGAGATGGGGATGGGGATGGGGAGGGGGATTGGGATGGAGATGGAGATGGAGATGGGGATGGGGATGGAGATGGGGATGGGGATGGAGATGGGGATGGGGATGGGGATGGGGATGGGGATGGAGATGGAGATGGAGATGGGGATGGGGATAGAGATGGGGATGGGGATGGAAATGGGGATGGGGATGGAGATGGGGATGGGGATGGGGATGGGGATGGGGATGGGGATGGAGATTGGGATGGGGATGGGGATGGGGATGGAGATGGGGATGGAGATGGAGACGGGGATGGAGATGGGGATGGGGATGGAGATGGGGCTGGGGATGGGGATGGAGATGGAGATGGGGATGGGGATGGAGATGGAGATGGAGATGGAGATGGAGATGGAGGTGGAGGTGGGGATGGGGATGGGAGGCAGGGGAGGGGAGGGAGAGGAGGGAGATGGAGAGGGAGAAGGAGCGAGAGAGGGAGAGGGAGAGGGAGAGGGAGAGGGAGAGGGAGAGGGAGAGGGAGAGGGAGAGGGAGAGGGAGAGGCAGAGGCAGAGGCAGAGGCAGAGGCAGAGGGAGAGGGAGAGAAAGAGGGAGAGGGAGAGGGAGAGGGAGAGGGAGAGGGAGAGGGAGAGGGAGAGCGAGAGCGAGAGCGAGAGCGAGAGAGACACAAATAAAGACCAAGAAAGACAAAGAGATGGAAATACATAGAGGGGCAAACAGAGAGAGAGACACACATAGAGAAAGATAAGAGCAAGACAGGGGGAGAGAGGGCAGGGAGGGAAGGGGAACCTTGTCAGCTGGAGCAGCAATCAACAGCAAGGGGTTGGCAAACGCTGTTGATACTGTTGCCCAAAACTTTGGAAGACTGGGCGCGCAGTGGTGCACGTAGGTGACATTGGATTTGGTCAGTGCTCGTCCCGAGGTGATGCATCATCTGCTAGGATATAAACACCACAGAGATCCGGAGAATAACTTAGCACCAATAGCTTTAGTGCTGGCACATTGGCATGCAAGCGACCACTATTATCAATCATACCAGTCATACAGGCTGCTGTCAAATAAAAACAAAAAACTAAAGACTGACAAAACAAGATCTTGGAGAACATGCAACTAACATTAATGACAAAGGACAACAAACATACAGGAAGAGAAAGAGGTGATTTGAATGACAGTATAATATAGATGGGCAAGCTTCGTAGACCAGGGAATATATATATATATATATATATTTATTTATTTTTTATTTTTTTTGGTGGGGGCATTTGAGGCACTGAGGAACACTTCTGTTTCACTTCCAAGTATAAACTATAGAATAAACTTGTTGAAGTAGCTTTTTTTCCAATCCTGATTGTGCTCCACATTGGGATTCTCAGATTCGATCAAGGCTAGAGGACTTCAACACAAGCCTTGCAAGGAAGAAGGAAGCTGACCTACAAAATCAGAACCCCCCTCCCACCCTTCCCCCAACCCGATAAAATGCACAGCACAACACCGGAGCAATAACCATTACAAAGATGGATGACCAATCAAAACCTGTTGGGGCTACAGAAGAGCCAGTAGACCCCCTTGGTTAATTGACCTCGATCCAGAATAGGCCCGATGAATCAACTTTTCCCGCAGCCTTCCTCAAGCTGTCTCTTTCCCACTCCCCTCCTCTCTCCTCTCCCCTCGTAGCTTTCCTCCTTTCCCTCCCTCCCTCCCTCCCTCCCTCCCTCCCTCCCTCAACACTTTCATGCTCGTGAAGACTGGCTGACCCCTTCTGGGCTCTAGAGGAAGTAGCGTAGCCCGCGCCTTCTAGACTCAGGAGGGGAATGAGAGGTGACATTGACATGGGACCTGCGCATGAATGCTTCCCTACGACGGAAGGCCGGGTCTCCCTTCAAGAAGGCTATGAAGGTAACCAATGTATACATGTAAGTGTTGGGACAAAATTCTCGAGGACTGGGCTCTGTCTCCGTCCTCCCAGTGATTGAAGGAGGTTAACGGCATTTTCGCGGGTGGAAGACAAGACAAAGAGGACACAGTATGAGAAACAGACCTTTTCCCGTTTCGATCTTACCAGGATCTTTCTCGAAGGCTTTCCTACCTTTCAGAAAGGTCCCGCTAGGATCAAGATGTCAGGTCCTCTAATCATTTGAGTTTGTTTTTTGGTAATTTAAGTCAGTAATTAGTTTGCAAACATTTGTGTATTGTATCAGGAGAGGAAAAAGGAGACACCGATAGCAATGATCAAAGTTTTCACTGGGAGGGGCTGTGTTCACAAACTAAATTATTCAAAATACTGGTATAAGCTCAATGCTTCCATGAGCAGGAAAACTATTGAGGACTTTTTTATTCAGTTTGGGCAAGGGTTGGCAGTGGCACATTTGCAAACTAAACTCTTGGGAAAATTCAGACAAATGAATTAGACCTTTTTTGACAAATGGTAAAGAAAACTTTGACTGGACTGGGACTCGAACCCGAGACCTCTGGTTTTGAGTACCAGTGCTGTAACCATCTGAGCTATCCAGTCATTAGATGGCGGTCTTCCCAAATAGTCAACTAGTCTTTGCAAAACAAGAAGGTCTCGGGTTCAAGTCCCAGTCCAGTCAAAGGTTTCTTTCTTTTTTTAAGTTCCCAGTCAGTTGTTCCTCTATTTGTGTGATATTAAGTCTTGTTCGTTTGTATGATTTCAGGGTTCCACCTCGGCAAGATTTGGACGGGTTTCTTAAGACAGGGTTAGGAATGGTCCAGCTGTCAGTCACATTTCTTCTCCTTGAATTCTCGATCTCTAGTTCTCTCCCATTTAAAAGACACATAACTAAAGGTCAATATACAATTGTGGTAAACTGCTTACTGATTAAAATGACCCAAATCATACAAATCTCACAAATCTAGAGAGCAAGCCTATATAGCAGGTCCAGGTTAAATCTGATGAGAAATTCAGCCACCAATAATCATTCAACCCAATTTTATTCTGAAGTGTAATTAATTATGCTGATAATGCTTTTTTTTCTCATTTCATTAATCTCGGTTGGAGGGGGGAACCAACAGCTTCACAGTTATTTCTTTTCTCTTCAGTATTTTTTGATTCATTCAAAAGCTTGTATTTCACTCTGTGAGCTTCTCTCACGTTTCCATTAAAAGAACTGAAAACCCAAACTCTATAGTTACCGGCGCCTCAAAATGTGAGAAACGGTAGGCTGTCGCAGCCAATTTATTTGTTTGACTCCAATTTATTTGAGATATTATTCCGGGCTGACATGGGAGCCCCTTCAGTGCCCGTGCCACACACACAAAAAAGGCGCCCACTTTAGCTCCGACACAATCCGCCCTTGTTTGTTGATGTAAACATTAAGAAGGGAAACAGCGCCAATAGGCGTGGAGGCTGGCTTACGGCCAGTAAGAGTACAGGCTCCGGCTGGCACGGGAAAAAAAGGGAGCTGGGCGCGAGAGATTTGTTAATAATTAGTTGTACAACTCTGACCTTGCCAGAAATGATTGGCCACGGCGTATGAGATCTTGCAAGTCTTGAAACAACTTTTTTTTCAGTCTTTCTTTCGTTCTTTCTTTCGTTCTTTCTTCTGTACCCCGCGCTCAACGCGAGAGCCCCCCTCGGCACTGATTTGGAAACATGTAAGCCGGATTAGCAGTGTTGAATAGTTTGTGTGCACCCCAGCCGCAGGATAGGCACAGTGGTGGAGCGGAACGTCAGCATTGGATAAAAGGAAACTCGTTTTGACTCGGCAGGCTTGGAAGTTTTTTTGTCATTTTTTTTTGGGGGGGGGGAGGGGAGACGGGCAACAGGCTCCCTCTTATGGCTGTCAACCTGATTTTATAATATGGGGCTTTAATCCACCCCGCGGATTCAAGGGCAGGATTGTTCGCGTTATCAGCCAATCAGCCTTTTGACAAAATGCGTGTAATTATCTTTCAGATTCGACCGGGACAGCCGACCATGGCTCTGAGCTGCCCAACGAGTCCCGCCATTGAAGTCTTAAAGGTCAGGGCACTTTCCACCCACGACCCTTCCATTCAGCCAGGTTCGTGTGTAATGGAACCTGTGTTTTTCTTCCTTTTAGAAATTAAATCTTTGCCAGAGTGCGAAAGAACTTTTTAACTTTTCCCCCCACCCTTCCTTTCTGAAGAAAAAAAAAAGTTCTCGATTTGGGGTGATTAAAATCAGCCCTTGAGAGACACTAAGATCTGTGAGAATTTTTTTTTTTTGGTAGGGGGGACTTTTGGGGGCTGAGCTAAGTCAGCACAGCCTCCAATCATCTTAAGAAATACGGCTAGGCATTTGTTCACACTGGAGTGAGAAAATAGGCGGAAGGATTTGTCAGGGGAATAATCTGGATTCCGCCTTGCAAAGTAAATGGCAGAATAGCGTTCCCGGCATTCGCATCCGCTCTGAATTGTGCTCGGCGGAACTGCCTCTTTCGATTCGATATTTTTGGAATCTTCTGATTAAGGACCTTTCAAATACGAGGGGGGGGGGAGAACCCAGCAGGAAATGTTCTACACAAACAAAAATATGGAAAGCGTCCCATGAGATTTGTGTATACCTCTTTATCCCATCAACAGCTTACATTGAGTAAATAGTAATGCGCATGTGCATGTACACGACACAGAGGCGCAAGTCACTATGGGAAATAGGAGCAAGCAGGTCAGTGGTTGATTCTAGCTGGTTTACATCCTATGGACAAATTCTACTGTTTTGATATTGTCCCCCCAAAACAACCAAACAAAGTGCTCCATATGCTACAGGTCTGTGGTAAAGGGCGCGAATATAATCATGTAATGCCTTGTGGAGACCTACATGTATAGTCAAATAGGTTGAATGGGTCTCAGGGAAATTGTAAAGGTGTATAACCTATAGGTCTCCACAAGGTTTTCACGAAACTGGTATTTGGAAATAACTCTAAAACAGGAATTTGTGATGGGTAAGAATCCGTCCCAAATTGAAGTGTTAGATATAAGGGTCATACGATCCAAATTTCTCCCCAGGAAAGTGAATGGGAGCATTTTTAAGACATGTTAAAAGCATTTTTAGCATGTTTCCTGGTACATTATTGTGTCTATCTGCACATAATAATACATTGTACATTGCACATTGCATTATACTCATGTGCTACACAACTTGGGACGCATAATTATAACACCAGTATAGGACATCCATATAACATAGCAAGCTCATCTATTGAGCAAATTACGTGTTGCCACCTCAGACTCCCCCCCCCCCAAAAAAAAATAAAAAAACAGGGAGAAACCCAGTGTGCATGTGACATCTACTGTACCTGCAAGGAACAATCCCTTTGATAAGATTGGAGGTTTGCACGGTGGAAATACCAAGTGGAAGGTTTGCGGTGACACCATGTAGCTCTTCTCTTTCAAGAGCTACATGGTGTCACCGCAAACCTCCTCTTCTTTCAATCGTCTACATAGTTTTGATTCAATTATCCCTTGTGATCCAGGGCAAGCCTATACATGTTATATCCGTGATGCAACGCGGTACCTGCCGCTATTATAATATTCGAATCAGCCACACAAATCTCCACAAGCTCGGTGGTCAAGTGGTTAAGACGTCTGCACTAGAAAGTGGGTTCGAATCCCGCCCTAGCTGCCTCAATACTTTTCATCAGGCATCGGGCAAAGCACTGAGCACTCAGAGTTTATCGCGTCGAGCAAGGGCTCATTGAAGCTTATACTTTAGTCAACAAACTGTGTCTTTTTATACCTCATGCCTCAGTACAATGCATTGACTTTGCTGTAAAAATGTCGAAGTCAGTGCAGTGGCATACGAAAATTCACAAGTGGTAGGGAAAAAAACACCATCACTTACTGACGGGAGAGGGTCGAGCATTCTTAGAATCGACGATTTGGAAGTAGTTTATGGATGTAATTTGAGCCATCCCACTTTATTCAAATGACAGGCATTTAATGCCGAGCATGCACTGAGAGTAATATCAGTTTCAAAAAGAAAAGAAAACCAACAGTGGTGCATTTGTTTTGGCACTAAAATAGAGAGCTGGCAAGACGTCGATATATCTGAGCAGTGGCTCCGCTATCCAGTCTCAAAACCCTGTCTATTAGATTAGGATCATCTGACCCTGAACGGAGGGAAACTACTCCCGCCGCAGAAATCTGTCAAGTCACTGCAGTAACACAGGCTCCTCGAATCCCCGAATCGACTTCCACTCACTCACCCCTCCCCCTTCTTCCAACGGACTTTAGTTTTTGAGTAAACATGAGCAAGTGCCTCACTTTGGCCCCTATCATCCAATTGTGTGACTGTGAGGGATACTTTCAATTATGTACACAATTACGATCAGATTACATGTATTTAGGTTGTACCAACCGAAGGTGGTTGGCTGTAAATGGGGGATTTCCTAACCACAAGGAAATCTCAGCGGGCCTCACACTCACAATCCCTGCGTCCCAGGGCCAATTAACGACGCTCCTGACCAAAAAAAAAAAAATTGTCTCGTTTTCCCACTGGGAGTATGAGACCAACCCCCCTACAGCCATTCTTCGGTTGTCGCAGTGCATAGGTCCACTATATAACACGCACGCACATATACAAAGCAACCCTCGTAGGTTGTCAGCAATTCAGTTCGGCTTGGACAGGCAGAAATGGTGACAAAGCATCTTGGGTGAGAATGGCAGAGCCACAAATCCTGCCACGGATGGACTCACTGCCCCCCCCCCACAAATCTGTAACGGAAGAAATTGAGTGAAATGCGACAATGCAAACCCACCGCAAGGCCGCAGTAACCACAATTTTTCATCTGTTGTCGCCATCAAGGAAAGATTCTTCTATCAGGCCCCTCACCTGTTGGATTTGGAAAATGAGAACCAGAAATCATAACCCGTTTTGACTTGGAAGGGGAACATGAACAATACAAACAAGTATCGAATTTTCTGAGCATTTGTTGCAACCAGGCTACAAACATATACAATTGCAACTAACAAACATAGGTTTGGTCCTAAGGACATCGTTGTGAGAAGATCGCTTCTGTTGAACCCATAAAAAAACAGATGGGACACAATATTGTTGCAAAATTGATAGAAACACAGAGTTGGTGTTGATTAAATCCAACAAAGCAACGAACGTATGTTTGTTCTTGAAAATGGTGCTGCGCCGACATTTCACAACTGTCACGGCATATCTGGAGCACACACAGCCCATGGGGCTGGTAGTCAGTCGGGTGGAAAATGACTGGGCACACGGACGTCTTCTGCTGACAATGCAGCGGAACAGCCATTTCATTCTCTGTCCTCCATCTCATCTTGTTACCGCTAAATTAAGCCCCATGAGATTTGTTTGTACCCCCCCCTTTCCTTTCCCTTCTCTCGGGCAGGAAACCCTAGCTGCAAAGGAACGTTGCATAACGGGTTACTGGGCCCGGTGGTGCAGTAACTGCACGCAATTCCTTGTGAGGCTTCCATCGTAAATCAGGTTCCCAACGTCCTTTGAGACGATCAAAGCTGTCCCCTCCAAAACAAAACAAAAACAAAAAAAATCCTACACTTCTCCTCTGGCATCGGAAATCATCCATTTAACTTTGCTGGATAATCCCGTGAAGTTAAATCCTGGAAATGTTCATGAAACCTCTCCATTTTTTCCGCCTAGATTGACTGACATAATCCTCTGCCTTCCCCGTAGGAAGAAGGTCCAATTGTGGTTTCTGTTTCTGTTTAAAAAGACGGGCGCACGCATGATTCGGTGCTTATCTGATGCAGAGGGACACTGTCTTCAATAGGGACACAGCTATAGTAATGGCTAGGTTATTGATTTTACTGCGCAGCTGATTGACAGCTGTCTTGGACTGGCTTCTTTGGGATTAGCGTGTAGGACCCTGTTGAGAGGGACAGCATTGGGTCGGGAGGGGGGATTATCCCCGCCGGTAATCCCACGCAGACCAAACTCAATGTCTCCAGGATCCGCGGGGAAGGCTCATTGATTGCCCAATTCAGATGGCAGAGAAGAAAGAAAACCAACCAGACAAGAAGACGAAAAAAAGAAGAAAGAAACTTGAAAAGGAAAACCCTCTGCCGGATGTCAGATGAAGTGGATCGGATGTCTCCATCCCGGGACTACGGTCTTCAGTCTTCTTCCGCTGGCGGGGCAGAGAAAAGTGTCCAGGGGCTTAGCGACTCCATCCAGTCTGTGCGATGTCCAATTTTTTTTTTTTTTTTTTTTTTTTTTGGGGGGGGGGGGAGGGATTCCGTCTGTCCGTGCAAACACTTCAAAAAAAACCCGCTGCGATAACGCATGCCGGGACATGCACTTGGGGGGGGGGGGTGGAGACTGGGATTATCTGAAAAGAAGGGGCGTCGCATTTTGAATAAGCGTGCTCGGCGGGATTCATGCCTTGACGTCTTCGTCTTCCGTTGAAGATCAGCGTGATGCGATCGTGGGGGTGGAGAGCCGGTATAAATGGGGGGGGGGGGCATTGGTGAACATCTGCCAATCATCCTGATGACGGAGGAGAAATTTAATCGTCTCTTCTTCCGTCAATCAAGACGCAAGCAAAGAGCTCATGTACTTAAACCTCACTGAATGCTGGTCTCATCGGAGATAGGCATGAAAAGTCCTGGAGACTCCCTGGAGAAACAAGGTGAAGTAATCCCACTGTTCAGTTCTCAGTTCTCAGTCTGGACTACTTGATCACTCACTGATGCAATCGTCCATTACAGAGTCACAGAACCATTTCTCTTCACATCCCCATGATACATGTACCATGAGAACAACCCCTGACCAATATCAGAACTTTAAACATAAAACAAATGAAGGAAAAACTGTCAGGGAACTTTGGAACACATTTAAAAAAAAATGGCAAAGAAAACTCTGACTGGACTGGGATTTTGAACCAGAGACCTTGTTTTGCAAACAAGCGCTCTTCCCATCTGAGCTATCCAGCCCTTAGAAATAACTTAGATGTTCGCCTTCCCTAACTAGTCTTTGCCTGGGTGTGGGCACCAGTCAGAAGCAATTCAACCATTAACTGCCGTTTCTTTTCCAGGATCACCCCCTGCTTTCATTCAGATGCAAACAATTGTAGTACAACCTGGCTACAGCAACTCGGGTATAAGACAAGTTGATGGAACTTGTTCAATTTAATCAAATAAAATCAAGGAAAAACTGGCGATTCAAATCGCGATTGTTTGGGCAGTGGAAACGGCCCAATTCACACACATTCCCAAAGCAGTTCAGGAAAGTAGAGAGTGTTCGTTGGGACCCCCAAAAAGAGGGGGGGGGGGACACCGTGTCAACGGTCAAGCACAAAGCAAACAAACTACTGTAGCCATGAAGTGGGTCTACACAGGCTCGGCTGTAACTGTTGCACTGATTGTTTGCGCAGGTGGGAATGTCAATTGTGGGCTCTTAATTGTAACAAGTTCAAATCAACAGATCAAGGGGTTGGAGGGGAGGAGGGAGGGCGAGGGGGAGGCTAGTCAACTACCTTCAAGTACACGACAAAACACCTGCAGGGTATGCACTGTTCTAACCACTCCCCGTCACTGTACAACCATGGTATACAACCAACATCATCACAGCTACCATCATATAGTAATGGCTCTTCAAGAGGGAAGTGGTAAAAAGAAAGGCGTTGACATACTGCCTACAAAAATGGCCAAGGGGGGGGAGGTCAGCTGCAATGCACTGCCCTTGGGAGTCCACCTGTAAAATTTGCTGACAGAATAATGAGGCTCCACCCAAAAAATAAATTTCAGTATTTCTGTATTTTTCCCGGTCTGCGGGGAAATTAATTGACACGTGGGAACGGCCTGCCAATTGTCCACGACCGTGACGAGATGATTGCATCTGAGTGGCCAATAGGGGAACAAATAATTGCGGGGCATTTAAAGAGTCGGGGAAGTCGGCAATCTGCGTGGCAAGTCGCTGGCCGTGTTATTGGGGGATGCCAAATATTAAGAGCCTTAATAACTTGTCAGGACAGTTCAGATTCGGCTGGAAACAGAAAAAAAAGTGGACCAACTATGATCAAGCTTCATTGATTGATGGGACAAGTTTCAGGCGATCAGTTCCATTATCAGTTGAAGGGACGAGATGGCGTTTTCAACCTTCCGTGACAAGTACTTCCCTACTGTGTCTGTTGAGGGAGAGATGACGAGTTTATACGCCAAGGCCCGGACCCTGCAGACCTTTTGAGAACTGCGATACAAAACACACAGGTCGAAACTTACACATGTTGCATGAAAGCCAATTTGCATGCTCGATAGTGGTCAAAGGCCCCGAGTTAACGCAGGGTTCTTAACTGCGCGCAGATGTCTATATAACAATACAAAACTTCGCTGCACAATAGCTAACTTTAGAAGTGCCACTGCGAGCTCCACCTGTGAGGTGTATACATAAGGCAGATGTGCATGCAAAAAAAAAAACAGCGGCCGCAACTTTGCATAACGAATTCTGTAAAAGGGCGCATGCACAGGGAAGTTTCGTCTAATGACATCTTGAGGCGGGTGGATAACACTGTTGATGCTTCCAACGAACGATATGGGTGTAAAATGAAGGTACTGAGGTTTTGTCCAAGTTCTGTCCAATGACAGATCGAGGCGGGGTAGAAAGCAGCAGTTTATGTTTCAAAGGAACGGTTCGAGGGTAAGACGAAGGTACAAAGGAAGAATCCTTCGGCAGGATCGAGTAGTAGCCTCTCCAGGCCTTTGAAGGAGAAAGTGTTAACAAAAAGACGATTGAATCCACTTCCGACTTACGCCAAGCCATCAAAAGAATACAATAGATAATAGGGAGGGTTTTTCTTCCCGGAAGAAGACATGTTTTGCAAGTTAAGGGACCGGAAGACCAACGGAAGGATCAGGTCAACTGGTCACAGTTGCAAGTTGCACAGTGTGAAAGTTCCGTGAACGGTACTGTAGTGTGAAAAAGGCCTATATTGTCACAATTTATGTGTCTTAGTTCTAGTTCAACCCTCCCCATTTGTTTTAATGAAGAACCTCACCACATCTTCATCTTTAAGTGGAAAGGGTGATCAAAGTCACGCGATGTGTCGTTGCTGGTGGCGACGTTTCGATTGCTAACTGCTAACCTTCATCAGGCAACTGAAGAATGCGCGCTGCGGCGTCTGTTTATGTCCGCTTCGCCGGTTCCTGTGTACCGGTTTGCGGACGTCGTAGTAGTGATCTTTCATAATCTTTTCAGAAACTAACTGTGGAGAGAGTAAAAGAACTACCAAAAATGACTCCATGGTCAACAAGTCTATAGGCCTATGCCTATGGACATGGCTCAGTGAGGTCCATGTCAAAACATAGCAATAGAAGTCTATAGGTGGAAATTCTGCTGATTTTCATTCAGACCTCACTCTGAGGAAAGAAGGGAAAAACCGATAAGCACTCGCACACCCTTTTGGCGGAGGGGATATATCTGTTTTTTCTTTACTTTAATGCTGACTATCCCAAAACAATGCCGGGAATTCCTGCATGTCAGAGGCACTGCCATCGCAAAAATCCCCCCTTTTTTGGGGGGGGGGGGGGTTCATTTATATATATACAGACCCTGGTATAGAATATAATTAACACAGTAGCATGAGCCTCACTCCAAATACCACCAAGGTTAAGGTCAGCATTTATAAGGAAAAATATACATTTTCCCAGCCAGGATAAAAGACAAATATTTAGATAAGCTACAGCTATACCCATTACAATTTACTGTTATTTTTTTCTTAAAAAGAAGAAAAAGCAACAACAGTATTTACAAATGCTTGCTTCTGTTATTGTTTCCCCCCCCTCCCCCCCCCCCCCCCCACATTCAATTTTTGGTATTGTTTCAGGTCGATTGCACACTTTTGTAAGTCGATTTTGGAGTTTGGACCGGCGAATAAATCACGGGGAGGGCTTTTGGCCGGACTGGATCTGTAAACAATATCGGGCGAGCGGATATTTCTGCTTTCGCTCAGACCACACAAAATACGACACATTGTTAACTAGGCATCACTTCAGTTTCACTTGTCCCACAAGTGACCTAGGAGATGGCCTGTGAAGGCGATGATATTTTTTTTTTTTTTTTTTTTTGGGGGGGGGGGGGCAAGCGCTGAACCTTGACCGCGACTTTACTCCTTCCAGAACAATCTACATGTGTGTGTGGCCCAATTCCTAAACTCTTGAATACATGCGCGTAATTCAAAGGACACGGGCAAAATTCTGGATGCAAACTGGATGCGTTAACAAGGAGACGCTTCCAGTATATTCACACCGTGGATGAAAAAAGACACTGTAATATTTTTTTTATTCTAGCAGGACCTTTCTCAAACCTTCTTTCTTTTGGCAAAGGTCCTGCTGGGATCTATACATCAGGTGGGCTGAATTTTGTGAGATTTGCATTTTGGTCTGTAAGTACAGTACACAGGTTGCATCATCAATTTTGTATTACTTTCAAAAAACAGGTTGTCCTATCCTACTAACAAATGGTGGAAACTGCTGAGTAAAATTACCTAAATGCAAATATCAAACATTAGGAGAGCCTGACGTTCCGAACCTAGCAAGACCTTTCTCAACGAATGACAACATAAAAAATGGGTGATGTCGCTATGCTTTCTTAAGCAGCCAAATGTCTGGTATGAGACGGAGCGGAGAGGAAGGTCTTTGAGAACCGGATGGCAGTGCACTGCGCTCCATGCCTTGGCAGAACTGCGTCGTACACGCCCCATTTACCCTCCTCCTGCTAAGTCATGGCTTCTGTCTGGGGCCTCGGACCCAGCGGGGAAAGGAGCCAGGGCAATGTGAAGCGGGAGTGGGGAGGGATGAGGCAAGGGAGGGGTTACAGGGTACAGGGAAGGGCAGGGGAGGGCAGGGCATGGCAGGGCAGGGCAGGGCAGGGCAGGACAGGGCAGGGCAGGGCAGGGCAGGGCAGGGCAAGGGAGGGCAGGGGAGGGCAGGGGAGGGCCAGGCAGGGGAAGGCAGGGGAAGGCAGGGGAAGGCAGGGGGAGGCAGTGGAGGGCAGGGGAGGGCAGGGAGGGCAGGGAAGGGCAGGGAAGGGCAGGGTAGGGCAGGACAGGGCAGGGCAGGGCATTCCTTGCATCCATTCCCATTCCCATTCCCATTCAAGTACGCCATCATAGCACAAAATGACAACAATGACAAGTGAGCAAAATCAGCAGCAATACCAACAGCAGTGGGAGCACCAAGAGTCTGCTTTTGAGATCTTTAAAAGATTTTCTTAAGTTTTCTTAAAGATTTTTTTAAGATACCATTTATGGTCATTTAAGTCTGTATTCTGGCAACCAATGGTTATAATGCCTATATCTTAGACAAGTGATGACTAATGTCAAGGTTCACTACCATGTCCCACATCCTTCTCCTGTCTATCAGACAGATGCATTTATAAACATGTGTCCCAATGACTTTGGAAACCGGAGAGTTTATAGTATACTGTTTAGAACTCAACGATAGCAATACAGCACTACTCAAATCATTGTGAAACACCACATCAAATTGCACAACAATTATTTGAGAAAACATTATTTACAAAAATATACAGTACATCATGTAAGGTACACCTGTAGTTCAAAAAAACAAACTTCATTCATGTTTTGGAAAAAAAAGTGCAAAAGATTTAGAGGGCCTGACATTCAGTTCAATCCTTACAAGACCTTTCTGGAAACCTGGCAGAATCAGAATCTTTGATAAAAGGTACTGCAAGGATTGAAAGTTTTGAAACATCTGCCTCTCTATACTTTTTAGATTTGCAATTTGAAGTTAGATAGTTAGAAGTAGGCATCATGTAAATATATAAAGCTGGATCTATATTCTGGAGTGCTGATGTGTACCTGTAACATCTATTTGTCTTTTTCTGGTTTTCTAACGTAAATAAGACTTAAGGCTTTGCATGGTGGGTGAATCAATATAGGAAGGTTTTCGGTGACACCATGTATAAGGTCTCTTAAAGAAGATTTGTGGTTCTGAAAAGAACCTGAGTGGTGACTCGACATTTTGACCAGTATGCTCTGGCCGTCATCAGGAGAATGTCATCATTCTCCTGATGACGGGCAGAGCATACTGGTCAAAACGTCAAGTTACCACTCGGGTTCTTTTCAGAATGTCATCATTCTTCTGATGACGGCCAGAGCATACTGGTCGAAACGTCAAGTTACCACTCGGAATCTTTTCAGAACCACACCTCTTCTTTAAGAGACCTTCAAATACATGGTGTCACCGCAAACATTCCTATATAAGTCCAATGTCCTAATAGTCTTTTCCAAACCCAATATCTTATAATTATGTTGTCAGGCAACTTCCAAACAAAAGTAACAAAATCCTAACATGCATGATGCATGGGGAAAAAAACCTTAATCATTTTCCCTGGGAAAACAGGTCAACATCCTATCAACTATGACTTTGATAAATGCAGACTGTAAATCTGCTCAAAAAGGGAGTCTTTCACTGGCTTTTCCTCAATTGAACTTCTTTCAAAAAGTCAAGCTGGCCTTTACCAAGGACCCAAGACAAACCAGTGAGATGCTAAGTGCTTCGAAACCCCGCAAGTTTCAGAAAGGGGAGGGGGGCCTCTTTAAAAAGCTGGTAACCCAAGACTTGCGTGGCTCCTGGCACTTCCAGAACGGTTGGTGGGGCACCGGCCAAGGGGGCTGGCACTGCTCTGGCACTAGCCTCTTGATTGATAGAGACAGAGCGATACGGTTAGTTAAACTCAGGTCCTGTGAGTTTGGAAACTGCAAATGGCCGCCTCCTGTACTCACCCCCCCCCCCCCAAAAAAAAAGTCAAATTTAGGAACCCCTGCCTGTCGCCTGAGGCAAGTTGAGACTAACCCTTCTCCCCCCCCCCCCTTCGAAAGAAACAAACGGGTCTGAGAAGGAAAAGAGACTGAAATTGGGACCCCGAAATCATTATCCCATTACCCCCCCCACCATCTTATGAACTCAATCCCTACCTTCCCACCCTTGTTGAAATTTGAAGGGAATACAAAACAGTTGAAGGACATGTCTGAACAAAATATCTCCTTCCCCAACTCAAACATACATTTCGCACAAAAACTTTCCAAGGTAGATATTATTTCCACATTTACTAACACCTACACACCTTTGATGGAGTGATATACACAAATATTGTGAACTGCTACCCTTCAGCCTTTAAAGACCCTATATACAACATTGATGAAGGCCAACAGATTGCCACAGTTTGTGTGTTAAACCATAAAGCATTCCAAAAAAGCAATACTGCAAAGGTTTTAGCTCAAATGGTAATGAAAGACAAAAAAAGGGCAAAAACTGTCACGATTTACGCACCGTTCTGTAGTGTAAGAAATCATTTATTACCGGTTACAATAGGGCCGTTCCCTCTGTACAAATCAATTTGAATCGCGATTAAAATTACTTTCCACAAAGTAAATCACACCCATTGAGAAACCTACTCCACTTCGACATCAATAAGGCGTTAACCAACTGCAACATGACTGCCCAGGGATTCCGACATGAAGACCACAAACCACCAACAAATAAATAAGTATGACTATTATTGGCATCCGACAGTCTTGGCAGACTATGGAGAAGCGCCTGTTGAAGTAGGCATGCACCGTCTTTTGTGGCTGAATAAGCCAATCCTTGGATTTGCAGGTAAGGCCACATCCCTCGCTTATGAAGGCTGGTGCATTTGGTCTCGTTGTATTGGTTGGTTGTGACTGGCTCTGTCTAGATTCTCTCTTAGCTCTTTTTACCATCAGCCTCTTGCCTTTTCGTAGGGATGAGGAGTGTTCTGTTCTCCAGGCCACTCTGTCTGCAGCAAGATGCTCCAAGTCGTCTACATTCATGTCAAGGGCTCTCAAGTCCTGCTTGCATGATGTCTTTCCACCGTAGTTGTGGGCGACCTACGTTTCTTTGTCCCTCGGGAAGTTCACCATATAGCAGGTATTAGTCTGCCATCCTCCATTCTATTAACATTCCCAACTGGTAGACTACTGCAATGGTAGGCCTTTATTACTAATTCACAGTTGTCAAAGGGGGCCCAAGGGGAGGAGGATGAGGGGAGGAGGGGGAGCAGGATGAGGAGGAGGAGGGGGATGAGGTGGAGGAGGGGGGGAGGAGAGGGAGGGGGAGGAGGGGGATGAGGTGGAGGAGGGGGATGAGGTGGAGGAGGGGGAGGAGAGGGAGGGGGAGGAGGGGGATGAGGAGGAGGGGGATGAGGAGGAGGGGGAGGTCTGGTGGAAATTTAGGTCAAGACCAAGGGGTGATGAATCAGCCTTCTTCCCATCGTCAGCCAGACAGGATAGCCTTGTCCAAGGCAGTCTCTCCGGTACAGTACCGCAGCTCCGGGCAGAGATTCGGGCCAAATGCACGCAAACCACAGCACAACAGCACTATAGCATACCAGGTGCAAGCTGTACACAGCTCGTAAACCGCATCGCTGCCATACCACACACAATAGCCTGTGTGCGTACATGTGTACGAGCCTGTACGCAGCTGCCACGCTCGAGTAGCAAGATGGTTCCCGGAAATAATACGCACGCAAGTTACATGTACGGGCGGGGTATGGTGCACACGTGTGTAAGCTATGAGCGGATCAATGCTTGTATTTTACTGAAGGCCAGATTTTGATTTCCAAATCGGCGACCGCCTTGGTCAAGGCTATAATTAGGACAGCTGTGAGTAACATACCAGTCTCTCCTGCACAGGTTGGCTGACCACAACTGGGTGACTGCTGTCAGCTAATACATGGCCCAAGGGCAGCAGTTGATTGACTCTCCGCTGCTCCCCAGAAAGGAAAAAAAAAAAATCCCGAAGCTGGGAGAGCAGCAACTAGAACTGGACCAGCAATGACTCATCAGACCCTTTGACAACATGGCAACATTTCTGTATTACTTTTGTAATGTCTTTTGGGTCAATCCAGCCATTCAGCACTTTGTATTTCACATTAAGTACTTCAGAATGTCACAGCAAATTTGCCAATCCCAAAACAAATCAAACACAAGCCTATCTCTGTTCATTTTTGTTTTTATTCATCTGTCCGATAAGCACAGGTCACATTTCACAACTTGAATGATAGTATTCATGTTTTTATTTTTTAAACATACAAAATAGTTCCACACTATTTCAATGAATGGAAATGCACCACTGCCATGCAGGTAGTTACGGAGCCCCTAAAGGGACATTTTTTGAAAACAAACTTTAAAAAAATTGTATTTTTTTGCTTTGTCATTACAAAATGATTTTGTGCACACAAAATCATTATTTTGTGCACTTGAAATGATTTCGTGCGCTTGAAATGTTGTGCGCACGGCGCACGACATAACAAATCAAATTCTATTTTATTTTAGAGTTTCTTTTAAATGAATGTCCCTTTATGGGCTCCATAGGTAATCCATCTATGCAGATTAAAAAATAATAATGAAATTCGACAACATTTTGGGGATGACACTGAGTTGAATTTAAAGACAAAAAATGGGAAACATATTACAGACATCTTGTTCACCAATACACATCGCTATCAAAAAGTTCAGGCATTTAAATATCAGCTGGATAAATATTCATGACATTATTTATACTTACAATCTTTTATATTAATAGTATACAAGTTATTGGACTGAACAAGCCACAGGTTATTTTATAGAGGTGTCAATTGCTATGCATAATTTACATAAAACGCAAAATGTTGCACCAATAAGGTACATGTATTTTCTAAAGCAAGTATTTCAAGCTGAGCAGCTCTGGCAAAGGCTACATTCAGACAGCGTGTTAGTTTAAAACCGATCGAGTTAAAACCCCTTCTAACCACAGGGGCCATCCTACAGCAAGCAGTTAAAACCGGTTCGTTTTCATTTTTGGTTTTAAAAGCACTCTGCCCCACACCCAGTGCGGACTTCCGCCTTCCATTTGCATAAAGTCTGCTACACACACACATCGTGCAACCACATTTCATGCATTATTACCTGTTACACAAGCTGTGCAGACAGGCGGTTCAACATTGTTTCCTAAAACCAGATGTTGAGACGAGATTGTGTCCAAACAGCGTTTTAGCGGCTAAACCAGGTCGGTTTTAGCGCTAAACCCCTTCTCTTGAGCAGTTTTAATTTTGCGTTTCAGCGACGAGTTAAACCGGATCAGTTTTAGAATTAAAACAGTGTCGGGGTGTTCAGCTCAGACACACATTTTTAAAAACCAGGTTAAAATGGTAGTTTTAGGGAATTTAAAACACTGTCTGAACGTACCCAAATTTCCATTCCTCTTCATTGGAGTCTTTCCGTGTAAACGATGCACAACTCTGGGCCAGACATACAAACTAACTCAGACACGTAGCTTGCAAAGAACTGAAAGCTCATGATGATAGCTCCATGAGGTAATGAGGACAAAATACTATGTTGAGTGAGGGTATACAATCAAATACTGGTGGTGCTTTTTAGAGTCAGCACTTTAGGGCTTCATTTTCACTACTGTTCCCTCACAGAACCTTGACTCAAGTGGCCTTGCCTCCATCCGGTCTGTATTTGCAGAGAGTATCGCCTGCTGTGGAGATGTAAGACCAAAGGATGTGCACGAGGCATGTGGGGGAATACTGCATGCTCAGATAACAGGGCTGAGATGCTAGATGCAGTCTCTGGTGATTACAGCATCGTCATCCATTCTGAAGAGAACCTGACTCCATTATCAATGGAGAGCCACAGAGATAGAGACAGAGACAGAGACAGAGACAGAGACAGAGACAGAGACAGAGACAGAGACAGAGACAGAGACAGAGACAGAGACAGAGACAGAGACAGAGACAGAGACAGAGACAGAGACAGAGACAGAGACAGAGACAGAGACAGAAACAGAGACAGAGACAGAAACAAAGACAGAGACAGAGAGACAGAGACAGAGACACAGTTATAGTGAGAGCAACAGGGGCAGAGATAGAAAGACACAGAGAAAGTGAGACAGAGACAGAGACAGAGACAGAGACAGATACAGACACAGAGACAGAGACAGTGGCAGAGACAGAGAGACAGAGACACAGTCATAGTGAGAGCAACAGGGGCAGAGATAGAAAGGCACAGAGAAAGTGAGACACGGACACAGGGAGACAGAGACAGGGAAACAGAGAGGGAAGACAGGGAAGATACAGACACAAACAGAGTGAGAGAGAGACAGAGAAAGAGACAGAGACAGAGAGGAAGGAACAAGTCAAAGAGACAGGAGAGGGGAGAACAAGAAGGGGAGAGGGTGAGAGGGGGACAGAGGGAGACAAAGACAGAGACAGAGAGACAGAAAGACAGAGACAGAGAGACAGAGACAGAGAGACAGAGACAGAGAGACAGAAAGAAAGAGACAGAGACAGACAGAAACCGACAGACACAGAGCGACACAGAGACAAAGACAGAGAGAGATGGAGGAAGGAGAAGGCGCAAAAAGTCAGGCGTGATCCAAAGTCCAACCAAAGGCACCAGATTTTGCGGAGCATCCTTGTTGCGGCAGTCCTGTCTTCCAGCATGGTGCGAAGGAACGCTGAAGCCATACCTTCTATGAGCAGTGCTCAGAGGAGTTCGCAAGAAATTGAGGAGAGGAGACTCTCCAATAGACGGCGATTCTCCTTCTGGGACAGAGGCACAGTGATGGGCTATTTCCAGATTCATCACGGAAAGAAAGTGTCCAATTGTCTTGTGCTTCATGGGAAAACTGACGCTGAAAAGAAGCGTCCAATCACGGGTGTGCAGCTGGCAACCCCCGTACAACGTTACGGTGCACGTGTGTGTGTGTTGGCTCTCATCTCATGGGAAGTCTGGGCGATTTGTCGGATGAGCCATCCCTGTCACACCACTCAGCATCAAATCCACAGCTATCGGATGACCAACTTCATAATTGAGCGCCGGCGTGCTATTCCTCCATTGCACTGGTGTGCAAAGGTAACGCGTCCGTGATCCCAGCAACCCTGACAGGTGGTGTTTGAGCTAGTCAATGAGTAGGATTCGGCTCGACCGAACTTGGTCCAGCATACCGCCAGCAGATGTGATTTCGTAGCATGGCATGACAGCATACTTTTCACCCGTGCACACTGTATGCGTTCCTGATCCATGTAACCACCACAGTCTGTGTTTGGGCTTGCCGTTGAGAACCATTTTGTCAGCAGACTGACGGCAGATGTGATTTTGTGACACGACATCAAAAGCATGGCAACTCACGGTTTATGATTCGTGAGAGACCGTGCACAAAATGTGCCCTCTGCTGGCAAGTTTTAGGGAAAGGCCTCTTGCAAGCTTTTATCTCTTTTTTTTAATCTGAAGAAGGCAGTCTTCGATCAAAACATCTTTTTCTTAGCCGCAGTGTACCGCTCCATGTACTAGAGAGATCGGGGCAAAAAGAAAACGGACAAGACTGGGGTTTAAAACTACTGACATTTGCGGCAGTGTTAGATTGAAAAGAGGAAAGAGTAAAAATCCCAGAAATGTAGACTGTGTTTATTCTGAAATGTCAAAAATGAATATAGGTAATTCACACGATGAAGATGAGAAGAAAAAAAAAACCCACAAATCACAGTGCTCAAAGACCAAATGGTCTGAGCACACGTTGTCTGAAATGTTGAGATGCTGGCTCTGATTTGACATTGTGGAACAGCAATGTTTCCCACTCCCGATGACTGAGCTATTCCCAGACTTGTTCCAGTGCTCCTGAGAGAGACAGTGAGCCCACACTGATCGAATACGATGGTTGCAGTCGGGGGGTTGCTGCACGGAGTACACTGGGACGCAAGTCTAATTTAGGCAGGATAAACTGGTGAAGGCATTCAGGGTGTAAGGCTGTCTAGCTAGTATACATATACAGAGACCCATTTCCTATATGCGTAGCCTGCGGAAGATGAAGAGCAAGTAAGCTGGAGCCAACAGGACTCACAGTCAGATGAAAACATTGTCAACCATGAAAGACTGGAGAAAGAGACAACAACACGCCATTAGCCGATTACCACCACAGCCCATTACCAATCAGCCTTCCGAAAAACAGAGTTGTCAAGACCGAGGGGTCTTGCAAGGACACAAATAGAATGAGCTCCCAATTTCAGAGAAAAATCGATGCTGCTCTGACTATTCTGGGGATCAGCGGAGACACGATAAGGACAGATGTTTGAGGGCCAGTGGGTGGGGGGGTTGGGGTTCATGGGTGAACTTGGAAAATGGAAAAGAGGCTGACTAGGGTGAAAAATTTGAAACTGGTATTAGGTTGGGAGTCCTTGGGAGCAGGATGGAATTCAGGTTTACAGGATTTCTTTGCTGGGGGTTGTGAGTTCGTCATTTTACGGCAAGATGTAGGTTAGGAAGTGAAACCTTAGACATGCGTGCAGCACGACGATTAATGCAACCTGTTGCTACAAGGAGTTTGATGTACACTTCCCACGCAAAAATACCCCCCCCCCCCCAGTATCCGAGGATGTTTTCCATGGCAACTGCCGGGTTTTGCTCTTTGGTGCCTGGTACCCGACTCCTCGAAATAAGAGTCGGGGGGGGGGGAGTGGAAATCCACATACCTTCTCGTAGCCCGGCGCGTCGTGGAGTTGCTTGGCGTCGAAGAGGTTCCCTTCCGTGGCCAGCAGCGACACGTTGGAGCTCTCCAGGAGGCGAGGCGTGAGGGCGGTGATCTGGAGACAGTTCTCCTCCAGTCGCAGGACTTTCAGACGGGGACACTCGGCGATGGACTCGGAGATGGAGGAAATCTGGGGGGGGGGGGAGGTGTGGGGAAACCAGCAACAAAAATTTAAAAACTTAAAAAATGAAAACAGGAAATTAATTCTCAACTGGTGGGAAGAGCATGATCAAGGTATGAAATGATGAGGGAATTTTAGGTTTTTATTTATCTCATTTTTTTTAGGCATAACAGTTTATGAAAAGAAAAGAAAAAAGGACTGCTTCTGAGATGACTTAACTTGTTTTCTGATACAACAAACCACCTGAGAAAATAACTCTGGGAGCGATTTGCACTCTTGAGTTGCAAGGGGAGTTGCATTGTCTGAGTTGAGCCAAAGTACAAGATGTAATTTGATTTGCGCCTGACAAACCTTGACCTTGTTTGGCGAGGTGCGGATTACACCCACTACGCCATGGGGTCTACCTGCATAACACCCCCTACACTATGGGATCTGGGGGAGAGGGGGGGGCAAGGGGTTATTTCATCGGGAGGACTTCTCAATTTGCACCTGCTATGCCAAGAGCTCAGACTGAGTGCAAGCATGACATTAATGTATCACCTTTCTCTCACTGCCCCCCCCCATATGGGACCAGGGGATCACTGCGTCTGCACCTTGGGGTTAGGGAAGTGCCATAATTCACTGGGGGAGTGGGGAGGGAGGGAGGGAGGAGAAGGTGGCCTTGACTGGAGGCCTGATTCAAAGACTGGGTGCTGAGTAGCCTTGTCCAAGGCGGTCTCTCCGGTGCAGTACCGCGGCTCCGGGCAGAGATCCGGGCCAAACGCACACAAATTGCGGAACTACGGCACTGTATACCACGCCGGGTCCAAGCTGTACACGGCTCGCAGACAGCACTGCTGCCATACCACACACAATAGTGTGTGTGCGTACAAGTGTGCGAGCAACACCTTGACCATTCTGGAAGAATATGAAAGGGAAGAGAGGGAGGAGGTGGAGGGGAGGGGAGTGTGCAGCCCCATCATTGCTCTGACAAGGGCATGTTTCCTATCAAGGCGACTACCTGACATCATTTGGCCTAATTTCCCCCTAATCTCCATTCCCTCCTTCCCTCCCCCCTCCTATCACCTCCCACTCCCCCGCTGCTAAATGTAGCCTTTAATTTAATTTTTTTTTTTTTGGGGGGGCTCTGACAGTAATGTCTCTGATAATATCGATGCTTTAATTACCCACAGTGTACCACAACCCCCCCCCTCCCTCCACACACGAACACACGCAGCTCAGCTTGTTTATGCTACGCACCCACATTATTTTCATTTGATAGAGTGATATTGCTAGTTTTGGATTACTTCCATTTTGAGGGGGGAGGGGGGGTTGCGTTGAATTCTTTCAGTGCTGTCACAGGCTGTCAATTAAGATTTGAAGAAATGCAGACCAGTCAGTATTGTCAGTCCTGGATACTGAGGTGGCTACATGCACTGTAACTGGAGCAGACCCCCCCCCCCCCACCCCCCAAAAAATAAAAATCAACATCGGGGCTATTACTCAATAGCCCCTCGCAAGAAAGGCCGACACATTTTTGGAAGAAGAAATGACACTTTGATGAGGCTTTCAGTCATTTCTGAGATGGAGATAGCCAGTCAAAAAAGTGGGCACCGTGTACAAACAAAATATGAATATGTGCGGTTCTGAGAAGGATTTGCATGCAAGTAAACTTTTTTCAAAAGGGTCTTGCTAGGATTGAAACATCCTGCATCATTTGAGAGTGGAAAATGAACAGACGATCTTATCTTTAAAAGGGAATTGAAAAATCCAAAAGACTCAATGCAGCCAAGCCACTCCATGAAGCTGGACCAATGTCCGACTTTTAATAATCAACGATCAATTGCTATTGGCAAATTTCTTGACAACCTTTTTTATATGTAAAATCGCCCAAAACAAGGCTGAAAAGCCACTCAAGGCTCAGGGCTAGAGAAAGGGGGAGATAGAGTGGGACTCAGGAAGGCTGGAGATAGGAATTAATATTAAAAAGGGCAAGATCGTAGGCTGGGGGGAAAGCAAGAACTAACTGACCGGGAGAGTGATTCTCATCAGAAAAAGTTGCGCAGTTACTAAGGAGACCTGACACACTAGTCAAGTTGACACACCAGGAAATATTCAGGATGACTGAAAATGACCAAATATTCGGCCCACCGGGAGGTACCTCCAACCAACACCCGCCCCCCCCCCCCACAACAACCCTCCAGCGATGGCTTTGTTTCTTATTTTCATTGGTAACCGCAGGAACGTTGTCTGTCCCCGGGGCTGGGGAAAGCCGCGTCCGCTGCGTGTACAAAGGCCAGGTGGGACCTGCATTGTCCCATCCCCAAAAAATTCTCTATCCTGAGTCATGCTCCCATTTTTTTTTTATTATTATTTTTTTCTTATTTTTTGGGGGGTCTAGATGTGACCAAACCCCAAGGCAGAGTTCTAGGGCCACTCCTGCAACACAAAAGCTTTGGAAAGAGGGGAGCGAAAGATGGAGGCGCTACCTGCGACCCAGATTCGTGTGAAGAACACTGGACCCAACATTGCAGGGGGGGGATTCTATCATGCTACAGAGTGAGGCCGGCATGATTGGCAACCAAGCCCTGCATGCGGTGTACTTGCAGCGCCCGTAATCTACATGCGTCTGTTTTTTGTAATGTTGGCACACAGTTGGAACCGCAAACTATGGGTTGAAATACCATCTAAGGTTGAGAATATCATTTTGGAAGGGCTGCATGCATGGAGCTCATGTGGTAGGTATGGCACAACTACATTAATCCAGGGGCCTGGATCCAGTCAAACTCTCTTTGTTTAGAAAAAAAACTCTCCATGTTTATTCTTTTTATTTGTTAGAAATCTATAAGACTTAGATGACCTGACGTTTTGATCCTTTCTCAAAGGCATTGATTTAGTCAGTCCATTCTCCCATCTGTCTGTCTGTCAGTCCAATCCCCCATCCATCCTTAAGTCTGTCATCCATCCTTCCCATTGTCTGTCCCTCAATCCTTCTGTCTCTCTGTCTATCTATCTGCCCATACCTCCTCCTGTCCATCCATCCTTCCATAGATGTCTATATGTACATCATGTGGTCTGTCTGTCCATCCTTCCTTCAGTCTGTCTGTCCATCCATCCTTCAGTCTGTCCGTCCATCCAGTGTGGTCTGTGTGTCCACCCTTTCTTCTGCCTGTCTGTCCATCCATCCTTCAGTCTGTCCGTCCATCCCATGTGGTCTGTGTGTCCACCCTTTCTTCTGCCTGTCTGTCCATCCATCCTTCCCTCTGTCTGTCTATCTGTCTGTCAGTACACCCTTCTATCTGTCTGTGTATCTGTCTGTCAGTACATCCTTCCCTCTGCCTGTCTATCTGTATGTCAGTACATCCTTCCCTCTGCCTGTCTATCTGTCTGTCAGTACATCCTTCTATCTGTCTGTCTATCTGTCTGTCAGTACATCCTTCCCTCTGTCTGTCCATCCATCCTTCTGTCTGCCTGTCTGTCTGTCCATCCATCATTCCTCTGTTTTATCTGCCTGTCCATCTATCCTTCCCTCTGCCTGCCTGTCCTTCCGTCCTTCCTTCCCTCTGCCTGCCTGTCTATCCATCCATCCTTCTGTCTGCCTATCTGTCTGTCCATCCATCAAGCCTCTGTTTTATCTGCCTGTCCATCTATCCTTCCCTCTGCCTGCCTGTCCTTCTGTCCTTCCTTCCCTCTGCCTGCCTGTCTATCCATCCTTCCTGATGTCTGTCCATCTATCCTTCCCTCTGCCTGCCTGTCCTTCCATCCTTCCTTCCATCTGTCTGCCTGTCCTTCCGTCCTTCCATCCATCCCACCCACCTGATTCTGGTTGAGGTTGAGCTCGATGGCCTGCAGGCCGCCGATGCCATCGGGCACGGCCACCATGGCGTTCTGCGACAGGTCCACCACGTCCAGGTGCCGCAGCTGGCAGAGCTGCAGCGGGAAGCGCTCCAGCCTGTTGCCGGCCAACGACAGCGTCTTGAGGGTGGCCAGCTGCGACAGCGATGAGGGAAGGCTCCGCAGGCGGTTGCCGCTCAGGTGGAGGCTCTCCAGCCTCTTGAGGTGGCCGAATTCCTCCGGCAGGGATGCTGTGGGGGGAGGTGGGGTGAGGCGGAGAATCACGTTATGAGCCCCTCGTCTGAATTCATTAGCTGATAGTGTGTACAAGTGATGCACTATGTCTGCACTAAAAGTCAGGAGTAATGGGTTCAAATTCTGTCTGAGCTGCTAGGATTTTTTTTCAGTAGGCCATGCTGAGCATGCGATGCTAAATGTACGTCATGTAGGGCAAACCCTCATTGAATTCCATTTTTTTCTCTTTCTCTTTCTCTTTTTTTTTTTTTTTTGCGCTTTTCTTTTTTTCTCTCTGATTTTTTTTTATAATATACTTTCTCTTTCACTTCAAAACATATCACATATTTCAAATCTGATTAAAAAAAATTTTGTTTGAAACTGCAGTCAGAAATAGGTCGAATCATAACATTCCTGCAGGAAAAATGAGAAAAAAAATCCTCCCTTTAATAGGATAAGTGACAGCAGAGGAAATTGTCCTACAAGGGAGATGTTGAACCAAAAATTTGGACAGACTGAGATTTTCGATGAGTTCTGAGCCGGCCCTCCTGTCACCTTCAATTGTCGGCCCTCTATAGGGAGGCTGTGCAGACTCCAGCGTGAAATGACACGGCATTGCAATAACATATCAGTGACAGCTACTCTCATCTGGAGATGCTTAGGACTTTGGGATACGGACTAGGGAAGCCAGGAGCCAACTCAATAAAGAGAGAGAGAGAGAAACCCCAGGGCCTAGCCAAGATTTGCAAGCCGGGGAGGACCAAGAGACAGGAAAAAACTGTGAGTCTGTTGACGGATGTTTCACGGGAGGTTGGAGGGAAGGAGGGGGATGAGCTCTGGGAGAACGAGGGGAAATGCTTGCTTGCCTTTAATGTGTGTCACTTGTAAAGTCTCTAGATTGAGGAGGGGTGGAATAGTGGATATAGGTTTGCCCAAAGGTGATTTCTGTGGTGGGGGGGGGGGCGGCAATTAGCCTGGTAGAAAAATTAGAG